>CP139505.1:153933895-153981395 GCA_021014915.2 Artemisia tridentata subsp. tridentata
CAATAGTTTGAAAATGGTACTAGAAAACGTCAACATAATGTTGGTAAGCTCGTAGGTTTGATAGTTAAACTACGAAGCTGTGAATTGGATAATGTAGGACAATAGTGAGAGAGATACACAATTATAGCACGTAATCAAAGAAAATAGTTTTCTTCGCGCCAACTGAACCTACCATAATAGCCACACACAAATAAATAACAACGGGGAGCTACCTCGGATAATACTATCAAATGCTTCGGCTCCAAACGGAGTTAAACAGTTGCGCATGCTTGCTCACATAAAATAAAGTTATACCACATAGCACATAATTGCAATTAAACGCACATAATTGTCTAAAAACATGAAAACAGTAAATCACAGCATAAAAATATTTGAAAAACATTGAGTACCATTTCCACTCAAATGTAAAACATAACAAAAAATGGGGCTACGAGAACTCACTTCAGCAGATGATGAACAAAGTAGCACAAACAGTATAAAGAGTAAGGCACAACGGTATACGATCGACACAACCAAGAAATATGCCAGAGAGAAAGAGAGAGCGAGGTGGATACGCCGCGGCTGTGGTGGTTCTCAAACCGAGTGAAACCCTAATCAAACCCTTAATCCGAAACCTCGCTCTAGACCCTATTTAACTCACCAAACGAACTCATGGTCTTCTCGCTTGAACGGCGGCGACAAAAGTAAGGGTGGCCGGAATCTGGCCAGAAGTGGTGGCCGGAGTGATGACGGCGCCGGAAAACTTAGAGAGAGGTGAAAGAGTGGAAGTGTGTGTGTTAAATGATTTCAAACCCTAATTTGGGTGTTTTATACATCACAAGGACCAAAAGTGTAACTCTATAAATTTGGGGGCGGCGGTGATATTAATTCACAGGGACCATTTCTCTAATTTTTGTTATCTTTCTTGATTTTACGGTTCGAGACTCATTTCGGCTCGATAATGATTGATTTAGGACACGAAAATTACGCCATTGTGTTTAAAATAATTTTCCATGAAAAACGAGTATTTACATAGCTAGCATTTCATAAATCGTATAATAATCACAATAAATTGTTTATTAGGTCTACGGTTGTGCCGGTACGCGTTGTGTGTCGATTTTTACGTTTTACGAGATAACCTCTCGTTTTGAAATCAAATGAGTTTGAAAAAAACTCAAAAATGAAATATAAGTAATAATAAACGTAATTTATTATTAAAATAGGTTCTGAAAATTACCGATTGACACACATTGTTTCTAATTTTTAGGCCACTCACATCAGTTAACGCAACTTTAAATTTTAAGGCATGCCACATCAGCTTTTTCACCCCTTAACTTAACTCAGCTTTAACACACACAACGGTTAACTTGGTTTTAACACACCTTAACTCACCTTTATATCAAATATTTTTACACAAACTACCCTTAAAGGGGGGCAAAGTGATTTTTTTTTTTTTTTTTTTTTTTTTAATAAAAAGCAGCTTAACGCTGCGTTAACCGGGTAACGCACCCCATTAACGCAGCTTTAACTCCGACCCTCACATCAACTAACGCACATTAACGTGCAAAATATTTCATTTCTTCCCACTTTAACGCAGGTTTAACCTGCTTGATGTAAGTGGTCTTATACTCCTTCCGTCCCAAATTATAAGTCCACTTTCACTTTGCACAAAGTTTAAAAAATTCCCACTAACTACTCTACTAATCAATCAAATATCATCTCTTTCCACTAAAGTATCTTTTGATTGGTTGGAATATAAAAGTGGACAAATATTTTAGGACAACAAAAAATAACATTATGGACTTATAATTTGGGACGGAGGAAGTAAACAAGTATTGCCCTAAAATGCCGGTTGCTATAGCCCATCTCTAACCTCCACCTCTCATATATATATTTTTTTTCTTTTGTTATAACAAGATTTATCATATTCATTTAAAAATAAATAATACGGAGTATACAAATTTATTTTGTTTTTCTCTCTCCAAATTCTAATCAAAATTCAAATTCAATCCACCTACAAACCAAACGGGCCTTAAATAGTGTATATATTTGACCACCAAAGGGTTTGTGTCCCAATGGTAATCATTATAGTGTGTGAAACTCCCCAATTAAATGGTTGCAGGATTAACTCCTGCTTAGAATATGTGTAAAAATTATTGTGTATAATTTGCAAGATAGTTAGTTGTCGTTAAAAAAAATATATAGAAAAATGTATATATTTGACTAAATGTTCAATAACTAAACCAATAATTCATCACACTAATCAATATTCGAAATTCTTAGTCCATTGCACAATCCTCGATTTTTTTTTTTCCTTTCGGTATTGTACTAGTCATACAACCAGTCAACCAGTGATAACACAAACCATTCCACGTCATCTATCCACAACCTCCTTCTAAAACACTCATCCATCCATTAAACCCCGTCACACAGATCCGCAATCTCAACCATCCATTTTCATTTCACTATCCCGCTTCTTTCACATTCCAAAATTCAAAAAAAACCCCACAAAAAAACTGTGTATATAAACCCACATCCACATTTCACCAAAAACATCACAAACTTTTTTCATTCAATCAAAAACCCAAAAAGAAAAGAAAAGCAAATCATGTCAGGACGTGGGAAGGGAGGAAAGGGACTCGGCAAAGGCGGAGCGAAGCGTCACAGGAAAGTGTTACGAGACAACATTCAAGGGATTACAAAACCCGCGATTAGACGGTTGGCTAGACGAGGAGGAGTGAAGAGGATCAGCGGGTTGATTTACGAAGAGACCAGAGGTGTTTTGAAGATCTTTTTGGAGAATGTTATCCGTGATGCTGTTACGTACACTGAGCATGCGAGAAGGAAGACTGTTACTGCTATGGATGTTGTTTATGCTCTAAAGAGGCAAGGCAGGACTCTCTATGGCTTTGGGGGTTAGATAGTTCTTTAGAATGATGTTGTTGTTACGATGTTTTCTGTAGGTTTTATGGTTGTACTGTGTAATTGAAAGTTTACCAATGAAATGAAATCGATGTTATTTGAGTTTGGTCTGATTTGTGATTTAAATCAGTTGATGTATGCGAAGTATATAGGGTGTCTAATTTTTATGAAAAATCATTTTAATTTGGTTCTTGAGCAAGGTAAGATGTGTGTCTGATGATGATCCAGGCTGCACCCCTGCACCGCATATAACCCTTACATTTTACTCATATGGTTAAGCTACATGGCTGTAAATGCTTTCCGAAGTTTCTGATTTGGTCACTTGACTGAATGTGTGTAAAAGCATTTTGGGTCCTGTGTCCATATTACTGTACATAGCAAGAAGGCATTATGTGATGGTCCACTATTTATATGAAATTGGTTTTGACCGGAGGAAAGTGTGAAATTTGTGTGAAAAATTTATGCTTTTATGTGTAGAATGGTCCATTATTTATAGGCAGCTGTCCGAAATTCCTACGGTACTACTAAATTTAACGGTATCGTCGGGTATTTAGTGCTATCATCCGTACCAAAAATGTTTCCTTTTTGTTTTTAGTGGTGAAGGTTTATTTGGTGATGTTTGGATCTGTTTTAGGGGGAAAAATAGCTGTTGGGATTTTTAAACTAATTTTTCAAAATAAATCATTTCTTTTTAATACAAAAATAATTTGTAACATGTATTTTTGAGAAAATGTTTTGTCACATTTATAAAAATGTGAAGTTTAGAATAAGAAATTTATTTCTTTGATTATCCGTCAAGTTTTAAATTTGTTTGTTCATACCTTGAGTAATTTACGCCAGAATGGAAATCTATGACTGAGTTTAAGCATACTTTAGACTTCGAGAGATGTTGATGTAAGTATGCACTGATGATTTGTGTTTGCAAGTGATGATGTACCCTCCTAACGGGTCGAAGGACTCCCCTTCGAACCTGTAGAAAGCCCTCCCTTCGGAGGCCCAGGTTAATCTCCTAACACGTTTCATTGGCGTAAAACCATTCGCCTGCGAACTGGTTACCATGTGGGAATCCGCCAATCGACGCCCTAAGCCCTTCGGGGTATTTCTATCGAAGGAACTAGCACGAAGGACCATTCTGACCTGGTCAAACCCACGTCTCCTCTTCCCCTTGGCTTTCCCGCCAAAACAGAGATCGTGGGCCACAAAGCCCTAGCGGTTACCACAAAATCATGGGACGCCCCCATTATCTCCGAACAATGTGCAACCGCCCACTATGTCCTATTTCTCCCTTATAAATAGCATAGTCGAGCATGAACAATGTAAGTTAACTTCACTCTTGTCATTTACAACCTACTCAAACGATTACACATACTTACTCGCACGCCGGAGGTGGTTCGCAGGGTCAAACCCCTGCGCAATCACTTAACGTAGTGTTTCGGTATTTCTTATTTTCAGGTTAAGAACAAGCTTGGCGCAATCTCAACACCCCATTATTCCTTTGATCACCATCGAAGGCTTGGTTGTGCAATTATTTGTTCAATCAGTGGCGCCATCCGTGGGACCGCTACAATTGGTCTCGTTAATTCCGAGCTTATAACCAACCAACCACTTTCACTATTATTCCGGCATGGATCAAGGGAGAGAAGATACTCCCCCACCGGGTTTCTCGACCTTGGCACCAATACCAATCAACGACACTAACAACCTTCCCCCAATAACCGCTTCCACTTTCACAACACGTTCTCACCCAGAAATCACAACCAACAATCATGCTTCGACATCAGCCAATCCCGAACCTGTCATTAGCCCAGCCTTTGTTGAAGCCAACCACGAAGTGTTGGAATCCCTCTTAAGGGCTCGTAACAGGCAAGTTAGGAATGCTGAGGTGCGAAGGGAGTTGGAATACTCGAGTGATGAGTATGATGAAGAAATGGAGATGGAACATAGGCCTCCGACCCAAGGACCAACCCTATCGGCCTTAAGAATTGGGTCTCCAGTCGGTTGAAGGCTAAGCAAAAGATCCGTTGGTTTCGAAGGAGTCCCCGAGAGGGCTCCGACAAGAAGGGAAGGGGCGGTTACCGAAGGCTCTAACGGTAGGAGCCAGCGAAGGGAAGAAGTGGGGGTGACTTTGCCTCCATTGCTAGCAGCTCATCTTGGAAGGACTGAAGCTGGGGTTCCGTTGCAGCCTTCTCACGCCTCAGGCGTAGAAGGCAATCCGCCTGCAATTAATATGGGAGGAAATCTTCCTCCTAGTGGTATGTACCCCTCGTTCCAAACTCAGTCTTATCCTCAAAATTTATATCCTCCAGTAAATGGATAGCCTAATAACCCAAGCTTTCCCCAAACTTATGGGAGCATGCCCTTCGGGCATCCTATGGCGTACCCTCCGTACGCCATGGGAAACGGTTACCCGTTTGCCATGAATACACCTTATCAGTCCTACCCAAGCCAAACTCCTATGGGAATACCCCCAAACAACAATCCGTATAATACTGTTCCCATGTATGCACCACCTTATAACTGTCTATACTCAGACCCTATGGGTTCAGCTACACCCTTCGTTAGGTGGATCGAGGATTACCCATTGCTTGATGGGTTGAAAATGCCTTCGCACATTGGGACTTATGATGGGAAGGGGGATCCGGACAATTTCTTACATTTGTTCGAAGGGGCTATCAAAATGCAAAAATGGGTTATGCCAGTGGCCTGTCATATGTTTACATACACTCTACGGGATTCTGCACGTATCTGGTGGAATGGGCAAAAGCCCGGCAGCATTGTCAATCTTGACAATCTTAAGGCTAAGTTCCGGTCACATTTCAGTCAGCAAAAGAAGTTCACGAGGACTCATTTAACGGTGCACAACATCAAACAAAAAGAAAACGAAAGCACAAGGGCCTTCGTTACTAGTTACACCGATGAGACTTTGCAGATCTTGGGCCTCCATGAAGATCAGCGTATTTCGGGTTTCGTACATGGCCGTCGAAATCGGAGTTTGGTGGAATTCCTGTCCACTGACCTTCCGACAACTTACAAAGGGTTAACGGAAAAGACATATACTTGGATCGAAGCAAAAGAGGTGTCCACTAATGGGGCTCCAGTAGACAGAGATAGCAACAACAAGTTTTCGAAGCATTCTTCGTGGGAAGGGTCCAAAAACAAGAACAAGAACAGAGATAGGTTTTCTCCGTACAACAAAGGCCCCAACCATGGTTTGTTAAGCAGTCTAACGAAGTCTCCAAAGGAGATACTTGCTACGGAGAGGGCTGCCAAGGCCTTCGAAGCACCCCCTCGTATGACAAGTAAGGGCAAAAACAGGGATACCAGCAAGTACTGTCACTTCCACGAAGACAATGGCCATGACACGAACAGTTGTAGAGAACTGAAGAAACAGATAGAGGAAGCTGTGAAGTCCGGGCAATTGGCACATTTGGTGAAGGGTATAAAGAAAGGCAAAGAAAAGATGACCGACACTCAATTGGCTAAAGATACTGCTCCTCTCGAAGCCCCAATACTCATGGTCCGTTGGGGTGAAGCCAGCTTGAAGAGAAAGGTAACGGAGGGTAACGAAGTAGGGGAGGTAACTTTTCCTCCTCTTGCATGCCAAGTCCCTTCAAATGATCCGGTAGTCATCAAAGTCCTCATCTTTCGCCAAGAAGTAAGCGGAGCTTACATGGACTGCGGAAGCCCTTGTGAAGTCATATATGAACATTGCTTTCGAAAGCTTAAGCCTTCGGTCAGGTCTCAAAAGGTCGACTCAAAGATGCCTTTAGTAGGGTTCTCTGGCGAACGTTCGTGGCCCCTGAAGTTCCGTTGGAAATAACAATTGGAGAAGGCAAGCTCGCAAGGACAGAAACCCTCATGTTCACTATCGTAAGGTCCAACTCTCCTTACAAATTGTTAATAGGAAGGACCGCCATGCAAAAGATGGGTATCGTAGTGTCCACTATACATGCAGCGGTGAAATTCCACACGCCCTACGGAATAGGGACTATACTTTCTGAGCACAACCCGAAGGTTAGCAAGAAAAGCAGGGAAGGTCCTAAAGAATTTTCGAAGGATGTTCTCAGTGGTGCGGATGTTGAAAAAGGTATCGCAAAAAATAGGCATCACACAGGACGAAGGATGGTAGACGACAAACAGCCTCCAGCGAGTTCCACGGCAAACTTGAAGAAGCCACACAAAGCTGAGCGGAAGGTCCTCGAAGGGACGTATTCTAGCAATACCAGAGCCCCTCAGGCACCAGTGATTGATGGCAAGCTCCACGACAAGGAATATCAACTTAAAGGGTTCAAACACATTGAGCCAACTAAGCAAGGAATCAAGGCTAGCCCTTCGAAGTTCAAAGCAACTGTTGATCTACCCACTCCGAGGTCATTAACAAGACGTGATAGTCCAAGCTCCATCAAAAGTCAGACATCTGCAGAAGCTCTCAACGAAACACCTTCCGGGCACAACCAAAATAGAGAAATACCCCCGACAGCTATGGAGGGGTGGAAGTTATACACCGACGGAGCCTCAAGCTCCGATGGTTTCGGAACAGGATTAATCCTGACCAATCCGGAGGGAAAGGAGTACAGTTATGCACTACGTTTTGAATTTAAGGCCACAAAGAATGAAGCAGAGTATGAAGCCTTGCTGGCTGGCCTTCGACTTGCAAAGGGCATGGAGGTTCATGACCTCTCCGTCTTTGTAGGCTCGGTTTCAGTCACTAGCCAAATCAAGGGTTTCTACAGAGCAAGGCAGCCAGTAATTAAGGAATATTTGGATGAAGCTAAAAAGCTCCTCCAGGGTTTCGAGCGATATAAAGTAACAAATGTCCGAAGAAGCCATAACAAAAAGGCAGAAGCCCTAATCAGATTAGCGTCGACTGCCTTAGCTCATCTACCCAGCGAGGTTTTAGTGGAAGTATTGGCCGCTAGGTCAATTGCACGAAGTGAAACATCTGATGAAGGCTCCAACTGGACGACACCAATAAAAACGTACTTGATAAGCGGCATTTTGCTTGATAATTCAAAGTCAGCACGAAGAATCAAAGTCAAAAGTCCCCAGTACAGGCTCATAGGCAATAATCTCTACAAAAGGCGTCTTTCATCCCTTTGGCTTCGTTGCATAGAGTTAAAGCATGCTTCGAGCATTCTCTACAATGCTCACGAAGAATTTTGTGGAAGACACACAAGCCCTAGAGCCATTGCCTCAAAAGTAACAAGGTGGGGTTATTACTGGCCATCCGTGCTGGAAGACGTAAGGGAAGCAATCAAAAGATGCAAGGTATGTCAGACACACTCCAAAGCTCGGAAACCATTAGAGTATGAGGCGTCTTCAACCATGACAGTAAGGGCTTTTGGTCAATGGGGCGTCAGCATAATCGGACCCCTACCAGCAGCTCCCGGAGGGATACAATTCTTGGTCATAGCCATCGACCATTTCACCAAATGGGTCGAGGCCAAGCCTTTGGCATCAATAAAAGGAAAAGATGTGGAAGAGTTTATGTGGGAACACATAGTTTTCAGATTCGGAATCCCACAAGTCATCACCTCTTATGAAGGGAAACACTTTGCCAAAGGAGTGTTCCCCTCTTTCTGCAAAAGCCTGAATGTGAAGCAAATGTTCATTTGTGTTGACAAGGATATTGTCGTCGAAATCGAGATAAAGCTAGGGCAATATCAGCATAAGTGGGCTGACAAACTACCCAAAGTCTTGAGGGCATATAAGAATTTGTCCTTCGAATGAAAGCAAGCGAAGCCAAGTCAAAGAGCCCAGCGTCAAAAAATGTTGTGGCAACAAGGCATACGAGCTCGAAGGGCAGAAAAAAAAATATCGTGAACAAGTTTGGACATGACACCAACTCTCGTAAGTTTTACATATAAAAACTTACCTTCTTTAAAGCACTTAGTTGTTTTTTCAATTTCATGTAACGCACTCTTCTCACATGAGAAAGAAGCATTAATGGTAGGCATCGTAGTGTTCATTTCTTCAAATGATGTAATCCTCCCTACCCACTTAATGATATAACACATTTCCCTCAAAATCTCTTATTTCGTTTTATACAACATAGATTTGTTCAGCCAAGTACTTTACAAGTTTCAATGTCGAAGGATGAAGCAAGGCACATGTCTTGTATAACAATAACATCCATTACAATTCACATTAACTTTCCTATGAAGTCTTAGGGTATTATAAGCCCTCTGCAACTTAAGGATAAAGACGGAGTGGGTCGCGACCCTCTGTCGCAGTCAAATTATACGATTGCTTAAAATCTTGGTCCAAAATACACACAATAAGGTTATAACCTTAGGTTGTATGTTTATGTTCTTGAAATGAGCGTAAGAGAAGATAAACATGACAATAAAAGTGGGACATATCCCACTAAATTAGCATTAATGAAGACTACGTACAGTCTTAGCTATCATAATCGCAAAAAGGACAATTGTCTAAAGTTATGGGTCGAAGCCCACTAACACGAAAGATAAATTGTTCTAACAGGCACACAGATCATAAATTGTCAAACACAAAGGCACCAGCCTTTAAACATGATAAATTGTTTTAAAAAGGGTACATGTCACCCTTATGGACCAAATTACTGCCAACACGGCAACCTTCAATTGTTCTTGGAAGAGTTGGGACGCTCCTGGTGAGTTGCAGACTAAGGTTTCTCAGATAAGGTCCTTCTGGTTGGAGACGGAGGTTGTATGCTCTTTGGCTTTTTAGAGAGGAGATCTTCGATGGAGGCTGAAGGATCTTTGGTTGCTTCGGCAAGGAAGGGGTACACTGCTGTGGTGAATGCGTTACCAGCTTCATCATATTCCCGCACGGAATTCAGACGATAGTATGGTACCTCTGAAAGCACAATTGGTTTTTTGGTTTCAGCAATCTCCTCCAAAGTTGTGCATTTGCCATGGAATATGGCCGCATTCACTAGCTTGCCCACAACCTCCCCCACCTCATCGCTATGGTACAACTCTATAGCAATATAGGGAACAACCTTCGATACAACCTCAGCCCTATCTTTTCTCAGACTTTGGCATTCGAGCTTCAACTTATCAACCTCTTGACAGCGCTTGGCATCCTGCTCCACTAACCTGGCCCTCTCAGCCTCCAAACCAGTACATTTCGACTCCAGGCACTCACCTGGTTCTCATAACCAACAACCTTAGCTTCATCCAACCTTAGCCTACCACACTCAGCTTGCGATTCCCTAAGCTGTTCCTCAAGACCATCAATTTTGGCTCGCAGAGCCTCGTACCTTGGGTGTTTTTCAAAGTCCGCCATGGCTTCGTCACACTTTCTCTCCAACTCAGCATAACTTTTCTCCCTTTCCTTCTCTCTGGCCACAACAACAGCAACCTCCTCATTCGCCTCCTTGACCTTGTTAAGCAATCCCCTTGTACGAAAGCTAAGATGGCTGTCCAGCATCGCTTGCCTGATATAACTTTTGTCATTAAGATCGCAAAGCTTCTCAAGGGACATGTCACTCATTTTACTCCTCCAAGAGGCAGGAGTGATATTCTCAACAAGCAAGCGGCAGGAGAGGGCGTTGGGCAGTTCCTTCGCATCTGGCAACCCTAAATAAATAAAAAAGAGAGAGAAAAACAATATAAGCCAAATACGCAATACGATGGAAAAGAAGGAGGACTCGAAGAACTTTTAGTTACCAGCGATATCATCTTCATCAACCATCCTCTCTGGCGCATACATAATGGCTTTCCCACGAGCTTTTTCTGTTTTTTGTTTGACATTCCTCGATGAGGAAGTAGGAACATTGGGTTTCCTTTTTGGAGCAGTCTTTGCAGCTTTTGCACTGGTACCTTTCCTTGTTCTAACTCTATCAGCAATACCGGAGGACCCTGCGATCCTGAGCTGATCACTTCCGGAAGGGGTATCATCAGAGTCACCAACATCCTCCACAAGCTGGGGGGCTTCCTCAGTACCAAGGGGTTTGATTGGGGGAAGCACAGCAAGAGGTTTGGGTGGAGAAACATCAACATCGTTATTATTGACAGATATAGAAGGAGATCCCACTCCGTAACTTGTATCCTGAGGATCCTTCGGCATAAAGCTAACTTCTTTGGCACCTCCAGCCACAACAAAGTTTCTGAAAGCCATTTCTGCACAAACAAACGTAAAGGAGATGAATATCAGCAGATAAGTTATTTAAATTATTTAAATAAGATATATACATACTTTTTCCTTCACAAATTATTTCAAGTGATGACGGAGACCCGTCCCAGCTGTCACTTATACCAGCCATGTACAATATAGGCTCCGGAAATGTTTGGAAGTTAGCAGGGTGGCGTGCGAGACGCTGGTACAAGGGGTCGCTCCTTATCTCATAGGGAAGAGGGTCATTGTACTTCTTCTCATCATACATGTTTGCTTTATCCAACAATGCTGGATACTCAGGAGGTATGATGGTACTCTCAACATAGAAAAACTGTCCTTTCCAGTTTCTAATATTTGAAAAGGGTTTCGTCACAAGAGCAGGCACGTCATGTTCACCCCTTTTGGCAATGGTTACCCAATCTCCACCAGGGTAGAGATTCACAAAACCCCTAAGCACCTCCAATGTGGGTTCATAGCCGTATGCTTTACACATTACGATGTAAGTGGTCAACTTAGCAAGACCAAAAGGGTTTAACCTAGAAACATGAACCTGATAGTATTGTAGAAACTCTAAAATCAAGGGATGAATGGGTATCCTAAGATTCGATTGAGTGAATGCATGCACATACAAACCAACAAACCCTTCGAGAGCATCGAAAATATTTTGTTTCTTACTAGGGAGCATGATTTGGTACTCCGAGGGTATAGGGTAATCAAGCAGGAACTCAGATAGGGCTTGTTTCGACAAGGTACAGGTCTGCTGTCTAATAATTCGCTTAGCGGCCATGCTCATATTAAAAGAATAAAAGATCAAGGAAGGTTTATGGGAATTTTACCTTTTCGTTCCAACGGAAGCACAAGATTGCAGAGCAATGTGTATATTTTGGGCGGAGGTAAAAGTATTCTAGGGTTTTACCGTATCAAAGAATAAATACCCATCAAATCTTTAATCATGACCGCACACGTGTCTAGTTTGCTATCTATGCGGATTTGAAATTGATTTTAAATTCTGAAAGGACGCTTACTTATACCGAGATAGTAGCAGTGGCAGTCCAAGTGGAATAATCATGATTAATCCGCATTAAATGCGTGGTTAGTTGAACATTTATTTTCTTTTTTGCATGGTTAGTGTTATACAAGGAGTATAAGGCATGTTCGATTTGTTGAGTCAAATGCAATATATACTCGTACATATATATCACTTTCGACTGGGGGGCTTGATGATGTACCCTCCTAACGGGTCGAAGGACTCCCCTTCGAACCTGTAGAAAGCCCTCCCTTCGGAGGCCCAGGTTAATCTCCTAACACGTTTCATTGGCGTAAAACCATTTGCCTGCGAACTGGTTACCATGTGGGAATCCGCCAATCGAAGCCCTAAGCCCTTCGGGGTATTCCTATCGAAGGAACTAGCACGAAGGAACATTCTGAATTGGTCAAACCCACGTCTCCTCTTCCCCTTGGCTTTCCTGCCAAAACAGAGATCGTGGGCCACAAAGCCCTAGCGGTTACCACAAAATCATGGGACGCCCCCATGATCTCCGAACAATGTGCAACCACCCACTATGTCCTATTTCTCCCCTATAAATAGCGTAGTCGGGCATGAACAATGTAAGTTAACTTCACTCTTGTCATTTACATCCTTCTCAAACAATTACACATACTTACTCGCACGCCGGAGGTGGTTCGCAGGGTCAAACCCCTGCGCAATCACTTAACGTAGTGTTTCGGTATTTCTTATTTTCAGGTTAAGAACAAGCTTGGCGCAATCTCAACACCCCATTATTCCTTTGATCACCATCGAAGGCTTGGTTGTGCAATTATTTGTTCAATCAGCAAGTAACTTGCGCATTTTACGTTATGCATTACAAGTTAATGTTTGTCATTATTAAAACCAAAGAAACCGTTTAGTTTAAATATCATAATATTTGCACTAATAATCTTCCCTTTTTTGATGATGACAAATATGTAAACCATGACATAGAGTAAAATATAAAAGTTACATGTTTACACTTCCCTCTCCCCCTTTTGTCGAAGCAAAAAGGTGGTTGAACCCGTAAGATGGTTGCTTTGAGTTTTCCATTCTCTTCTCCCCCTTATTACAATACATTCCTTTCTCTCCAGAAAGGTGAGATTGCATCATCCCAGTGAAGTCTTCTATCACCACTGTTAGAATGACTCCGTGCTATGTATTCGAATACTCCCGAGCTCCCCCTAGCTTAATGCTCCCCTATGATGATTGAATCCTCTTGTTTATTTACCTTAGTGTCTAGCAGATCCATGGATCAAATTCTTACAAAGGCTTATCCTACATCAAGGGTTAGTGTTAGCCCCACGAGTTTGTAAAGATAACGTCATACACGTGAATTGAACTAGATACATAGTTAATTGTGCCCGCAGAGACTACTATTGTACATGAGGAATATTTATATTGTATTGAGCCTATAAATATCCCTCATGACTCTCTATGAGGGGTGTGGGAAATCATTGTGTAACCTTTCATATTTAAAGTTAATAAACATTGTGTTTTCTTCACCCTCTCTCTACTCTTTCTCTCACTAGAAAGATGAAGACTTTCATCTTCTTTGATCAACCTAGACCTCCCGAACCACATAAATCTTAGATATTTTCGGTCCTACAATTGGTATAAGAGCCATGGTTGTGTTATATCATTGATTTGTGTGGATTTGTATCACGTTTTTTAAACTGTTTTACCCGTTGTTTTTTTCGGATCTGGAAATTTTTTTTCCTATCTTTATTGGTAATAGTTTTTATAAAAGTCTTTTGTATCCTATGGTCAAAAAGTCTCACGGATTTCATTTATAGTTTATGATTGTACAATAAATTGCACGACCAGACCTTCGATGATGATAAAAGGATATAGGAGGTGTTGAGGTTGCACCAAGCTTGTCTTTAACCTGAAATAAGAAATACGAAGACACTACGTTAAGTGATTGCGCAGGGGTTGGACCCTGCGAACCACCTCCGGCGTGCGAATGAGTATGTGATATGATATGTTGGTAGTGAAATGAGAGAGTCAAGTTTGCATACCCTTGTTCTCAGGCCGTCTAAGCTATTTATAGGGGAGGAAATAGGCCTTAGAGAGCTTTTGCAGAAATATCGGAGATCGTGAGGGCGTCCCATGATTTGTGTTATCCGCTAGGGCTTAGTGACCCACTATTTCTTTCTTGGCGGGAAAGCTCAAGGAAAAAGGGGACGTGGGTATAACCAAGTCAAGGTGTTCTCCTCTCTAGTATCCTCAAAGGGTGTACCCCGAAGGGCTTAAGGTTTTGATTGATGAGTTCTCAACTGGTAACCATGTCATAGATGAATGGTTTTACGCCAATGAGGATTTTAAGAGGTTGACCTGGGCCTTAGAGGGGAAGGCTTCGTACAGGCTCGAAGGGGTGTCCTTCGACCCGTTTGGAGGGTACATCATCAAGCCCCCCAGTCGAAAGTGATATATACGTACGAGGATATATTGCTTACAACTCTATCGAACATGTACACTAATTCCCTTTCGTCACAAATTCATACAAAAAGAAAGAAATGCTTTAACTAATTACGCTTTAAATGCGCTTAATGATTATCCAACTACTTGCGGCAGAGGCCATAACGGCTAGGATTTCGGTAATCACAAAACGTCCCTTCAAATTTTGAAAGTATTTGAAGTCCGGATATGAGTCAAACTTGATGGACACGTGGATGGCTGAGATAAAAGGGACAAGGGGTATATAAATATGTTTATACCGTGAACCCTAAATCACTTTTTATCTTCCGCCTAAAATTTACACATATCACTGTGGTTCGTGCATCATTCCGATCGAAAGGTAATCCTCCTTCCCCGATCTTTAATTTTTAGTTTTACTATAGTACAATCAGCATGAGCATGGCTGCTAAACGCATAATCAGACAACAAAAATGCACCCTTTTCTAAGAAAGCATTATCCGATTTCCTTAGTGAATACCCTATACCCAAAGAGTTTAAGGTGATGCTTCTGAGCAAAAACCAAAACATCTTCGATGCACTCGAAGGGTATATGGGGTTGTATGTGAATGCTTTTACCCGGTTAAACCTGAGGATACCAATCCACCCATTAATTTTAGAGTTCTTACAGTACTATCAGGTACACATATCTAGGTTAAACCCGTTTGGCTTAGCCAAACTCACCACCTACATTGTAATGTGCAAGGCGTATGGGTATGAGCCCACACTGACAGTGCTCAGGGGCTTTCTTAACCTATACCCTGGTGGAGATTGGATAACCCTAGCAAAAAGGGGTGAGCATGATGTGCCTTGTTTGGTTACAAAACCTTTTTCAAACATTAGGAATTGGAAAGGGCAATTTTTCTATGTACAAAACACGATAATACCTCCAGAATATTTAACTTTATTAAATGAAGCGTTCCAATTTAATGAAAAACGGTTTAATGATCCATTGCCGTACACCATAAGAAGGAGTCCAATCTATCAGCGTCTTGCTTGCCATCCCATCGATGTCCAAACGTTCCCCGAACCGATTCTCTTCATGGCTGGCATAGTTGACCATTGGGAAGGTTCGCCTTTGAAGCCTGAGATAGTGTGTGAAGGACAAAGTATGTACATTCCAATTTAATTAAAATAAATAACTTATCTGATGATATTTATCTTTTTTCTCTTTTTGTTGCAGAGATGGCCTTCCGAAACTTTGTAGTATCTGGTGGTGCAAAAGAAGTAAGTTTCATCCCGAAGGATCCCAAGGAGACGAGTTATGGTGTAGGGTCGCCATTTGTGTCAGCCAACAACAACGATGTGGATGCTCAAACAGTGGAACCCATAGCAATAGCCCAACCTTCAAAACCTATGAACACCGAGAAAGCTCCACAATTGGTGGAAAATGTTGCGGATTCTGACAATCCCCCCTCCGAGGGTGATCAGGTGATGATCGTAGGGTCCTCCGGTATTGCGGATAGAGTGCGGAGTAGGAAAGGAACCAGTGCGAGGTCCGCAAAGGCTACTCCCAAGAGGAAGTTGACCCTACCAACCCCTCCGTCAAGAACCACAAGACAAAAAAACTTCTCATGGCAAGGCGACCATGCATTCAGCTGTAGAGAGTGCAGAGGATGATGACATCCATGGTAAGTAAAGATCTTATCAATTCAATCATCCTTAATATGCCGCATATCTGATTAATGTGTTTTGTGCAGGATTGCCTAACATCAAGGAGCTTCCGAACTCCCTCACCTGCCATTTATTGGTTGAGAATGTTACCCCTGCTAGTTGGAGGAGAACTCTGGACAATATGTCCATTGAGAGGCTCTGCGACTTGCATGATAAAAGTTATACAAGACAAGCTATTTTGGACAACCATCTCAACACCCGAACAAGGGAGTTAATTCGAACAATGAAGGATGCTAAAGAAGAGATTGCTGTGATTGTGGCCAGAGAGAAGAATAGAGAACTCCAATATGCTGAGCTAGAGTCAAATGTGATGAAGGCATAAAGGATTTCGAGAAGAATCCACTAGTTCAAGACCTTCGAGCCAAAGTTAACAGTCTCGAAGGGCAGCTGAAGGAAGTCCAAGCAGAGTGCGGGAGACTAAGAATGGAGGATGCAAAGGTAGATGGCTATAAAGCACAAGTTACCACACTTGATTCTATATGTACAGGCCTTGAGGCTGAGAGAGCCAGACTAGGTGAGCAGGAGATCAAGGTTCGTGAGGAGGTAGATGGTTTGAACCTCCGTTGCAAGAGCCTGAAGAAAGATAGAGCTGATGTGGTATCAAAGGTTGTTTCATACATAGCCATGGAATTATACCACTGTGATGAGGTGGGAGAGATTATGGGAAAGCTGGTGAATGCCGCCATTTTTTATGGAAAGTGCACAACGTTGGAGGAAATTACGGAGACCAAGAAGCCTGTGGTCTTATCGGAAGTGCCCTACTACCGTCCAACGTCTGAGCAAGAATATAATGAAGCTGGCAATGCATACACTACAACAGAGTACCCCTTTCTCACCGAAGCAACCAAGAACCCATCAGCACCCATAGAAGATCTCCTCTCTAAGAAGCCCCGCAAGATTCAACCAACTTCTCCAAGCAAGAAGACTCCATATGTGAAGCCATCATCAAGAAGACCCCATGTCATCGAAAAATGCATCAAGGCTGCCATGTTGGTAGTTATTTGGCCCCAAGGGTGGTATGTACCCTTTAGACAATTTCAATTAATGCTTGATAGACTGGTGCCTATTGTCAAAAAATTTAACTCTTTTGCTTGTTGGGCTTTGTCCCGTCTTTTAGACAATGTTTGATTGTTTTGGTTGGCTTCGGCCATAGTTTATCTACTTAATTCAGGTATGGGACAATGTCCCACCTTTATTTTCATGCTTTTCTTCTCTTACGTTATTTATAAACGTAAATATACAACCTAAGGTTATAGTAGATAGATAACTTTATTGTGTGTATTTTGAACCAATATTTTAGCAATCGTATAATTTGATTGCTGACAGAGGGTCGCGACCCACTCCGTCTTTGTCCCTAAGATACAAAGGGCTTAGAATACCCTAAGACTTTTCGGAAAGTTAATGTGAATTGCAATGGATGTTATTTTTATACAAGACATATGTGTCTTGAATCATCCTTCGACATTGAAACTTGTAAATCACTTGGCTGAACAAATCTTTGTTGTATAGAACGAAACAAGAGATTTGAGGGAAATGCGTTATATCATTAATTGGGCAGGGAGGATTACATCATTTTAAGAAATGAAAACTAGGACGCCTACCATTAATGCTTCTTTCCCCAAATGAGAAGAATGCGATACATGAATTTAAAAACAAACTAAATGTTTTAAAACTAGTAAGTTTTATATGTAAAACTTACAGAGGTTAGTACCATTCCAAGTCCTATCTATGACATCTCCGAAGAGTGTTTCGAGCTTGTATGCTCCGTTGCCGTAGGCTTCAGATATGACGTAGGGTCCTTCCCATGTGGGCCCTAGCTTTCCTTCATACTCAGCTTTGCTTACACTGTTTAGCTGAAGGACATATTCACCCGGCTTGAATGTTGAAGGTCTAACTCGGTTGTTGTAGTACTTTTCAAACTTTTGTTTATAGATAGCTTATCTGATTGAGGCTATTTCTCGTCGTTCTTTAAGTAGGTCAAGGTTTTCATGAAGCCTTGCTTCATTCTCCGATGTCTCAAAGTTCACAATACACTCTGTTTCAACGCTTATTTCCGAAGGTATAACAGCTTCTGTTCCATAAGTTAGGCTAAAAGGAGTCTCCCCATGACTTGACTTGGGGTGAGTCCTATGTGCCCATAGAACTTGTGGTAGTTCGTCTACCCAACCATGGTGGCTTCAACCTAACCTTCTTTCTATTCCCTTGAGAACATCCCTGTTTGTTACTTCTACTTGTCCATTACCCTGAGAGTGATACACGGAAGTGAACGATTGCTAGATCTTTAGGCCTTTGCAGAAAGTTGGGAATACTCCTTCGGCGAATTGTTTCCTATTGTCAAAAATGATAATGTGAGGGACTCAAAATCGGCAGATTATGTGTTCCCACACAAACTTTTCCATATGCCTCCTGTTACTGATGCCAAAGGTTTAGCTTCGACCCATTTAGTAAAGTAGTCTATGGCTACCACCAAGAACTTTACTCCTCCTGGGGCTACTGGTAGGGGTCCAACTATATCAATTCCCCATTGACAGAAAGGCCATGCGGATGTTACGGAGGTCATGTCTTTCTTTGGCAGTCCTGGAACTTTGGAGTGAATCTGACATGCTTCACACTTTTGTATTATTTCTGCCGCGTCCCTGTGCATTGACGGCCAATAATATCCTAGCTTCATTATTTTCGAAACAACGGAGTGAGGACCTGCATGTAAGCCGCATGATCCTTCATGAACCTCGTTGATGATGTTCGAAGCTTGCTTTAGCCCCACACAGGAAGCCATGGAGATAAGAAGGACCTTCTGTAGAGATTATCCCCAATGAGTCTATACTGGGGAGCCTTGATCCTAACCTTTCGTGCTAGCTTTAGATCTTCTAGCAAAATACCCCTTATCAAGTATTCTCTTATCGGAGTCATCCAATTGGATCCTTCTTCAAGTATGACGTCAGACACTTCACTTCGTTTGATTGACCTTTTGGCCAACACTTCAACCATGACCTCCTTTGTTAATGCATATGCTTTCTTGTTTTGGTTCCTACAAACATGCTCTATATTATAGGACTCGAATCCGTGGAGGAGTTCTTTAGCTTTTTCCAAATATTACTTGATGGTAGGCTGCCTTGCCTCGTAAGAGCCTTTAATTTGGTTTGCTACTAATTGTGAATCAACAAAAACAGAGAGATCACGAACCTCCATGTCCTTTGCAAGTCGAAGGCCAGCTAACAAAGCTTTGTACTCAATTTTTTTGTTCGTAGCTTCGAACTCAAAATGTAATGCATAAGTATATTCCTTTCCCTCCGGACTGACAACATTAGCCCTGCTCCCGAACCATCGGAGCTCGAGGCTTCGTCAGTGTACAATTTCCACCCTTCCTTTGTCTTCGAGGGTTTTTTCTATCGATCTGAGCACCATTGGTAGATACTTCTTTTGCTTCTATCCAAGTATATGTCTTTTCCATTAACCCCTTGTAAGTTGCCAGAAGGTCAGTGGACAAGAATTCCACCAAGCTTCGATTTCGTAGGCCATGTACGAAGCCAGAAATGCGTTGATCTTCATGTAGACCCAAGATCTGTAGAGTGTCATTGGTGTACCTTGTGACGAAAGCCCTTGTGCTTTCGTTCTCCTTTTGTTTAATGTTGTGCACCGTTAGATGGGTCCTTGTGAACTTATTTTGCTGGTGGAAGTGCGATCGGAACTTAACCTTTAAATCATCAAGGTTGACAATGCTACCAGGCTTTTGTCCATTCCATCAGATACGAGCAGAATCTCGCAGGGTGTACGTAAACATGTGATAGGCTACAGGCATGACCAACTTTTGCATCCTAATGGCCCCTTCGAACAAATGTAGAAAGTTGTCCAGATCCCCCTTCCCATCATAAGTACCAATGTGTGCAGGCATTTTCAACCCATCGAGTAAAGGGTAGTCTTCTATCCACCTTACGAAGGGTGTAGCAGAACCCATTGGCTCCGAATATAGGCAATTATAAGGTGGTGCATACATAGGGATGACATTATATTGATTATGGTTTGGGGGTACTCCCATAGGAGTTTGACTAGGGTAAGATTGGTAGGATGCGTTCATGCCAAAAGGATAACCATTTCCTATGGCGTACGGAGGGTACACCGTAGGATGCTCGAAGGGTATGTTCCCATAATGTTGAGGGAGGCTATGGTTGTTGGACTGTCCATTTACCGGGGGAGACAAACCCTGAGGGTAAGACTGAGTTTGGAACTAGGGGTACATACCATTGGGAGGAAGATTTCCTCACATATTAATCAGAGGCAGATTGCCTTCTACGCCTGATGCGTGAGAAGGCTGCAACGGAACCCCTGCTTCAGTCCTTCCAAGATGAGCTGCTAACAACGGAGGCAGATTCACCTCCGTCTCTTCCCTTCGTTGGCTTCTCCCATTCGAACCTTCGGTTACCGCCCCTTCTCTCCTGGCCAGAGCCCGCTTAGGGACTCCTTCGAACCCCACAGACCTTCTGCTTAGCCTTCGACCAACAGGTGACCTTATCATCAGGGCCGAGTGTGTCGTTCCATGTGCCGGAGGCCTAGGCTCCATTTCCATCTCTTCGCATCTTAGCATTTCGAATTTGCCTCTTGCGAGCCCTTAAAAGAGATTCCAACTCCTCAAGGTTGGTTTCGACAAAGGCTGGGCTAATGACAGGTTCCGGGTTGGCTGATGTCGAAGCATGATGGTTAGGTGTTACTTCTGGGTGAGATCGTGTTGTGAACGTGGAAGCGGTAATTGGGGGGAGGTTGTTAGAGTCATTAACTGGTATTGGCACCAAGGTCGAGAAACCTGGTGGGGGAGTAACTTCTCTTCCTTGGTTCATGCCGGATATATAGTGAATGTAGTTGGTTGGTTATAAACTTGAAAATAACGAGACCACTGACTGTACAATAAATTGCACGACCAAGCCTTCGATGATTGTATAATAAGAAATACGAAGACACTATGTTAAGTGATTGCCCAGGGGTTGGACCCTACGAACCACCTCCGGCGTGCAAATGAGTATGTGATATGATAAGTTGGTAGTGAAAAGAGAGTCTCAAGTTTGCAAACCCTTGTTCTCAGCCCGTCTAAGCTATTTATAGGGGAGGAAATAGGCCTTAGAGAGCTATTTCACAAAAATTTCGGAGATCATGGGGGCGTCCCATGATTTGTGGTAACCGCTAGGGCTTAGTGACCCACTATCTCTTTCTTGGCGGGAAAGCTCAAGGAAAAAGAGGACGTGGGTATGACCAAGTCAAGGTGTTCTCCTCTCTAGTATCCTCTAAGGGTGTACCTCGAAGGGCTTAAGGCTTCAATTGGCGAGTTCCCAACTGGTAACCATGTCATAGATGAATGGTTTTACGCCCATGAAGATTTTAGGAGGTTGACCTGGGCCTTCGAGGGGAAGGCTTCGTACGGGCTCGAAGGGGTGTCCTTCGACCCATTCGGAGGGTACATCATCAGTTTACACCTCTGTTTTTGTGTCCTTGTCCAAGCAACAGTTTCTATGTTATCTACTATCATTTTTATGACTTTTTGCTCCATAACATGATTTTTGTGGTCAAAAAACATGGTCGGAAGAGTGGTCGGAAAAAGTGAACGGAAAATTTGGTTGGAAAAGACGCCGGAACAGATGGTCAATAAGTCAAAACCCTTTTTTTTAGAAAGTCAAAACCCTCAATTTTCGAGCAAGTTTCAAAACCCTAAACTTTCGAGTAACTCTTCATACCAGTTTTCGAGTATCTTGTAAAGATATTTCGAACAAGTCTCAAACTTTCGAGTAACTCTAAAAGTTTCGAACAAGTCTGAAACTTTCGATCAACTCTAAAAGTTTCGAACAAGTATAAAACTTTCGAGCATCTCTAAAAGTTTTGAACAAGTCTGAAACTTTCGAGCAACTCTAGAAGTTTCGAACAAGTCTGAAACTTTCGAGCAACTCTAAAAGTTTTGAACAAGCATGAAACTTTCGAGCAACTCGAAAAGTTACCTAAAAGAAGTAAGATGAAGCAGAGATGAAGACCAAACGTTGACCAAGACCACTAACCAAATACCAACAACTCTATGTGACCTCAGTCAATAACATCATTGATCCAACATCACAGTTTCACATCTTAAAAGAATTAACGAAATGAAAAGTGAACAAATGACGAAGAAGTATAGCCAAACACAGTCTACAAACAAAATCAAGTCCAACTAAAATTCAAACCTATCACAAAGCATCTACTCCAAACCAACATCACATACAACATAATCCTATCTCCATTTCACAACAATACTAGAACTTAAATTAAAAAATAAAGGAAGACCTCAGATTGTTCAACTTTATTTCACATCTTTTAAAGATTTTTTTAGTTGAACACCTCATCATACATCTTATTCAAAAAGAGAAACACAATTATAGATCTCAGTCCTTTCTTTCGTTGTACTTAAAGAAATATCAAACCTTTTTAAAGGTCAAACATACGAAAGAAACAACTCATCATCGATCTTTGTTCGAAGCATAGCTTCTTGATTTAATGTCCGAACAAGTTGAGAAAGAAAAACACGCATCCGTAATCATTATTTCTCTCGTTTGTTTATAGTAAACACAAGGACGAAACACAATATGTTAAAACCTACCCGCGACCCCAATGGATCTTGAAGCCGATTATGTCTTGAACTTCAGAAGGGTCAAGTTTGTTTTTAATTTGTGTGATGTGTGATTAGCTGAGTTTGTGATAAAGAATCGATTGTAATTGCTGAAGGAAATGAGATGAGAAGAGTTTGGTGGAGATGACAGCTTTGGTGAGAGGAGCGTATGTATGGTAGGCAGATTTATTATGAAATTAGGGTTATGAAGTGATAAGGTGTGTGGTTTATATCTGCATATTTAGGGCATGTATGTATGGATCGGGTATTTCATAAACGGGCTCTAAAACAAACTGGACTGGATTGGGTGATATGATTTGGACTAGGCTTGTTGATTTCAATATGGGCTGATGTGTATTTATGGGCTGGGTTATTGAACTGTGTTATCAGATTTGCAAAGAAAATTGTTATCCTAAATTGTTTACAAATTTTTTGATACAATCTCAATTTATTTAGTAAATGAGTGGTATTTTGGATTTATAAATTTTCATGGGGGATACTCATTTCACAGCTAGAATTGTGATACTTAATCAAAATGACTACGGGGTTTTTGTACGGCATTATTGATTTGATTTTGAAGTGACGTTTCAAGGGTGTACTCATTTATCTTTGAGATATGTTGTGGGTCTCAAGATAACTTGTCTGGGCATTTTTTCATAAAGATTAAGACTTGACAATCTAGTTATAACTGATGCAAGGAGTTACGTTGTAGTGCTCACAGTGTATAGCTATCACTTTAAGGAGTCACGTTGTAGTACTCAGTGTCACACGAAGTTGTGGATTGTTCAAGAGGCGCATTAGTACAAGCATTAAGTTACAAAGTTGGGATGTTTACTTCTTTTTTAAGTTGGTCATATCGGGTTGTCTTCATATGTGGTCATTACTATTAGCCAGTAAATTAAAAGGAGGTTCGTTTAAAGGTTGGTTTGAGAGAAGTGTATTGAGAGTATTTTTTTGACATATTCTCACGGAATTATGCTTAAACAAGCCATGGCTTTAAAATTGCATCAAGCAAAAGGTAATTTTACTGCATGTACACAATAGTATGATGATTATGATAACTCGCAACCATCAGGAGGGAGAAGTACACGAAGAAAGAAGTAGTACTTCGTCTTCAGTAATTTGGTTGGCTAAGGGAACTGTGCATAATATGGAACCGAAGAGGTACCAATAATGTGTACATTGGGGATTATTACCAACTTGGATGTAAATTTATGTGAGTTATGATGTTATGTTGCTCCCCGAACGAAAATCACGGTGCTACAGTCTAGTGTCTACTTTCTCCGTTGCGTTTGAAGACTAAAGAGATCTTATGAAAGAGAGTTGTCGATTTAGGAGGGAGCATATAAAAGAAAAGGCTCACTAGTTAGGAGGGAATAATAACCTAACTAGACCACTACAGTTGAAGTTCAGAGCTACAAGAATCAGTGCCGTCAGTGCCAAAGATCAAAGCCGAGATCATCGGAAAAGGGAACTTCAAGTCTGCCTCAGTATCTAGACTACAGAGACTTTGCACTTCAATGTAATTTACTTTGTTTATATATTTATAGGTCTCATTGTAACCATTCACGTGTGAAAATATCTTAGAGGGAGATTGTTAGCCTCACTAGTTTGTAAAGATAACGTCATACACGTAAATTGGACTAGATACATAGTTAGTTGTGCCCGCAGGGATTACTATTGTACACGAGGAATAGTTATATTGTATTGAGCCTTTAAATACCCCTCATGACTCTCCATGAGGGGTGTGGTAAATCATTGTGTAACCTTTCATATTTCAAGTTAATAAACATTGTGTTTTCTTCACCTTCTCTCTACTCTTTCTCTCACTAGAAAGAAGAAGACTTTCATCTTCTTTGATCAACGTAGACCTCCCGAACCACATAAATCTTAGATATTTTTGGTCCTACAGTTAGCTTCGTGCAACCATTATAGGGATAGCATACACATAGCAAGACATGCAAGGGTTAAACTATGTTAAAACGTAGCTACAAAAAAAAAATTAGTTTGATGAGGTATGTGAGAATATCAAAGTATGCAAGAGGTTAGACACGTGATAAAAGTGTGCTAAAAGGATGAAAACGAAGAAGAAAGCCCTAGAAAGTTGAGCGACACAAAAATGTGAATGCGTACTACAATTCAAAGACACTAGAGGTCACAACCTGACCGACAACCTAAGGTGTAATTGTTCAACCAATCATGGGAATGACACATAAAATTATGGGAATAACTTCTTCCAAGTTGTCATTGGGAATGTGAGTTCCAACAAACCTTTTCAACCACATAATCATCTACCTAAGATGATTGGCGTAAAGAATAGTTTGTTGATAAGACATACTCTAGATGAGGAAGATATATGTCACTAGTATTATGACAAGTCATGTCATAATATAGACTCGAAGAAAAAAAATAAAAATGAGAGCGATACGCACCTAGATGCGAATGGAAATAATTCCATAAAACGGGAAAATGTTGGATTTTACCTTTGAGAAAAGGTGGGCAAAGATGGTTTAGATTAATATATTGTTTGCACTAACAATGAGATGCATGATATATTTCAAAGGAGAAAAGAACGTGTATGTGATCCTATTGAGGGTGAATTTCTCTAACGGGGTTGAGGTAACGAAGTTCTAGAGTTCTAGTTTTGGATGATCCTAGTTGTGTGTTAGAGATAATTTGGTGCATGAAGGATTTTGTGTAATTATGTAGTTATACACTTTGGGTATGATGATTGTGAGGATTGAAGGTTATTGAACTAACTATCACTATCAAGAGTAAAGTGTAGCTATAAGGATTGAGTATAATGATTAATGGGTTGAAGGTTCTTAAACTAAATATCACTGTCAATAGTGAAGTTTAGTTATAAGGGTTGAGTGCGATGATGAATGATATTATTGTGAGGTTTGATGTGAGGGTTGAAGGTGCTTGTATAGAAAAAATATTTAGGTGATCACAAAGAGTTGAGGTTAAAAAGCTAGAATCGATTGTGGCAAGGTGGATGATAATGGTGTGGAAAGAGTCAAGTTTAGAGGACTTATTGGTGAGAGGGTGAATGTGAGTGTCATTGGTTAAGGGGAACTAGTCCTAATGGTTGAAGATGAAGAGGAAGTGGCTTTTTTTGAAATTGTCTTGGATGGAGCATTTGGTGTAGGAGGAGAGCTAGTAGAGTTAGTGGAAAGTGGTGTGGTTGTTTCAAGCTCATCATCATCTAGAGTTAAGTTAATGAAGATGGTGATTCTTGGTTTCTTAGCAATGTGAATGGTGGAAGTATTATGATAGGTTGGAGGTGAAGGAGATGTGTTCTTGGTACTTGAGGAGTGAGTGTTCTAGTGAAGAGGTCAAGGAAATAAGAACCACATTTGTGTGTTCTTGAGAGTGTTTGGTGAAAGAATATATGTGCATGAATGTGTTTTAGCTCCCCCTTAATTGTTGGCCATCCAGACAAGATGTTTTGAGAAATGAATTAAAAATAAAGAGGAAAACAAATGTTGACGGAAGCGATGAGCTTAGTAACGTCATGACAAGTGGTGGATAGCAAATAAACTTCAACTTTGAAGTCACGTAGCTCTTCTCAATCATTGTGAATATCCTTAGAACATTCATATGCTGGAAATGTGCTAAGGGTTAAGAAGATAGAATCTTCAAGGTTGTGGAGTTGGTGATGGGGTTCTTGTAGAGTTATCTTTGCTAGAAGAAACTATGTTGATGAAGAAGGGTTATCTCAACATATCCTAGCGGTTCTTCACTTGAAGTGTGTGGAAGATGAGTGGGATGCGGAAGCATTGGTAGTGTAGAACGAAGGTTGAGAATTGTAGATAAATTGAGAGGGTGATGGATACGAAAGTAACCAAACATATGATGTGTTTAGTACCATGTGGAATTATTGTTTGACTCAATGATCAAGAAAATGATTATAAAAGGTTGTGAAATTGGAAAAAGCTAAGGAATCAAAAGATAGGCAAACTCTATTCAGATAGGAGACGGTTCTAGTTCAAGACTGCAGCAAGTGGGTTTTAATAGTGCTTTTGAAACTGTGAGAATTGAAAATGAAATAAACTGTCTCAACAGATAACGGTCCGACGATACCGTTAAATTTAGCAGTACCGTCCCCTATTTAAGGGTACCGTGATCTGCTGAAGTCAGTTTTGACCCAGAATTTAATTTTCGACAAAGAAATTTCACATATTTTGTTATTTTTCTGGACCTTAAATTAAAAGAATTTATACCAAATAATTTTAGGAATAAATCCAGTGGGATTCGACGAACATTGATCGAGTTCATTTTTTTGAGAAATGACATTTAATTGCATCTCGCAAATTAAATTTACTTTAAATATTTTGGATGAAATATTTAAGTTTTCATTGGAAGCATGAGAGGATTTAACTCTAATCTTGAGAGGATTTGACGAATAAATCTCGTTGATTTAGTGAGACTTTTAGGCACGATAAAGGAACTTATACCTAATAAATTCTTTAAAGGATAAATCCAACGGGATTTGACGAACAACATTTGACAACTAGAGATGACTGGAATATTTCTAATGAAATATTTAAATAGTCATTAGATGTGACTCGAAAGACGTTTTGAACACATGTAAATTATGAAATTTACGAAATGTGTTCTATCATTCCTAGACCTAAGCGTATGTAGTTGAATGGTTCGCGTTTGAGAGCTTTGGTTAATATGTCGGCGATGTTGTCTTCCGTCGAAACTTTTTCGATGAAGATGCTTCCTTTCTGGACGTTTTCGCAAAGGGGATGATGAAGGATTACGATGTACTTCGCACGCGAGTGTTGCACGGGGTTTTGAAAGGCGTAAAGCAAGTCCTATGGTGCTGATTCGCACTAGGGTTAGGATCTAAGAGAATGAGGTATTTTACCAACAAAATAGTGGTAGATATGTGGGTGAGACTCGATTTGGAACATAAGGATGACTCCAGTTTGATGATATCAAACCCATACCCGAGGTTTGGTGTTCTTAGGGTGATTGATGGTATTTTTCGGGATTAGCATCAATTATTGTTGTGAGACCGCTACACGCCGGGAGGTGATCAAGATTGCCCATAAGACAAAGAATATTTTTGTAGACGAAAATAAAGAGACACAAAAAGTTCAATCTTTGCATAGGCATATTGCCCATTATTCGAAAGACAGAGAGTATCAACAGACTCTTGGCGAGATAGGATGATGCGTTGGTTTTCTACCCTAAAACCAATGGATAAGTTCGATCCTCGTTATCTATGAGGTGAAGTTGACGACGAAACACGATGACAAACCGATGGGGATAAGAGGAACTAATGGAAATGAATATGCTTGGTCTTAAGAAGTGTATATTCACATGAGGATGAAAGGACTACTAATCACTTATGTAGTCACTCTTGAGTCCTTTGTCACCCGAAGGTTGATGTTAGCTTTTAGCATTAGGATGAGCATTTTAACATATGTTGTTACAAGGCTTGAATATGATGTTTTAGATATGACTTTTAACAATTGCGATCGCAAGCTAAACTTACTTGAATATTTCGGATGAAATATTTAAGTTGTCAAACCTACTCCGAGTTCTACTAGGTTTGTATCTAACCTCCCCTTGACAAAAGGGTGTATCATTTGAAAGAAAGCGAAATGATGACCAAGGAATTAGGTCAATTTCACGACTACTTTAATTTTTAGATTTTGACACTAGTGTAAGATTATATGACGTCTAAAAGTTTATAGTGCTAGGCATACCTAATTTATTATGTGTCAAGACAACGTAGTGTGGGTGTACAATTAAAAAGAAAATAATGTAAAACGCACATAAGGAACAAATGCAAACATCATACAAAACATGATGACATTTAGCATTTAAGAGCATGTATCATAGATATACATATCAAGAGATCTTATATCGGATTATCTATTCGAAAGAAAAATCTTTCTAATAAATATGCATTCAATAATTAAGAAAATAGTCATTGAGCATTAAGAAAGCATGAAGGCATTTAATCACATCTCACAAGAACATGTTATCACTTTGAAACACATATGTGGGTTGCAAGTAATCTAGGTTCGCTAAGGAGAATCCTAATTCTACTTGTTCAAAATGCAATACTAATGGGAGACAAAGTTCACCGATGTAAACTATCTATAGTCAAATGTAGGAATGAAGATTTTTCAAGTTAGAGAATGAGTATAAGACTATCACTAATGGTGCTCAATTCAGGCTAAACACGACCATTTTTACGGGTTATACCACGAACCTAACTTCTCTCCTGAAAAAAATTCAACCGTTAGGTCAAATTGAATTTCTAGTGCAATA
This sequence comes from Artemisia tridentata subsp. tridentata, assembly GCA_021014915.2. Lineage (NCBI taxonomy): Eukaryota > Viridiplantae > Streptophyta > Magnoliopsida > Asterales > Asteraceae > Artemisia > Artemisia tridentata. Next base: position 153,962,971 of record CP139505.1, read on the forward strand.
GATTCTCCAGTAGTCATTCTCAAGTTAGAAGAAGTCAAATTCCTATATTTGCCTATCGAAGTGTAGCAAAGATGATATTAGCTTATTTCGCTAATACATGGCCTTATATGAATCAACTAACCATATTTTAAAAGCTGATTAAGAAGAATACATGTCTTATACAATATCCTATCAAAGGCAAACACGTTTCAATTTTATGTTTGAGATTTAGATATTATTTGGTTTAGATAGTGCATTTTAAGATCTCATGGATGACATATTTGTTTCACTAGTACAGATATGGGATTTCGTAACACCAAAAATGTGTGACGATATGCATATAGTCACACACGTTTTTTTGGTGTGTGTCACCAAAGGTCGCGCCACCGTAGTTGGCATATGGTCACATTGTTTAGTTTGTGGCCGTTTTCATTGAAAAAGAATAACCAAAACCCGAATATGTGTGACAAATTAGGCACAAGTTTTGTTGGATTAATCAGTTTTGTGTGACCGTAAACACTTTATAGTCACACAAATATTTTTTGAGAGTAACTATTGTTCGTCCTTTGGCCACATAAATATATAATATATGTGACATTTGAGATGATTTATTCAAGTAAATGTGTATTTTGTGTGACTATTTCCCGTCCTATGGCCACATGAATATATAATAAATGTGACGTTTGTGATGATTTAGTCACACAACGTGTGTTGTTATTTTGGAGTTAGTCACATACAATTTAAAAAACAGTGGCCAAAAGTGTTAATAAGTGTGACCATATGCTGTTTAAAGTGAATAAATGTGTATTTTGTGTGACTATTGATCATCCAATGGCCACTTGAATTTTATGTTTGTGTGGCCTTTGGTAATATTTAGTCACACAAAGCATGTTTGTTTTGGGTATTTAGTCACATACAATTTAAAAAACAGTGGCCAAATGTGTTAATAAGTGTGACCATATGTTGTTTAAAGTGAAGGAATGTGTATTTTGTGTGACTATTGATCATCCAATGGCCACTTGAATTTTATGTTTGTGTGGCCTTTTGTAATATTTAGTCACACAAAGTATGTTTGTTTTGGGTATTTAGTCACATACAATTAAGCAAAAAGTGGCCAAAAGTGTTAATAAGTGTGACCATATGCTGTTTAATGTGAAGAAATGTGTATTTTGTGTGACTATTGATCATCCAATGGCCACTTGAATTTTATGTTTGTGTGACCTTTTGTAATATTTAGTCACACAAAGCATGTTTGTTTTGGGTATTTAGTCACATACAATTTAAAAAACAGTGGCCAAACTTGTTAATATGTGTGACCATATGCTGTTTAAAGTGAAGAAATGTGTATTTTGCGTGACTATTGTTCATCCAATGGTCACATGAATTTTTAGTTTGTGTGGCATTTTGTAATATTTAGTCACACATCGAATTAAACAAAGAGTGACCAATAATGTTGATAAGCGTGACCATATTATGTGAGCGCATATTTTAGTCATAAGGTTACTACTGCTATTACTACGTTAGTACTGTTAGAGCAGAGTTGCTACTGCTAGTACTAAGTTAGTGATAGGATCTGATGTGTTACACTTAGGGTGTTAATCATGTATGATGTGTATGAGATACTTTGAGTGGATATAACTAAGTATGCGGAATCTACTTAGTTATACTTAGAAGAATAATTGTATGTATATGAATGGAACAGTGAATTGTAAGTATATGAAAAATAAAGACAATATTTTACTTCCAACGATTCAATATTATTATAATCAATAATACGAGTGATCTTCAATATCACTAGGGTTTACAACCTTGAATATTAACAAAAGAAATACGTATAACCTAACCTAGGATATCCTTTTATAGACCAAGGATTCCTATACAAGATAACTATAACTCTAATTATATAGGATATTCACTAAATCTTTTCTATACTTATCCTATTACTCGTTTACAAAACATAAGCAGTACTAACTTCTTGTACTGGCAGTACTAACTGACTTAGTACTGTTAGTGTTTTCTTCCATCAGTACAAACTTTAAGCTTGTCAGTACTAACTATTAGGTTTAATTCCTAACAGTTAGTCTTGCTGAAGCAGAGTTACTACTGCTAGTACTATGATAGTGCTGCTAGAATGAATATATATATATATATATATATATATATATATATATATATATATATATATATATATATATATATATATATATATAATGTCGTACATAATCAAATTCTCAAGTACCATAATCTAAAGACTTTTGACTCTTCACCGGCTTAGCTTGCATTTGCTGCTTTAAGTCTTTAACAAATACATATTTGCGCTTCGATGGTACTGGTGGTCCACATTTAGTCACAGGGTTTGTTGGTGTAACCTGTAGTAAAAAAAAGACGCTTGTATCAAACATTGAATTAAATATGAAGAATTATATATATGTAGGTTGAAAAAACACATGTATGTACCTCCTCTTCAACAATAACTTGATCCTTTGGCCATGCAACGAAACCACCTATGACTGCCTTAACTGTTTTGAACCCATTATTTGCTACGTCCGGTATGCATGCTGCATCAACTAACGATGAATCAATTGACACTCTGTAGCAATCATTTGGGAGTGGTTGGTTATGCAGCATTTACTTTCCATGAGATTGGTATACAGTACCCAAAGCAACAATATTTGATTTCTTTAAGTGCCACAGTTTGCACTTAAATTTCTTAAAAAAAAGAATTTTTGCATGTATATATCAGAAATTATTTAAACAAAAGAATAACACGAAACATGTTGAAATACATACTGTTGGCAGTGCTTGTGTTGGAGATGCATTTTGTTGCGATTGGGAATCTGGAGACCCGTTTTGTCGTGACTTAGGCTTTGTCTTAGGTCCGACAGTTTTAGCATGTTCCTATATGTATATATAAAACACGTTACATTATTTAAACAAAAGAATAACAAACATGTTGAAATACATACTATTGGCAGTGCTTGTGTTGGAGACGATACATTTTGTTGCGATTGGGAATCTGGAGACCCGTTTCGTCGTGACTTAGGCTTTTGCTTAGGTCTGACAGTTTTAGCAGGTTCCTATACGTATATATAAAACACGGTACATTAGTCATGTATGTAAAATTCAAAAATCAAAGGGGGATGTTTTATTACTTACCATTGTTTCCGTTACCTTTCCCGAAGTTACAAGGCCATTAGACTTCTCCTGAATTCTCGCATCTAATTTAGCACTTACAACATCACTTGGCCGAGTGTTGTCCACCTCATTAGCGCTGCTATCTATATTGTCAATGGCCATTGGAGTCACCTACAATATAAATTAAGACATATATTGACTCATCAGTTTATGTTCAATGCCTGGTATCATTAGCATCAGTGGTGTTAGCATTTGAAAATGAAATTGTTAACAACATAAAAAATGGCTTACATCTGAGGCTACTAGCAATTGACCAGATTCCAAATTTATATGCATCCCTTGTTTACTCAACTGTGCCATCAGTCGAGTAAGCATTCCCGTTGTTTCTTCCATCTCACTGGATAATTTCTTGACCAGCACATCTTTTTCGGTCATCTCGGTGGACAATTTCTTGACCAATTTATATTTTTCTTCATGCTCGCGTCTCTCATTATCCAGTTGAGTTTGAAGTAACTCAAGTCTTTCATCAGTTTCTGGTTTTCTTCGAGGAAGGCCAAAATACTTCTTGTATGTTACTCCACCTCCCACTCCTCTTGCATAACCGCTCTTTTCCTTTTCAAAGACAACTGTCATGGCATCAGTGCCATTATCAAGACTCAAGGTTCCTTCCTTGATCTGCTCATCAGCTTCTTTCTGCACAAAAAATATAGGAAATGTTGGGATTAAAAGTCTTCTTGATGCTGTTAGAGTAACTGCTGCTCATATTTGTGTCAATGCTGCTCAGCTGGAGTTAGTGCTGCTCATGAACTTCAATGAAAAATATACTACTACTAGTACACAGTTACTGCTGTTAGTACATAGTTAATACTGCTGGTATACAAGTTACTACTGCTAGTACACAGTTAATGCTACTGGTATATAAGCATAATAATAGAATTTGCATTCAAACTTACAAGTTTATCTCCCACTGATCTAATCTCATCATCTGGATATTCATCGTCTTTGTTTACCCTTCCTTTCAACCACATTAAATCACGCGGGGGTTCTTCATATGCTTCAATCTCTTTATTTTCGATCTAATAAACATCAAACGCATACACATGTAAAGTTAAACCAAGATAAACGAAAATATGAGGATGCATACACAGGTATAGTTAAACCAAGATAATAAAAAATATGAGGGTATTAAATGCAAATGTGCAATGTAAACAGATTCATTTCTCATACTGATCGTCTCTCAATTTGTAAAACAAACATTACGTAATCTTACCATTTTCTCTTTGACATAAACACATCCACCTCGTCCCATTTTATCCTGATAAATATTTTTGGAACGCGCCCTTTTAGCTTTATCAGATTTCTCCTAAAACCACAAAATCATAAGGCATTTAGATGCGGTAATGCTGCAAACTTAGAATTATGAAATGGCATATAGATTTAAATAAAGATGACTAATTAAAACCTTGTATGCATCGGTGGTCGTGTAGTTTACAAACTCAACCCAGTCTTCTGATGTCACAAATGCACTATACTTGGCCGGGACCTCATTCAGTTTCGAAGGTGTATTTAGGTTGGCCAAAATGTATTTTTCTCTGACCTTCATTCTGAAATTCCTTAGCAGTTGACCAAGACGAGTCATTACCAATTTTCTGAATGTCACATCAACATCAAAAAAATTCTGCAAATATTATCACAATGTTGTTAATTAGTTGTACATAATGTAAGTGCATAGATAAACTTATGTAGTACTGGGTTACAAAAGAGTATATATGTACCGTGATTTCAGCCCATAGTTTATCTCTTGATTCTTTATTCACCTTCTTCCAGGAAAGAATCTTCAAACCTATGTGCTCACGAACCAGATCTCCTAAAAAACTTGAAAGCACTGCTCTGTGTTCCCCTGATACCCTATTAAATGCATCGAAGGTTACCTTGAGCTTTATTCCACCAGGTTGGCCATACTTCAGGCGAAACATTTTTAGCCTGGTTATGCCCCTCTTAGCTAGTATCCTATCTGGTGGGTTGTTTCCAAGCGCATCTAGATCTTCATCATCAGAATACTGTTCGGATTCATATTCTAAGGTGTTATCATCATGTCCAGTATCAGTAGGAATCAAAGGATGATTATCAACAATGGGTTGAATTCCATGACTCTTGATTATAAAAAATGATTCTGGCTTGGAGAGTATTGATGATAGAAGATTTATTTTTGTGTTTTCTTTGCAGTATTGTTTTTTAGGAGAGAAAATAGGTTATATTAAGAATATGAATCCTTATTCTTGGTAACTGGTTGTGTAACACCCCAACCCAACAAGGGTAAAGATGTCACGCAAATGGTTTCATATCAGATAAACATAGCATACAATCAAATAGTAATACAATGGTTCTCAAAGGTTACAAATGAAATCTTGCAATACAAAGGGTTACAAAGGAAAAATAAAAGCCGTCTATAAAATCCATAAGTACATCTCTTCTAATAGCTTCTACTCAAAGTCTTCTAAGTCCAAAAGTCTCTTCACTTATATCCAAACCCGTCGTCCTGCTTAAAATCTGCCGCACACGAAAAGAAAACGTGCGGCTGAGCTTAAAAAGCCCAGTGAACAGATATAACGGAAACAAAGCAGTAGCATAATGAATAATACATGAGTAACTGAGAATGGAAGCATGAATACATGGTGAGAATACAAGGTAAGAATACATGGTAAGAATGCATAGTAAGAATACATGGTGTCATAAGGGAAAGTGTAAAGGTGCAAGGTAAGGGAAAGTCAGTAATCCACTACGAGCCCATAACATGAAATCATAAGCATAATCATAATCATAAACATGTAGAGGGGAGACCTCTTAGTATCCTGTAAATATGAGGGGTGTCCTCATCATGGGTATCTTGTAAATATGAGGGGTGTCCTCATCATGGGTATCTTGTAATTATGAGGGGTGTCCTCAATCATGGGTTGGAGTAGCTAGCTCCCAGAGTGTGAAAGACGTGTATCGCACACACCATCAGTCACCATGAATAACATAACATAACATGAACATGAACATGAACAAATCTAGGATGCATCCATACGCCCCAGGTGGCCATAAGCTGCCTCTACGTAAACATAACATGCAGGGACGGGACAGGTCATCACTCTCCTGCCCTAGAGTCATGCCATCGGTGCATCGACTGACATGGACATGAAACCCTCATGCCTAGTGAGTGGCTCGTAGTATCAAACTGTGGGTCAAGGTCAAGTATCATGAATCATGTTTTAAGTTTACTTGCATAGGTCATTATCTGGTTTCATAAGTTCATAATCATGGTTCATAATCATGGTTCATAAGCATGGTTCATAAGCATGGTTCATAAGTAAGGGTTCATAAGTAAAGGTTCATAAGCAAAGGTTCATGCATGAAAGGTTCATAATCATAAGAGGTTCAATATCAGAAAGGTTCATAACAGAAGGTCATGACAAGGGTTCATAATATCATGAAAGAAACCAGAAAGGTTCACAGAATCAAAGAACATGGCAGTGAATCAGAAATCAGAAATGAGACGAAGGCACCTTATTAAAGAAGGGCAGAATATCTGTACCTTAACGAAATACGCAAGCAAGAAATGAAAATCAAATCAAGTAGGAGATCACTCCCTCTTCACCCGATCTACAAATAAGCACAAGTTCTCTTAAGTTCGTGTAATCATATGGTTTCATGTTTGTTCCCATTTCATATTAAGTAGCTTTGATCACTCACATTCTCGTATTTCAATTTAAAAGGTTAGAGATGATCATATTCTTAGCTTATGATTCATAATGTCATTCACACGGTTTTAGTGTCATATAGTAGTTATCGTACTTTAGGGATTCAATATGAAAATATCATAAGTTTAGGGTTCAATATGAAAATATCATCAAGTTACCGATTTTATAAGTTATGACCTTTGATTTTATCAAAATATCCATTTATACCCTTAAGGTTACATAATAAACACATCACACCCTTTAGTTCACAATTTTACACTTTTATCCCATCACACAGTTTTAAGTACGAATTTGTCATGTTTTCCATAATTTATAAATCGTATAAGAACTCAGTATTAAAATCCACAAAAATTCCCAGAGGTGCTCATATGTCTAAACTATTTTATCAAATTTTTTCCAGATTTTATTATGTAGTATAGATATGTATTAAAAATTCACTTTCACAACTCGTCCAGATTTCTGAGTAATTTTACCATATGAAAAGTTACCAGTTATAAACCCTTTAAGAAAAATTCACAAAAATCTAGAAAAATTCCAGGAAGTATCACACATCTTATAGATTACCCAGTTCAAAGGACTCTTCCTAACTCAACACGGTCTGAAAATTAAAAATCAAAAACCAGGACGGATTTTCCAGACTCACAAATCCGACCAGACATGTAATTTTGTAAAAATCAAAAAGTATACTTCCAGGCCTCTAAAAATTACAAAATAAATTTCTCCAGATAGCTATTTCAATGAACTTAGTTTAGGGATTTTGAAACACTCAAAAACACGATTCCATCATAAAGTTATAGCCCTTCATAGTTGAACAAATTTCGGACTCAGAAACAGTCCACACAGCAAGTTATCCAAAATAGGGTTTTTCATATCCAAATCTCATGTTTTTCATCCCAAACGTTTTTGATTGAGTCCATAACATATTTTGCTCATTCATTAACATATTTAACATGATTCTCATCAATTATTTCACACCCAAAAGTGGTATCCAATTCACAAACATAGTTTTAGGGTTTTATCATTCATGATTTTATGTGAATGTTTTTGGTTTTATAACACTTATTTTTCGATCATAGCAACGGAATAAGAACACGAATAAAATAAGAACATGATACCCTCGTAGACCACGAGAACCACGAACACAACACGGATCAAAACACCACACGAAAGCCTCTTCTTTCCTCCTTCCTTCTTGCGCCAACAGCAGCAGAAAAGCAGCCTCAAAACATGATGGATTTGGTTAGTTTTTGACGTGTAAACTTCGTATGGATCATCATAGGGGTTAGGGGCTTACCTTGTGACGATTAGACGATAGTTAGAACAAGTTTTCGGAGCCTTTTGGAAGGATTTTCAAGCGTGGCAGCAGGCACAAAGAAGACAGCCGCTGTTTTGGTTGTAGGTTTTTTTTTTTTGTGATTTGTTTTGGATGAAATCCGGTGTTAGGGAAATATATGGACCGAAAATTGTTTTTGAGTATTAAAGGAATGATTACAAGATTTTAGGGATATACCATAGTTATACAAATCAAGAACCTAGACTCTTTCTTGGTCCAAGGGGGGGGGGGCGGCACAAATGTGCTTGTTTTTTTTTTTTTTTTTTTTTTTTTTTTAAACCAAATCTTATATTGTATAGTTTTAATATTAAGTTAATAACTTAAGTTAATGTCATTTAATTCGTATTCATAAGTTCTCAAGATTTAATTCAAGGGCATTTTAGTCTTTTCATATTGTGTTAATTTGCGGGTTTTACAACTCTTCCCCTCTTAAAAAAAATTTTCGTCCTCGAAAATTGAAGTGCGAAATCGAAATGAAATGCGAAATCGAAAGCAATAACGAAATGAATACGTACCAAATCAAAAAGAAAAATTTGGATAATCGGATCGTATTGACTCTTCGGTTTCCCAAGTAGCCTCGCTCTCAGGATGGTTCTTCCAAAGAATCTTTACGAACGGAATGGTTCTAGTTCTCATGACTCTTTCCTGACGCTCCAAAAATGGCCTCAGGTTCTTTATTATACGAAAGGTTTTCTCGAATCTGATCGAATGGGCAAAACACAACATGAAGCGGATGATAATCATACTAACGAAGAAGTGGTACATGGAATACATCGTATACATGATATTACTGGGAAGGTAACGCCAAGCGATGAGATACCTTGCCAACCTGATCAAAATCATCGAAAAGCCCTAGGCTTTCATAGTTCACAACGAATCCGTTCCAAGAAATACGAAACAACAATGTAGCGGATAACGATTTAAATCTCACACAGAGATACGTGAAACATTCCTGTTGTAAGTAATACGAAGGTAGTACTAAAGAGTAAAAATCTCATCAGCTCAGTCCAGATTCTTAACGAAAAGGGAACTAGTGCACCACTATAGAAGAACTCATCAATTCCAAGCAGATACCGATCGAACTAAGGAACGTTCCATCGGTCAACGAAGCGCGTGACGAATCATCAAATGTATCAAGTCGTATATCAAAGACAGCGGATCAATCATATAGTTAGAATAAATCTCAAGTCTCACTAAACGCGGATGATCTCAAACAGATATCAGAAATTCTAAGGCTTCTAAGGCACTTCTCGAAATATCCTATGCCCACAAAGAGTGCACGTTATATGATGTAAGTATTATCACGCTGGCCAGACGTCATAATACTTGCATCATATAAATATGCCCTCACGATGGTCATACTTTATCTCAAGTCGTGATTAACATAACTTATCTAAATCCACCTAGTCCACCTACCGTCTCAGAGGTCACTAAAATCAAACATCATAACTAAGAGAACGAAATTACTCGAAGAGTAACGGAAATCCGAAAATGTCCATCAGAATTCAGGTACGTCGTTAATAGCGTCAATACTTCATAACTTATCAAAATCAACTCAGCCAATATCAGTGGTTACTTCAACATCCGTCCTTTCTGAAACATAAATCACAAAGTCCCTTCCATAATTCGTCAAAATTCCACACAACTCGTTACTCAACAAATGCAGAGTGACATAGGACGAAATTTCTAACAGAGAAACCCAAATTATTCAAAGGACTTCATTATCAGGTAACGGTATTTAAGTAGGTTGAGGGAAAAACAAATTACGTCATCGATAGCTTCATCATTCATAGAATCACCTCGTCTAAACGCAAGTCTCCACTTCAAAATTCGTCAATTCAAATACTAAATTTCAAAATTTCTTTCAAGTTGGAGTGGTTCATCTATGTTTGTCCATCTTATCCCATGGTGAAAAGGAATTACAAATTTGAGTCTGATTCCTCAAGCCTTCAGCAACTCTTCTTGATATGGTGGTTTCGTAGCGGCAGCCTCTGACACGATCATCGTGCAACCCTCCATCCGCAAGTCTGCTTCTGCTCTCAATTCATCTTAGTACAACTAAAATGAATAGAGAAACAAGACTGCGCATCTTCGACAGGTCTTCCAGCATAGCTCCGGGTATGTGTTGAACGATTCGCCTCAAACGATCTGGTTGTCTTGATGCCCGAGTTGAATTCTTTACGTGTTGCATGATGTATAGTCGAGTACTATCCAGTTCCCCTCTTCTTCTTAGGTGCTCCTTCTAAGGTACACTTGTCGCAACCATCTTCTACTATTCTCCCACTAGGTTTCTAACGCTGATAATTGTCTTCGATCTTGATCCTTTCTGTGTGAAACTCTGTCTTCACATTATATAGGGTAGTGTTGCCTACTAAGAGCTCTGAACGTCAACCGAATTTCTCTTCTAGAACAAAGGCTCATCCTGCCAATAATCTCTATGTTCTTCTTTCGTTCTCTGAACATAACACAATGTCATACTATGACAATTTGTCCAAAACACACGAAGACATGATCATTTTTGCCAATACTATTGGCATCACTCAAACTCATAAGGTTATAACTAGCGCGAGGACCGTCTCTGAAATCGTTTAGGGGAAAAACTTTCACATACACCTCATGTCGCCTTCCTTCTTCTTCAAAGTAAGACTGAACTACTTCACAAAGGTTACTCTCGGTTAGATAACCCCCTTTTTAGAAGTTCTTGTGGTTGCTGCTTCAGCCCTTCAAATTTAGCACGATGCAACGAGATACGAAGTTTCAAAAGAAAGACCAAATCAATCGTTGATGTGCGAAAACGGATAACGATTACTGATAGTGGTATGGTTAGGTGCACAATAGTCGATACGTCGTCATATACTTCATCTTCATAGACCAACAAGAGTACTTCAAGAGAATCACTGAGGTGAGTAAAATTCATATTACACCTGAAATACCGGAAAATCTTCGTACAACGGAATATTTCTAATGGCGAAACTTTCCAAGGGTGAATAGTAATGGTTGTCAGGAAGATTGATAATCATATGAGTTCAGGGTTGGTGCTTCCATAGTGGCAAAACTTTAGCAGAATCAGGTGTAGAGATTCATCATAACGAAATAGGGTAAGATAAATTGTTAAGATCACATTTCAGATACGGTAGTCTATGGTAGTTTTACAAATAGTCATCCGGTCCATACATAAGAGACCACACAATAAGACATGTCAAGATCAAAAGATTCATAGAACGAATACAGTCATCGAATCAGACGGATAGTTCATATATCGAAATCCAGCACATGTTTCAATAAAAGTGTTGAGATGGATAAACGAATGATTCAAGTGTGGGGATTTGTTCAGCTTCTTAGCATAAGCAGTAAGTAGGATGTGTATTATCAGCAATACGAACATCGTATATTTGTCAAAAGTGAGATGTACAGAAAATCCGTTATTAGCATCATCATGCTCAGTTAACAAATCCATACAGAGGTAACATAGCATCATATCCTTCCAAAGGAAATGGTTGGCAGAACAAGATTCGTCATTCAAAGGAAAGGAACATAACTTCCTATATCCATGGTTAATAATTACCAGAATTCTCATAGGAGTAGTAACGGATTTATGCAAAGTTAAGTAGTATCGGACGATACATTCACATTCAGCATAAGCAATGAATTCACAAAATGTGTCGAACACATTATGGTTGAATGGCTTACGACATGGTCGGAAAGGTGTTAAACAGCTTATCAAACAAATCGGAGGTGGATGTCAAAATCTGAAAATGAAACTTACATGGTGTAAGGTATCCAGGCGGGTTTTCCGAGGTATTCCAAACTTACTTGGTTACTAAGCTTAAGTTGCAAAGCTTCTAACTCCTGAAAAGTTCTGATGAGGCTTAATTAAAGGCAAGGGCACGAATCAGAGTGATGCGGAAGCAAATGATACTCACATATATGTCTTAGTCTACCCATTCCTCACTGGTCAAATTTAGGTTCCTACAGGGAGATCCTAAAGCAAATCTTACAGGTTATCTTATGAGCGCTTACAGGGAAACTTAGTGGTCCTACTTACACAGGCCAAGGGTAAGTGTATTACGAATCGCAGCCTGTCGCTCTGATACCATAATTGTAACACCCCAACCCAACAAGGGTAAAGATGTCACGCAAATGGTTTCATATCAGAAAAACATAGCATACAATCAAATAGTAATACAATGGTTCTCAAAGGTTACAAATGAAATCTTGCAATACAAAGGGTTACAAAGGAAAAATAAAAGCCGTCTATAAAATCCATAAGTACATCTCTTCTAATAGCTTCTACTCAAAGTCTTCTAAGTCCAAAAGTCTCTTCACTTATATCCAAACCCGTCGTCCTGCTTAAAATCTGCCGCACACGAAAAGAAAACGTGCGGCTGAGCTTAAAAAGCCCAGTGAACAGATATAACGGAAACAAAGCAGTAGCATAATGAATAATACATGAGTAACTGAGAATGGAAGCATGAATACATGGTGAGAATACAAGGTAAGAATACATGGTAAGAATGCATAGTAAGAATACATGGTGTCATAAGGGAAAGTGTAAAGGTGCAAGGTAAGGGAAAGTCAGTAATCCACTACGAGCCCATAACATGAAATCATAAGCATAATCATAATCATAAACATGTAGAGGGGAGACCTCTTAGTATCCTGTAAATATGAGGGGTGTCCTCATCATGGGTATCTTGTAAATATGAGGGGTGTCCTCATCATGGGTATCTTGTAATTATGAGGGGTGTCCTCAATCATGGGTTGGAGTAGCTAGCTCCCAGAGTGTGAAAGACGTGTATCGCACACACCATCAGTCACCATGAATAACATAACATAACATGAACATGAACATGAACAAATCTAGGATGCATCCATACGCCCCAGGTGGCCATAAGCTGCCTCTACGTAAACATAACATGCAGGGACGGGACAGGTCATCACTCTCCTGCCCTAGAGTCATGCCATCGGTGCATCGACTGACATGGACATGAAACCCTCATGCCTAGTGAGTGGCTCGTAGTATCAAACTGTGGGTCAAGGTCAAGTATCATGAATCATGTTTTAAGTTTACTTGCATAGGTCATTATCTGGTTTCATAAGTTCATAATCATGGTTCATAATCATGGTTCATAAGCATGGTTCATAAGCATGGTTCATAAGTAAGGGTTCATAAGTAAAGGTTCATAAGCAAAGGTTCATGCATGAAAGGTTCATAATCATAAGAGGTTCAATATCAGAAAGGTTCATAACAGAAGGTCATGACAAGGGTTCATAATATCATGAAAGAAACCAGAAAGGTTCACAGAATCAAAGAACATGGCAGTGAATCAGAAATCAGAAATGAGACGAAGGCACCTTATTAAAGAAGGGCAGAATATCTGTACCTTAACGAAATACGCAAGCAAGAAATGAAAATCAAATCAAGTAGGAGATCACTCCCTCTTCACCCGATCTACAAATAAGCACAAGTTCTCTTAAGTTCGTGTAATCATATGGTTTCATGTTTGTTCCCATTTCATATTAAGTAGCTTTGATCACTCACATTCTCGTATTTCAATTTAAAAGGTTAGAGATGATCATATTCTTAGCTTATGATTCATAATGTCATTCACACGGTTTTAGTGTCATATAGTAGTTATCGTACTTTAGGGATTCAATATGAAAATATCATAAGTTTAGGGTTCAATATGAAAATATCATCAAGTTACCGATTTTATAAGTTATGACCTTTGATTTTATCAAAATATCCATTTATACCCTTAAGGTTACATAATAAACACATCACACCCTTTAGTTCACAATTTTACACTTTTATCCCATCACACAGTTTTAAGTACGAATTTGTCATGTTTTCCATAATTTATAAATCGTATAAGAACTCAGTATTAAAATCCACAAAAATTCCCAGAGGTGCTCATATGTCTAAACTATTTTATCAAATTTTTTCCAGATTTTATTATGTAGTATAGATATGTATTAAAAATTCACTTTCACAACTCGTCCAGATTTCTGAGTAATTTTACCATATGAAAAGTTACCAGTTATAAACCCTTTAAGAAAAATTCACAAAAATCTAGAAAAATTCCAGGAAGTATCACACATCTTATAGATTACCCAGTTCAAAGGACTCTTCCTAACTCAACACGGTCTGAAAATTAAAAATCAAAAACCAGGACGGATTTTCCAGACTCACAAATCCGACCAGACATGTAATTTTGTAAAAATCAAAAAGTATACTTCCAGGCCTCTAAAAATTACAAAATAAATTTCTCCAGATAGCTATTTCAATGAACTTAGTTTAGGGATTTTGAAACACTCAAAAACACGATTCCATCATAAAGTTATAGCCCTTCATAGTTGAACAAATTTCGGACTCAGAAACAGTCCACACAGCAAGTTATCCAAAATAGGGTTTTTCATATCCAAATCTCATGTTTTTCATCCCAAACGTTTTTGATTGAGTCCATAACATATTTTGCTCATTCATTAACATATTTAACATGATTCTCATCAATTATTTCACACCCAAAAGTGGTATCCAATTCACAAACATAGTTTTAGGGTTTTATCATTCATGATTTTATGTGAATGTTTTTGGTTTTATAACACTTATTTTTCGATCATAGCAACGGAATAAGAACACGAATAAAATAAGAACATGATACCCTCGTAGACCACGAGAACCACGAACACAACACGGATCAAAACACCACACGAAAGCCTCTTCTTTCCTCCTTCCTTCTTGCGCCAACAGCAGCAGAAAAGCAGCCTCAAAACATGATGGATTTGGTTAGTTTTTGACGTGTAAACTTCGTATGGATCATCATAGGGGTTAGGGGCTTACCTTGTGACGATTAGACGATAGTTAGAACAAGTTTTCGGAGCCTTTTGGAAGGATTTTCAAGCGTGGCAGCAGGCACAAAGAAGACAGCCGCTGTTTTGGTTGTAGGTTTTTTTTTTGTGATTTGTTTTGGATGAAATCCGGTGTTAGGGAAATATATGGACCGAAAATTGTTTTTGAGTATTAAAGGAATGATTACAAGATTTTAGGGATATACCATAGTTATACAAATCAAGAACCTAGACTCTTTCTTGGTCCAAGGGGGGGGGGCGGCACAAATGTGCTTGTTTTTTTTTTTTTTTTTTTTTTTTTTTTAAACCAAATCTTATATTGTATAGTTTTAATATTAAGTTAATAACTTAAGTTAATGTCATTTAATTCGTATTCATAAGTTCTCAAGATTTAATTCAAGGGCATTTTAGTCTTTTCATATTGTGTTAATTTGCGGGTTTTACAGGTTGTAATTAGGTGATTTAAAAATTTTGCATCAAAATTTTGGCTCCAAGTTCTACTTTGAAATTAACAATTGAATTATTCAAAATTTTTGCCTTTGAACCTGTTAATTAAAGCATAAACTTGAATAAATCAAAATTTTGGCTCCAAATGTTATATATCATTATCTTAATCGCAAATGTACCATCTAACTATGCAACCATCACATCAACAACACAAGTTGCTACCATTTAACAAACCAAAATACTTACACAATTACCAGTTATTGTACCCTTAATAATTACATTTACAAAACACAAATTGCTACCATTTTTTTTTTTTTTTTTTTTGAACATTGAAGAGTTTTTATTCATATATTGAAAACCAAAACCAGCAAGCTGTTAGGGAATACAGAAAGGAGAATATTCAAAACATAATACAGTACATACATAAAGGAAAATCAGTATCCAAATTAAATTTCAAAATTGAACCAAATACTATTTACAAAACACAAAAGCTGTTAATGTATATCCTAAACCCCTAAACCATCTTACTCTTGCCTTTCCCATGGCTGCTAGAAGGTGCTCCAAAACCTATAGGATTCTTCTTACACGGCATTCCCAAGATAATATCCTAAGTAAATTTCATTTTGTGTGCCTTTTCAACTGGTATTTGAACTTGCACAGGGAGAGCCAGGATAGGAGCTTGAGATGGGAGTTCCTCTGGAGGTTCAATGGCTTGGATATGTTCCATTTCCCAAGTATCAGTACTTGCATCAGAATGTTGCTCTGGCTAATACCAAGCAAGGAGGCCAGGAAGGATGTTGAGAGTACCATCATTTGATTCTGAACTGCTTGAATCAGAAGAAATTTGTATGACATCTACAAATAACAACTCTTAGATCAGTTTTATTGATTCAAATGTTAAACTATATCACAATCAAAGAAAAACCTTTTGATGGTTTACAATTGCAGAAGAATCCATTGTGTTCTCATATTTGGTCCTCTTTTGTGGTATCCCAAACAATAAAGCAACGTTACACAAACTAGGCTGCATTTCAAGTCTCATTGGTGGCCAACTAGGCTGCAATTGAAGTCTCAATTGGACCTCTCAGTGTACTCACAAACATTGGACCTCTCAGGGTACTCACAAACAGTTCAAAATCCTGTATTTGTAGTCTCAATGGACATCTCAGTGTACTCTAATAGGCTGCATTTGGACCTCTCATTGGTGGCCAAGCACAAACAAGTCTTCTAGGTACTCTCATTATTGGCTAATCACAAACTAGGCACATTCCAATGCTCTCATTCATTTAGACCTCTCAGTGTACTCACAAACAGGCAACAAAAAATACTCAGACACAAAACACTTAATTAGACATAGCATAATAACCATTATGTATACCAAAATCAGAGCATGGAAAACAAAAAAAACAGAGCATACATTAGACATAGCATAACAACCATTATAAAATACAAAACAACCCCATTTTACATTAGAATCAGTAACAACCACTAACATCACCATTTATAGATCAAAAGCCTGATACTAATTATTGTACAATCAATCATCAACTGATATGTGAAAACATTAAAAAACATACCTTTGTTGTTATTTGGATTCATTGTTTGCGTGTTTGTGTTTGCTAGAAGAATGTGTGTTTTGATTAGGGTTTATTGATTATTGTGTGTGTTTCCAAATGATCGGGTAAAGGGATTAATTGCCGGTTGACTATTGAATTTGTGGTTTGGTTTAACTATAAATGACGTGGCAAGATTTCTAAAAGAAGAAAAGAAAATAAATAAAAAGGCTAATGGTGCTGACGTGGCGGTGAAAACCAGCTATAGCCGGTAACTGGGGATGGCAACGGTTCGGGTTCAGGGCAGGTTTTAGTGTACCCGTACCTGAACCCGTTTATAATATACCCGTACCCGCCCTATATCCCACCGGATACCCGATTAATAGTATCCATCGGTTTTTCGGGTTTTCCCGCGGGTATCGGTTATCCGTAATTGAATATTTTATTGGACAAAATTGGCGGTATTAAGATTAAGTCACACTAAAATCTACCAACAAAACAAAATAAAATACTCTAATATATTCAAATTTTTAAAAGTTAAACAAAATGAATATCGGATCAAACGATTTTGCATCAAAATTTTGGCTCCAAGTTCTACTTTGAAATTAACAATTGAATTATTCAAAAATTTTGCCTTTGAACCTGTTAATTAAAGCATAAACTTGAATAAATCAAAATTTTGGCTCCAAATGTTATATATCATTATCTTAATCGCAAATGTACCATCTAACTATGCAACCATCACATCAACAACACAAGTTGCTACCATTTAACAAACCAAAATACTTACACAATTACCAGTTATTGTACCCTTAATAATTACATTTACAAAACACAAATTGCTACCATTTTTTTTTTTTTTTGAACATTGAAGAGTTTTTATTCATATATTGAAAACCAAAACCAGCAAGCTGTTAGGGAATACAGAAAGGAGAATATTCAAAACATAATACAGTACATACATAAAGGAAAATCAGTATCCAAATTAAATTTCAAAATTGAACCAAATACTATTTACAAAACACAAAAGCTGTTAATGTATATCCTAAACCCCTAAACCATCTTACTCTTGCCTTTCCCATGGCTGCTAGAAGGTGCTCCAAAACCTATAGGATTCTTCTTACACGGCATTCCCAAGATAATATCCTAAGTAAATTTCATTTTGTGTGCCTTTTCAACTGGTATTTGAACTTGCACAGGGAGAGCCAGGATAGGAGCTTGAGATGGGAGTTCCTCTGGAGGTTCAATGGCTTGGATATGTTCCACTTCCCAAGTATCAGTACTTGCATCAGAATGTTGCTCTGGCTAATACCAAGCAAGGAGGCCAGGAAGGATGTTGAGAGTACCATCATTTGATTCTGAACTGCTTGAATCAGAAGAAAT
>CP139505.1:153986395-154388767 GCA_021014915.2 Artemisia tridentata subsp. tridentata
AGAAACAAGAGAGAAAATAGTTGGTGTTTACAAAAGTATTGAAGATAGTTTATATATTTCTTAATGTATCTTTTGTATAGTTTATATATTTGTTAATGTATCTTTTGTTTATATATTTTGACCATGTTAATGTAAACTTATTTTGACTTAGTTTATATATTACTTAACTTTTCAAATTCATACAAGTTTATGGTATTTGAATGCAGTTATTATTATTAGTTTATGATATATGTGTTTCCCCTGATGTTAAAGGGATGTTTGGTTTCTTGGATACTTAGAAGACTATTAACACTGAAACAGTAAATTGTGTTGTAATGCTAGAACAACAATATCACCAAAACTGATTAAGTGTCTTCCTTTACACTTAATCTCTTCCAAATGTATGAGTGCAGTATGGTTTTAAAAGAAAATTGAGTTCATACTGCTGAGAAAATTTTTTTGCACAAAGTTTGTACTGCTAGGCAAAAAATTGTACTGCTAGCGTAAAATTTGTACTGCTGGGTATTCGTTAGTACTGTTTGGGAGTACAGGGTACGTTTGTGTCACTTTTTACTTAAAGGGTATAAATCCCCAATTGCGGCACACAATCACATTCACGCACACATTACCTTCCACGGCCTAAACGAATTTTAATCATCATATTGCAAAACCCCCAAATCAAATCATAATATCAAACCTAACTTTTACCGAACCTCATAATAATGTTGCCTTTTTAGAAAAATCCAATGAGTCTGTAGATTTTACTGAGATCATTGATTTCCTTAAAGCAAGCTATATTAAGTTTGTATTAACAATAAAACCTACTACATATACTTCTAACATTAGCCAGTTTTGGTCGTCTGCTAAGGTCAAAACTATTAATGGGGAAGTACAAATCCATACCCTTGTAGATGGGCAGAGGATTCTCATTACATAGGCGTCTATTCGAAGAGATATTCTCCTAGATGATGCTAACGGAGTTGAGAATCTTCCAAATACTACAATCTTTGAAAAACTTTCACTGATGGGCTATGAGAGAAAATCAGATGCTTTAAAGTTTTATAAAGGTAATTTTTCTCCTCAGTAAAAATTCTTAATTCATACTGTCTTAGTGTGTCTAAGTCCAAAGACCACTGTGTGGAATGAATTTAATAGTAATTTAGCTTCTGCTATAATTTGTTTGGCTAAAAATAAACAAAGATTTAATTTTTCAAAATTAATTTTTGATAGTATGTTTAAGAACTTGGATTCTTCAAGTAAATATTTTCTATATCTAAGGTTTTTGCAACTCTTTTTGGACAACCAATTTGAAAATAAGAAAAGTCACAAAAGAGTTTATTCCACTCCCTGCCTTACCAAAAAGGTTTTTGCTAATATGAGGAAGGATGGAAAAGATTTTTCAGGGACAATGACACCTTTGTTTCCAACAATGGTGGCACTAGCCCAAACCCAAATGGGTGAAGGTTCAGCAATCCCAGCTGGTACCCATCACACACCCACAATTTTGGCAACATCTCATCAACAACAACAAAAGACCTATAAACGTAGGACTCACATCAAGAACACTGAGCTACCTCAGGCTAGTGGTTCTATACCAACTGTTGCAGATGAGGCTGTCACTGGTGGGGAGAGTGACATGTTGGCAAGGGCTGCCACTACTGTTTCTAGCTTAGAAGCAGCACAGGACAGTGGTAACATCATTAAGACCCGAACCAAGACAACTTCTAATGAGTCAGGTCCTCATGGAACTGATTCAGGTGAAGGACCCAGTCACATGGAAACAATGGGGGGTTCAAATGTTCATCCTAGGGGTGAGACTGAACTTAACTTTTCCAATGATCCACCTCTCGGGCTAGGTAACACAAGCCAAAGTGGTGAGGATAGTATGCAAATTTTGATTGAATTGAAGAATACCTGTGCCAAGCTGTCTGCACAAATTGTTGGTCTGCAAACAACAGCTGCTTCTCAAGATGGAGTCATCAAAGCTCAAGGTGGAATCATCAAAGCTCAAGGTGGGGAGATAAAGGCTTTGAAGAGAAGAGTTAGTTAGAAGGAGTCAAAGGATCAAGAATTCCCAAACACAAGGTTAAATCTTCTGAAGCTTCTAAAGATGCTCCCAAACAGGGGGGAATGAAGGCAAAGTTTCAGGGGAGGCTAAAGAGGGTGAAAGTATTGGTGCAGAGAGTGATCCAATGGAATTTTTAGTTGCTGATAACCAAGGGAATCAAGTGGTGATTGGTAGCTATTTGGGCAAGGTTACAACTGCTGATAGTGCTACTGATCAGGGTATTAGTGCTGCTAGTGGTCCAGTTATTGCTGCTATTGAGCCAGTTACAGCTGATAGTACAAAAGCTAGTACTGCTACACCAGAGGTTTTTGCAACTGCTATTAGTGTACTTGCTGAGCTGAAGACATTAAAACCAGTAACCAAAGGTGTTGTGATACAAGAGCCATCATCAAAGCCAAAAGCTAAACAATCAACTCCACAGGTACAAGGCAAAGGTAAAGGGATTCTTACTGAAGAGCTTGTGGAGAAACCATTATCAAAAGAAGAGCAATTAAAACTTGATGATGAACTTGCTAAGAAATTATCAAAACAGTATGAAGCAGAAAATCAGATAATTTTGGAACAAAAGAGAATACAAGAAGAAAAAGATGCTAAAAATGCAGAGTTAATAGCTTCATGGGATGAGGAAAGGGCTCAGGTTGAAGCTGATTTTGAGTTTCCTAAGAAACTAACTCAAGAAGAGCAAGATCAGTACTCAATAGATGCAAAATCCAGGATGCTGAAAGAACTTATTGATGCAAAAAAGAAGTTGTATGCAGAGCAAAGATATGCAGCTAAGAAGAACAAGCCACCCACTCCAGCACAAAGAAGAGCTTACATGTCCAGGTATTTGAAGAATGTGGACAATTGGAAACTAAAGGATTTGAAATTCTTGAATGATAAAAGAATTAAAGAATTATATGCAATTGCCAAGAGAAAAACTGAAAGCTTCTTGAATGCTGAGGTGGTGAAGGGCAGTGAAGAAAAGAAAGAAGAGAAAACAAGTTCAAAAAGAGCAGGTGAATAGTTGGAAAGAAAAAGCAGTAAAAAGAAGACGAGTGCGCAAAAAGCAGAGAAAGAACAGAGCAGAGAACAAGAACAAACTGAGCAAGCTATTGCTAAAGAACAAATGCAAGCTCACACTGAACTTGCAGTTGTCTCTGTAGGAAAACCTGAAGGAGAAGCCATGGATGCAGAACCTGTAAGTTTTAAACAACCCATTGTTGATTATAAGTCTGGATCTCATGGGAAAACAGTTTATTATGATATTAAGAGGCATGATGGTTCTTCTAGAAGGTTTGTAAGCTTTCTTCAAATGGTTTATAATTTTGATAGAGAAGATATGATAGCTCTATGGAAATTACTCAAAGAAAGATTTGGTAATAAGACACCAGAACAAGCTTATGATAGAGAAGTCTGGAATTACTTAAAGATAATGTTTGAACCAAATCCTGATGATGAATGTTGGAGAAAACTAAAGCACAATACTGTTAAAGAATGGAAACTTTTTCAAGGATGTGGAGTACATGCTTTAACTGTAAATGAGTTGGTGATCTACATGCTTGTAGAAAAGGATTACCCTTTAAAGTTTCACAAAGACATTCTACATCAGATGTTGTTTGGGAAGAAAAGACTCCAGCTTCAGTTTACTTATGATGATATCGCATATCAACTGCTCAAGAAGATGGAAAAGTATCTAGGACCCAAGGACAAGAAATAGAATTAAGACTGCTAGAGTTAGAGTTAAGACTGCTAGAATGTATAGTTGGTACTGCTTATGAGATAAACATGTATAGTTGAAAAACACAATGTTGAATACCTGGTTTGACTTATAAAGTCAACACATAAATAAAAAGTAGTAACCACACTGCATTGTTAATAACATATTAATTATAACATATCAGTTAAATTACGTTTACACTGAAAGACAACATAGCATTTCTTGCAGGTGATTCACTTGGTTAATTGACTAGCAGGTGAATCACTTGGTTTATGAGTTGAAGGTTCTTCATTAGGTGTTTGACTTGCAGATTCTTCACTTGGTTTTTGAGTAGCAGGTTCCTCACTTGGTGCTTTACTTGGGCATACTCCACTTGCTGTTTGAGTTACAGTTGGTTCAGTTTCTTCATCACCATTGCCCAATTAAGCACCAACTCTTGTAGATGCATTAATATGTAAGCCAATTACATATCCACTACTATCTGTTGTAGTTGTGTTTTCCCTTGTAACACCACCTCTACCAATATAAGATGAGGTTCCCCTTTTTTCAAGGCATACTGGACAAACATACCACCTGAAATCCGTATAAGGGGGACGCCTTGCAAAAAAGGTCAATCCAGCCTTGTTTTCACTTTCAACCCAACAGTCAATGCAGACCATTTGACAATCATTTTGTGCATCCATGGTGAAAAGCAATTCATATGATAAAGAGTTGATGATAACTGGGGTATTATATAATGCAGGAAAAAAAAAGGATATAATATGGTACAATGTGGTTGTTGAACAACTAGATAGGATTAAAGACAACATAAATGCTTACAATGGAGCCAAAACATTGAGATTTTGAAATTTTTGACTATTGCATACTAGGACCATTTAGGACAAAGTTTTTGTTAAAATAATAAAAAATAGTCACACGAAATATTTTACAATGTGACTATTTTGAATGTATTCATCACATATAATACCCTTATAATGTGGCCATAAACATAATTTAGATACACATTTGTGATATGGTGTGACTATTGTATAGCCTATAGTCACATGATTGTGCTACAATTAAATGTGACCATACACATTAGGATTTGGTAGGCAAACACACACTAAATTTTAGACACACATATTAACTTACGTGACCATATCTATCGAATTTTGGTCACACTTAATCATGTATGCCTATGGTTTAGTGTGACCATATATGACATTTGGTCACACTGTTCAAGTGTGTGACATATATTTGTCACTTTTAATTGCATATCGTGACTAATGCTTCAAACTTACTTTTCAGTTGTCACACATTTCAAATTCATATGTGGCTAAATTTTCAACAAAAACTAGCAGCCACATTTAAATAATGTGTGACAAACTTGAGTATATGATTTAGCCACATACACAATTACTTCATGTGACCATATATGGATTTTGGTCACACTGTTCAATTGTGTGACATATATTTGTCACATATTTATATATATAGTGTGACTAATGTTTCAAACTTATTTGTATCCGTCACACGTCCCAAATTATAAGTGACTAAATAATCAAAACAAGTTTTACCAGATACCTCTAGTCACGAAAATATTCAAATGTGTGGTTGTAGCCTCAGATGTAATTCCGAAATGGTCACATAAGTCGGATCAAGTGTGGCTGTTTATTTTATGCTGGTACATTTAGTCACATAAATAAGTTATTGTGTGGCCGTTCAAAATACAACATGTGTGACGAAATAAGAACCACATTTGTGTGTTCTTGAGAGTATTTGGTGAAAGACTATATGTGTATGAATGTGTTTTAGCTCCCCCTTAATTGTTGGCCATCCGGACAAGATGTTTTGAGAAATGAATCAAAAATAAAGAGGAAAACAAATGTTGACGGAAGCGATGAGCTTAGTAACGTCATGGCAAGTGGTGGATAGCATACAATAAACTTCAACTTTGAAGTCACGTAGCTTTTCTCAATCATTGTGAATATCCATAGAACATTCATATGGTGGAAATGTGTTAAGGGTTAAGAAGATAGAATCTTCAAGGTTGTGGAGTTGGTGATGGGGTTCTTGTAGAGTTATCTTTGCTAGAAGAAACTATGTTGATGAAGAAGGGTTATCTCAACATATCCTAGCGGTTCTTCACTTGAAGTGTGTGGAAGATGAGTGGGATATGGAAGCATTGGTAGTGTAGAACGAAGGTTGAGAATTGTAGATAAATTGAGAGGGTGATGGATATGGAAGTAACCAAACATATGGTGTGTTTAGTACCATGTGGAATTATTGTTTGACTCAATGATCAAGAAAATGATTATAAAAGGTTGTGAAATTGGAAAAAGCTAAGGAATCAAAAGATAGGCAGAATCTATTCAGATAGGAGACGATTCTAGTTCAAGACTGCAGCAAGTGGGTTTTAATAATGCTTTTGAAACTGTGAGAATTGAAAACGAAATAAACTGTCTCAACAGATAACGGTCCAATGATACCGTTAAATTTAGCAGTACCGTCCCCTATTTAAGGGTACCGTGATCTGCTGAAGTCAGTTTTGACCTAGAATTTGATTTTCGACAAAGAAATTTCACATATTTTGTGATTTTTCTGGACCTTAGATTAAAGCAATTTATACCAAATAAATTCTTTTTAGGAATAAATCCAGTGGGATTCGACGAACATTGATCAAGTTCATTTTTTCGAGAAATGACATTTAATTGCATTTCGCAAATTAAATTTACTTTAAATATTTTGGATGAAATATTTAAGTTGTCATTGGAAGCTTGAGAGGATTTGACTCTAATCTTGAGAGGATTTGACGAATAAATCTCGTTGATTTAGTGAGACTTTTAGGCACGATAAAGGAACTTATAAATTCTTTAAAGGATAAATCCAACAGGATTTGACGAACAACATTTGACAACTAGAGATGACTTGAATATTTCCAATGAAATATTTAAATAGTCATTAGATGTGACTCGAAAGACGTTTTGAACACATGTAAATTATGAAATTTACGGAATGTGTTCCATCATTCCTAGACCTAAGCGTAAGTAGTTGAATGGTTCACGTTTGAGAGCTTTGGTTAATATGTCGGCGATGTTGTCTTCCGTCGAAACTTTTTCGATGAAGATGCTTCCTTTCTGGACGTTTTCGCGAAGGGGATGATGAAGGATTTCGATGTGCTTCACACGCGAGTTTTGCACAGGGTTTTGAAAGGCGTAAAGCAAGTCCTATTGTGCTGATTCGCACTAGGGTTAGGATCTAAGAGAATGAGGTATTTTACCAACAAAATAGTGGTAGATATGTGGGTGAGACTCGATTTGGAACATAAGGATGACTCCAGTTTGATGATATCAAACCCATACCTGAGGTTTGGTGTTCTTAGGGTGATTGATGGAATTTTTTGGGATTAGCATCAATTGTTGTTGTGAGATCGCTACACACCGGAGGTGATCAAGATTGCCCATAAGACAAAGAATATTTTTGTAGACGAAAATAAAGAAACACAAAAAGTTCAATCTTTGCATAGGCATATTGCCCATTATTCGAAAGAAAGAGAGTATCAACAGACTCTTGGCGAGATAGGATGATGCGTTGGTTTTCTACCCTAAAACCGATGGATAAGTTTGATCCTCATTATCTATGAGGTGAGCTTGACGACAAAACACGATGACAAACCGATGGGGATAAGAGGAACTAACGGAAATGAATATGCTTGGTCTTAAGAAGTGTATATTCACACGAGGATGAAAGGACTACTAATCACTTATGTAGTCACTCTTGAGTCCTTTGTCACCCGAAGGTTGATGTTAGCTTTTAGCATTTGAATGAGCGTTTTAGCATATGTTATTACAAGGCTTGAATATGATGTTTCGGATATGACTTTTAACAATTACGATCGCAAGCTAAACTTACATGAATATTTTGGATGAAATATTTAAGTTGTCAAACCTACTCCGAGTTCTACTAGGTTTGTATCTAACCTCCCCTTGACAAAAGGGTGTATCACTTAAAAGAAAGCGAAATGATGACCAAGGAATTAGGACAATTTCACGACTACTTTAATTTTTAGATTTTGACACTAGTGTAAGATTATATGACGTCTAAAAGTTTATAGTGATAGGCATACCTAATTTATTATGTGTCAAGACAACATAGTGTGGGTGTACAATTAACAAGAAAATCATGTAAAATGCAAATAAGGAACAAATGCAAACATCATACAAAACATGATGACATTTAGCATTTAAGAGCATGTGTCATAGATATACATATCAAGAGATCTTATATCGGAATATCTAATCGAAAGAAAAATCTTTCTAATAAATATGCATTCAATAATTAA
This sequence comes from Artemisia tridentata subsp. tridentata, assembly GCA_021014915.2. NCBI lineage: Eukaryota > Viridiplantae > Streptophyta > Magnoliopsida > Asterales > Asteraceae > Artemisia > Artemisia tridentata. The sequence goes on from CP139505.1 coordinate 153,994,463, forward strand.
GAAAATAATCATTGAGCATTAAGAAAGCATGAAGGCATTTAATCATATCTCACAAGAACATGTTATCACTTTGAAACACATATGTGGGTTGCAAGTAATCTAAGTTCGCTAAGGAGAATCCTAATTCTACTTGTTCAAAATGCAATCCTAATGGGAGACAAAGTTCACCGATGTAAACTATCTATAATCAAATGTAGGAATGAAGATTTTTCAAGTTAGAGAATGAGTATAAGACTATCACTAATGGTGCTTAATTCAGGCTAAACACGACTATTTTTACGGGTTATACCATGAACCCAACTTCTCTCCGGGAAACAATTCAACCGTTAGGTCAAATTGAATTTCTAGTGCAATAGATTCTCCAGTAGTTATTCTCAAGTTAGAAGAAGTCAAATTCCTATATTTGCCTATCGAAGTGTAGCAAAGATGATATTAGCTTATTTCGCTAATACATGGCCTAATATGAATCAACTAACCATATTTTACAAGCTCGCCAATGTAAACTATTTATAGTCAAATGTAGGAATGAGGATTTTTCAAGTTAGATAATGAGTATGAGACTATCACTAATGGTGCTCAATTCAGGCTTGTTAATACAAATAGCGTCTCAAAAACGTTATTTATATTCTTTGATCTTTCATTAGTTTTGTTAATGACAAATAAAAGGAATATCTTTTAGCAAATAATAAATACTAGCTTAAGTCTCTTAAGTACACATTTTACACTTCACATAATAACCAAGAATTACAAGTTTAGTAACTTGTTTCCTTAAAAGGAAACTTTAATTCTTAAACCTTTTCATGACATCATTGCATGCATCACATACAATATCTTTAGTATATCTTGGTTAGATTTGCAAGATACATAGTTGACATTTGAAGATCTTGGATGATTTGGTAAGATACAACTAAGATATGGTAAGAGACAACTAAACCTTAGCTGTCACATCCCACGGATCTAAATCATATGAATGACGGATCCCTTGTGAGGGATCCGTGGGATCCGTGAGCTGAAGATCAGCTTGCCTATAAATAGGAAGCTGATCATTTGGCTCTCTCATCACTCATATAGCTTTAACACACATATTCATTCAGTACATATCTTACTAACATCATTCATAGTTGCATTTCACTTTGATCTTTCATTTTGTAGAAAAGAGATCAAGCATTCAAGGATCTACAGAACCGTAATCCTTTAGTTGCATTACTGTGTGATATTGTAGTTTGTTTCACACATCATATCTTTCATTTGTAATCAGTGAGTGTGGTTAGTGCTTTAGTCCTTAAAGCACAAAGAGTGTTGGGAGTAGTTGTACCCGTGTAAAGAACTCGACATCTAGCTTAGTGTCGGTAAAGTAAATAGGCGACGTCAGGTTGGTTCTACCTTGTGAAAGAACCCGGTGTTTAGCTTAGTACCGGAAAAGGAAGTAAGCGACGTGTAAAGGTTTTCTCCGCCTAGAAAAGGAGTTTGTTTCTTAGTGAAAGATAAACTCTCGAGTAGGAAACTCGAGGAGTGGAGTAGGGCAAGGAAGAGAGTCCTTGTAGCCGAACCACTATAAACAACAGTGTCATGTGGTTTGATCTTTCCTCTCTTTATCTTTTGTTTACATTGTGTGATTATTTATTTGTGATTGTTTCCTTTGAAATTAACATATAGTAACAAAGCAAATAAAACTTTAAAACGGTAAAAACTATTCAACCCCCCTTCTAGTTTTCCACAATTGGCATCAAGAGCTACGTTACTTAAGATCTTTAAAATATATTGTATTTTAAAACTTAAAACGATCCATGGATTTTGAAAACTTTAAAGAAGGGCAATCTATGCAGAGACCACCTCTATTTGAACCAAATTGTTTTATTTATTGGAAAAATCGCTTTGAGACTTATGTAAAGTCAAAGGATATAGATCTATGGTATATTATAGTTTATGGTGATTACAAACCTATTAGTAATAATATTTCGGGTGGTCGGGATGAAGGAGCTTCTCTTACTCGTCACAGTGATGAGCAAAAGAAACTAATTGCCAAAAATAATGAAGCCAAAATGATGCTTTATAATGCCTTACCTAAGAAAGAATATGAAATAGTTTTTATGTGTAAAACGGCTAAGGATTTTTGGCAATCTCTTATTATCACACATCAAGGGAACTCACAAGTAAAAGATAACAAAATTGATCTTCTTGTCCAACAATACGAACAATTTGTTATCTCTGAAGATGAGACCATTGATAGTGCGTTTGCTAAGTTCAATACTATTATTACATCACTTAAAGCACTTGATGAATCTTTTTCTAGTAAGAATTTTGTCAGGAAATTTCTAAGAGCACTCCATCCGAAATGGAGAGCAAAGGTGACAGCTATTGAAGAATCTAAAGATCTCTCAAGCATGACACTGGATGAGCTCATAGGAAACCTTAATGTTCACGAAATGATTATGGAAAAAGACTCGGAAATTGTCAAAGGCAAAAAGGAGAAGATTAAGTCTATTGCCTTGAAAGCCAAAGTCGAGTCAAGTGATGATGATGAGTCTTGTTCAAACAATGATGATGAAGAGTATGCCATGGCCGTGAGGGATTTCAAGAAATTCTTCAGGAGACGAGGAAAGTTTGTAAAACCACCTCGTGATGAAAAGAAATCCTCTCGGAAAGATCGTGACGATAAGAAAGGTAAGGTTGATAGGAAATGCTATAGGTGTGGTGACTCCAGTCACTTAATAGGAGAATGTCCAAAGCCTCCAAAGACCAAGTCTCAAAGAGCCTTCGTTAGTGGAGCTTGGAGCGATAGTGAAGGAGATGATGATGATGAGCCTAAGAACAACGAAATGGCACTTATGGCTAATGACACAGAAGAGGTACATTCTGATTCATACTCCTCTATAGATGATGAAACCTTAGAAGTAGAATATAACAAACTGTGTGACGTTACTTTAAAAATCATAAACAAAAACAAGTTTTTGAAAACAGAGACAACACTTTTAGAAAATGAAGTATTTTGGCTTAAAGAAAAAGCAATACAAATTGAAAAAGGTAAAAATAGTAAAGAAACGTGTGTCTCTTGTCAAGAACTAAAACTTGAATTAGAAACCTTAAGAACCACACAGGAAGATTTAATCAAACAAAATTCAAAGTTTAAAAGGTTTGATAAAAACATAAGTTGTACAGATGAAATAATGAAAATGCAAAAGCTACCTCATGATAAAACAGGACTAGGCTTTATGAAACTAGGAACCTTAAGTGATTATAAGGAACAGACTGTGAATAAAACTGACTCAACCAAGTTGGACACTCACGGATCCGACGGATCCAAAAATTTGGATCCGCCAAGTGTATCCAAAGGATCCGCGAGTACAGAAGTTGAACAGAAGGTTCACAAAGTCGACCGTTCTGAGTTTGTTAAAGTTACTAAGAAACCTAACAGTAGTATAAATAATAATAAACATAAACCAGCAGTATCTTTAGGAAGAGGACAAGCTAGAAATGAATATAGAGTTAAAACGGATCAACAGAGACCTCAAATGAGTTTTCCCAAACACCCCTTTCCAAAGAGTATAGTTAATCCACAACATACTTATCAAAATAATTGGAACCAAAACATACCTAGAAACTTTCATGGTCCTAGTTATATGTCATGGAACAATTGTCCACCATTTACATACATAAACCATGATAATGTCATGTTTAACCCAAACGGACCCATGAGATATTGGGGACCAAATGCTTGAGTCTTTTATGAACTTAGGTATGCTTGAAAGTTGATCTTGAACCTGATGAGTGGATCAAAGATAGTGGGTGCTCAAGACACATGACGGGAAACAAAAATCTTTTCTCAACCTATCAAGTGTATGACGGAGGTAATGTCACATTCGGTAGCAAGCTTAAAAGTAAAATCATCGGAAAAGGTACAATCTCTCATGACTCTCTATCTATTGATGATGTTGCTCATGTAGATAATTTAGGATTTAATTTACTTAGTATAAGTAAATTATGCCGCAAAAAGTATAACGTCCTTTTCAGTGAAAATGGAAGTAAAATACTTAAAGATGGCATAACCGTAGGAAAAGGTGTTTTAAAGAATAATGTCTATGTTATGAAATTAGATAAAACACCTAAAGATAAGTTATGTCTTACCTCCTTGGATGAAAACTCAACTCTATGGCATCGACGCTTAGGTCATGCTAATATGAGGCTTATTCAATCTTTGGCATCCAAAGAACTCGTTAGGAACCTACCCAAGTTGAAATATGACCAACACTTTTGTGATGCTTGCAAAATTGGGAAACAAGTACATAATAGCCATAAGGCTAAAAACATGGTATCTACATCTAGATGCCTAGAATTATTACATATGGATTTGTTTGGCCCGTCGGCTATACAAAGTTATGGAGGAAATTTTTACACTTTAGTCATAGTAGATGATTACTCTAGATATACATGGACAAAGTTTTTGAAAACTAAAAATGAGGCATTCGACAAATTTGAAATTCTAAGCAAGAAAATTCAAAATCAAATAGGAAGTAATATAGTATCTATTAGAACTGACCATGGTCGAGAATTTGACAATGAAATTCAATTTGGAAATTTTTGTGATAATAATGGAATTACTCATAATTTCTCGGCTCCTCGTACACCTCAATCTAATGGTGTAGTAGAACGTAAAAATAGAACAATTCAAGAAATGAGTAGAACTATGTTAAATGAACAAAACATACCACAAAAGTTTTGGTGTCACGCTGTAGATACTTCTACATATATCCTAAATAGAGTTTTAATTAGACAATTTTTAAATAAAACTCCTTATGAAATTTATCGAGGCAAAAAGCCTACATTAGGATATTTTAGAGTTTTTGGAAGCAAGTGCTTCATTTTAAACATAAAGGATTATCTCACTAAGTTCGACCCAAAGTCGTATGAAGGTGTATTTCTTGGGTATTCATAAAACAGTAAAGCATACATTGTATTAAATAAGGAAACATCAAGAGTCGAGGAATCGTTGAACGTAACATTCAATGAAAGTCCACCTCCCTCTAAGACATCACCTTTGGTAGATGATGACTTAGTTGAAAGTCAAATGGTTAATGATATAGAAAACATTGAAAATGACAATGAACCCGTAAAAGGAGAAATAGTCAATATTAAAGAAACTAAAAGTCATCCATTAGAAAACGTCATAGGAAAACTTAATGAAAGAACATTAAGATCCAAAGCTCAAAATGAAAGTAATTATTTTTGTTTTATTTCAACCATTGAACCTAAAAATATAGACGAGGCAATAAAAGATGAATCTTGGGTAATTGCTATGCAAGAAGAACTTAATCAATTTATTAGAAATGATGTTTGGACATTGGTCCCTCCACCTAAAAACCAAACCATAATAGGCACCAAATGGGTCTTTAGAAATAAAATGGATGAAAAAGGTATTATATCTAGAAATAAAGCTAGGCTAGTAGCTCAAGGTTACAATCAACAAGAAGGTATAGATTACGATGAAACCTTTGCACCCGTAGCTAGACTTGAGTCTATTAGAATATTACTTGCATATGCATGTGCACATGATTTTAAGTTATTTCAAATGGATGTCAAAAGTGCTTTCTTAGATGGTCTTATAAATGAAGAAGTATATGTTGCACAACCTCCCGGCTTTGCCGACTTTGAAAAACCAAATTATGTTTTCAAACTTAAGAAAGCTTTATACGGACTTAAGCAAGCACCAAAAGCTTGGTATGATCGACTTAAGACTTTCCTAGTTGACCATAAGTATACCATGGGCCTAGTAGACAACACTCTCTTCACCAAGAAAAAGGGATCACATATTATCATAGTCTAAATATATGTGGATGACATTATATTCGGTTCAACTTGTCAAGAGTTATGTGACGATTTCTCAAAAATCATGCATGACGAGTTTGAAATGAGTATGATGGGGGAACTAAACTTTTTCTTAGGTCTCCAAATTAAACAATTAGAAGATGGGATATTCTTCAACCAATCAAAGTATATCAAAGATATGCTTAAGAAGTTTGGTCTTGAAGACTCAAAACCCATGAGAACACCCATGTCCTCCGAAACCAAACTCACTAAGGATGAAGAAAATGAATCTGTAGATAGCACTAAATATAGAGGAATGATTGGTAGTTTACTCTATCTTACGGCTAGTAGGCCTGACATTATGTTTAGTGTTTGTCTATGTGCACGTTTTCAAGAAGATCCAAAAACGTCCCATCTTGAAGCAGTTAAAAGAATATTTAGGTACATCAAAGGTACTACACACTTAGGATTATGGTATCCCAAAGGAACGGGTGTAGAAACCATAGTGTATATTGACTCAGATCACGCAGGTGATTATGTTGATAGGAAAAGTACTAGCGGTATTTGTACTTTTGTAGGATATTGTCTAACATCATGGTTCGCTAAGAAACAAACTGCCCTCGCAATCTCAACAACAGAGGCAGAGTATGTGTCTGCAGGAAAGGCGTGTCAACAAGCACTGTGGATGAAACAAGCTCTCGTCGACTATGGAATTGAACTTAACAACATTCCCATTCTTTGCGACAACAAAGATGCTATCGATCTAAGCAAAAATCCAGTCCAACACGCTAGAACCAAACATATCGAAATACGCCATCACTTCCTTCGCGACAATGTACAGAAGGGAATCATCTCAATTGAGAAAGTTTCCTCAGAGGACAACATTGCCGATATTCTCACTAAACCACTTAAGCGAGAACCTTTCAATTATCTTAGACTTGGATTAGGATTAATGGAACCTAGTGATTAGGAGAAACATTAGTATAAACATTAGTTTAGATACACACGACACTAAACCAAAACATGTGTTCTGAATCCGCGGATCCAATCGTTAACAAGGACGGATCCTTTGTTTGGGATCCGCCGGATCCGTCGCATGCTGAATTCAGTTTATTATTTAATAAACAAGAACAACTACTATTCACTCCTCACTCCAAAACATATCACCTTACTATACTCGACACACACTTAATCTCCATCACAATTTAGACCATTTTCTTCCACAAATTTGTACTTCTAACATCACTGTAAGTATTCTTATCATATTTATACTCCTGATCTGCGTCTAGGATTTCCATTTCATGCACAAAACCAAAACTCGGGGTATATGCATAATTCTTGAAAAATCATGAAGCATATTTATTGCATTATACTTAAAAACATGTTTTTCTTAGTTAGGAATTGCATCTCATAGCACATTGTCTTAATTTAACAAAAACCCCATGAAAATTTTTCACTAAAATCTTCTAACGACTAGGTAAAATGATTTTTTTTTTACATTGTTCATACAAATGCAAAAACGTTATCTTTTAGACTTCACTTGCATAATGTCTCTTGAATGCTAAAGGGAATACATAACTAATATGTATTTTCGGGTACATTCAACCGTAGCTACATTGAAATAGGAGCGTTTGGGTTATCTCTCGTTTATAAACAAAATTTGCATAAACTAATTTTTCTTGCATCAAAAGGAGTCGAGATAACCGCACCTCCACATTGTCCCCATGTAGGCACACACTAGGAATTTTACACTTCCTTTGATCATTTTAACTAAAACTATGTAACTTTTTGTACTTAGGAAAATCATGCCTCCCGCAACCAACTACGATCACAAGAAAACCGTTAACTACTTACCCAAAGTCCACAAAACCAAAGGTCTAACCAATGCCCAAATCGAAATTTTCAAAGCCTTAGAGAAAAAGTATGTCCATGAGGGTAGAGCCGTAGACTCATCGTTCTATGAAGGAACACAACTTAGGGAACAATTAGCCGCAATTCGATTTGATTCTCTTTTAGATATAGATGAACCAATTATTCCTAGGTTCATACTTGAGTTCTATGCTAGTGTAGGTCTTAGTTCGAGTGATGAAGGTTACTTAAGTCTTCATTTTACTCTAAATGGAAATCTTGTCAACATCCCTCTTGATCAATTTGGTGAGGTCTTAGGAATTCCAAGCCAAGGGACATGTATTTACTCGGACAAATGGTCCTTAACAATCTTAGATTCCAATCTCGATAGGACGGCACCATATGCCACTCCTCTCGAATCAAAAGAAGTGATTAGGGAACATCTCTTCATTCCTAAGAACAACCCCACAAAAATGTATCGTGGTCGTGAAGTTGCTAGAGATCCATTTGCAATGGAGCTTAATGAACTAAAACCCGAATTCAAGAAGATGGAGGATGTATTAAGGGCAAATGTGATGTGCACCATAGGAAACCGTGATCATATCAATGCTTGTTTATGTCACATGTTGTACAACATCTCTACTCATCAACCCTACAATCTTGCTCATTATGTTGCCAAAAGAATGTGTAACATTCCGGTTCAAAGTAAGATTGCAATGCCTTATGGTATGCTCTTAACCCGACTTTATAGAGCCTTTGCACCCGCTCGTCCAAACCATTTAGGCTTTGTTCCGGATTACAACAAAATTGAACATACCTTCGTTCCTTTGAGCGACTTTAGGGTTAGTGTTGATAAGGGCAAACGTCCTCGTGTACCAACATCATCCTCATCATCTTCAATGAGTGAAGATGATGGATTGCCAAATTCTAGGATTCCTCCACCCGAATACTTGAGCCATCTTCCTCCAATTCAAAATGAATCCGCTGAGTATCGAAACATCAAAGGAATGGTGAAGAATCTGGGTCGTTGGATGATGAAATTACACAAGGGGATGAAGAAGTTGAAGAAGAAGCTGAGTTGATGGAGTGTTTGGTTTTAAACAATGTTGGATATTGTGTTGTTAAACTTCTATGTGTCTAGAATTTATCTGATAATACTTGTTGTGTATGTGTAATAACTAACACTTGCAGGTGGATAACCATCATGGTTATCAATTTTCCGGGTTATAGCCAGTGTTTGGCATAACACCTAAAACGGTAAGTTTTTAAGTACGGATTAAACTATGTGCAATCATGTGTTAATGTTATCAAATTTAGTTGTTTTACTATACATATTAGATGTTAAGTAAGGTCTAGGTGAATTTTCGGGTTTTCGTCGAAAAACGAGAAATATGACATATGTTCTGTTTAGTTTTTAAGTATTAGGCATACGGATCCGACGGATCCCAAACCAGGGTTCCGCCAAGGCTTATCGTTGGATCCGCCATCCGCCAACCTGCGGATTTGGCGGATCCCTGAACATGGTTCCGCATTTGAATCCACTTGGATCCGCAGGTTTTCCCAGTAAAATTATAAAACTTTTCCGACTTATCACGATTCTTAAATCTTAAATGTTTAGTATCACTTAGGATTCATTCACTGATCATAATTCCTCTTAGAATCATTTAGGAATTCTTAGAAACTTAGGAACAAAAATTCCCACCAAAATTTAAATTTTTGAATTATTAGGTGTGAGTTACCAAACTGATACAAAGAAGGAACCCTTTTTAGGGATCCGTCAAATCCGTGGAAATATCAAATCATCAGACTTTCCACTATCTTCTTGTATTAACTGCAAATCCACAACATATTACTCAACCAAAGCTCAATGGATTGACTTCCTTGATATGACCTGCATAAATTTTTGTTCCAAATCATTAGAAACCAACATTCTCTATTGGATTCACATCAAATCCAAACACACAGACTCACACACCTTCTGTCTATAAATTAGCACTTTAGGATCTTCAATTCACATCACAAACATCTCTTCTCCTGTACATTTTAGCTATCATACTTCATCAAAAGGTCTCAATGACAAAATCAAACAACTCCTCCAAATCCAAGCCACTAAAACGAACAGCCCGTATGAGTGTGAAACCTTGTTGTTTCATCAACATTCACAACTCATCCTCTGAAGAATCATCACCACTAAACATATCCTCACCCATTGCTAGTGAAAACTTCCTTACTTTATCCACTCCAACTCCCTCACATGTAGTCATAAAAAACACCACCTCCTACCATCACTCCTGTAGCAACCACACCACCACCCGCTCCTGCTCCCGCTCCATCACAGTCTGAGAAGTCTGCCTCATCACCATCCTCACCAAAACTCCAACCCATGGAACTATTTAGAACACCACCAACATCTCCACAACCATATCTTGAAGAGTTAGAAGATCTTCCACCTACATCCACCAATCCCCCACCAATAAGTCTTGAAAACTTAGAACCTATGCTATTTCATCCTCTCCATCCGGAGATTCATGGTCCTCTATACCGTGAAGCACCACAACCTCGTCCTCAAATACCACCACTATCACCAACTTCAACACTCATTGCCATTGATGAAGCAATGTGGAGCAACATTCCTCAAACACAAGAGGAGATAAGTGCGGAGTTAAACCAACTCTATACTCTCTCGGGTATGGTTGACCATCGCCTTCATGAAGCAATGGATATTCAAAACATTCTTATGAACTCCCTCCAAACACCACAACAACCATCAAACAACAACAACAACCAACCACCATCACCACCACCACCACAAAACTTGGAGCCTAGTCTTCCTCCTGGCTTCTCAAGTCATGATTGCGCACACTGTGAGAGAACGGCTCACTTGGCCCAAAGGACCAACATCTTGGTCCATGAGCTTCAAAATGAGATGAGGTTCATCTTGAACCATGTTCTTGAACGTTTAAACGCAATCTCTCATCCTCCTCCATAGGAGCTTTTTAGACTAGTTGTTAGGACCTTTTAAATTGTTGCTTTAGGACTTTTTATTTTTCTAGGATGTCTTTTTATTGTAATTGTAACATCATTTCACCATTGTGACTTTTGTCACAAAATTTTCATTATCTATGAATGTGATGTTTTATGCTTATGAGTGATCAACATATTGCATATTATCATTATCATTATAAACTAACATCACTATCTAACCTATAATTATGATTGCTTTAGGTAAAAATAATGATCAGACACTTACTTTGACTTTTAAAAGTCAAAACTTATTGAAAGGCTTGTTTGGGAGAATACTTCACAAGCATTCTACTTCTTCATTGAAGTCATTCATTACTAACACTTCATTTGCAGCATATCATACCCTTCATAGTATACGTTGGTACTCGAGAAGTGAGGAGTATACATCAAGGGGGAGCATCTCATAAGCATTTCATATACTAACCGTTTGTTTTGTAGATTCATGCATTATTTCCTTGATTACTCCAACTAGGGGGAGTATAAAACAAGGGGGAGCTTTAAAGTTCTCAAAATCGCATTCCGCTACGCTACTCTTTTTGTTTCGACAAAAAGGGGGAGAAAGGAACTAAGTTTGCATCAACTGTGATTCATCACAGTACATACATTTTTTACAAAACTTTTCTTTAATAAACAAACTTAATATATATTTTTAAGAACTCATGCTATATTTATTATCTTGCTAAAAAATATACCTTATGTTTTGTCATCAACAAAAAGGGGGAGATTGTTAATACAAATAGCGTCTCAAAAACGTTATTTATATTCTTTGATCTTTCATTAGTTTTGTTAATGACAAATAAAAGGAATATCTTTTAGCAAATAATAAATACTAGCTTAAGTCTCTTAAGTACACATTTTACACTTCACATAATAACCAAGAATTACAAGTTTAGTAACTTGTTTCCTTAAAAGGAAACTTTAATTCTTAAACCATTCCATGACATCTTTGCATGCATCACATACAATATCTTTAGTATATCTTGGTTAGATTTGCAAGATACATAGTTGACATTTGAAGATCTTGGATGATTTGGTAAGATACAACTAAGATATGGTAAGAGACAACTAAACCTTAGCTGTCACATCCCACGGATCCAACTCATATGAATGACGGATCCCTTGTGAGGGATCCGTGGGATCCGTGAGCTGAAGATCAGCTTGCCTATAAATAGGAAGCTGATCATTTGGCTCTCTCATCACTCATATAGCTTTAAACACACATATTCATTCAGTACATATCTTACTAACATCATTCATAGTTGCATTTCACTTTGATCTTTCATTTTGTAGAAAAGAGATCAAGCATTCAAGGATCTACAGAACCGTAATCCTTTAGTTGCATTACTGTGTGATATTGTAGTTTGTTTCACACATCATATCTTTCATTTGTAATCAGTGAGTGTGGTTAGTGCTTTAGTCCTTAAAGCACAAAGAGTGTTGGGAGTAGTTGTACCCGTGTAAAGAACTCGACATCTAGCTTAGTGTCGGTAAAGTAAATAGGCGACGTCAGGTTGGTTCTACCTTGTGAAAGAACCCGGTGTTTAGCTTAGTACCGGAAAAGGAAGTAAGCGACGTGTAAAGGTTTTCTCCGTCTAGAAAAGGAGTTTGTTTCTTAGTGAAAGATAAACTCTCGAGTAGGAAACTCGAGGAGTGGAGTAGGGCAAGGAAGAGAGTCCTTGTAGCCGAACCACTATAAACAACAGTGTCGTGTGGTTTGATCTTTCCTCTCTTTATCTTTTGTTTACATTGTGTGATTATTTATTTGTGATTGTTTCCTTTGAAATTAACATATAGTAACAAAGCAAATAAAACTTTAAAACGGTAAAAACTATTCAACCCCCCTTCTAGTTTTCTACAAGGCTAAACACGACCATTTTTACGGGTTATACCACGAACCCAACTTCTCTCCTGAAAATAATTCAACCGTTAGGTCAAATTGAATTTCTAGTGCAATAGATTCTCCAGTAGTCATTCTCAAGTTAGAAGAAGTCAAATTCTTATATTTACCTATCGAAGTGTAGCAAGGATGATATTAGCTTATTTCGCTAATACATGGCCTAATATGAATCAACTAACCATATTTTAAAAGCCGATTAAGAAGAAGACATGTCTTACACAATATCCTATCAAAGGCAAACACGTTTCAATTTTGTGTTTGAGATTTAGAGATTATTTGGTTTAGATGGTGCATTTTAAGATCTCATGGATGGCATTTTTGTTTGTTGAGTCGTTACATGTTATTTTAACACGATTTGATTTTCTAGAGCCAAAAGATGCCTTAATGTGATACAATGTAGAATCTACTACATCGAGAGTTTTTCAAGAATGCTCCTTTGCATATCTTGAGAAAAGAATCTAGTAAAGGTTACTTATCTCAATAGATCTTGTGAGTATTATATGATATATGATTGAAATGAGACATATTGTATCTTTCAACAAATATGCTTTTCTTAGAGGAAACTATCACTCTTACGAATGCTTAGTAAAACAAGTATTTTAGTGTATGACCAATTTTACTTGTTTATGCAATGACATATGTTGTATTGGGTTATTATTCAAATCTAATATCTTATATTTGTTAAACAAGATGCAATGTATTCTCTTGTAACATAATCATTCATGTTAAAAAGAAAATAAGATGCATAAGATATAAGTTATCATTTGTCAATCTTTTGATAAGAGAAATACATGTGATCTTCTCGAAGATTGATGACGTACATAATAGTAAATAACATATTATGTGCGACACTTTTACTCGACATGTGATTTTGAGTGTTGAGTCGTTCATGAGCAAAGTTTACATATGTTGTTTGTTTGCTCGTGTTTGGTTTTTCGGAAATGACACATTTACTAATTGCATTGCAGAGTAAATTTCTTGAATATTTTGGATGAAACATCCAAGTTGTCAATCCTACTTAGTTGTGTATTTTATGCATCTTTTAAACATATTAGTTTAATATTTGGAACACAACCATTGGACAAAAATACTCAATTTGACATCTTCAACACAAGTGTGAGTTATGATCCGATGCATATTATTTTCGTCTTGAGAGGACGTCATTATTTTTATAACAACCGAGTGTGATTGAGTATGTAGATTCAAGATAATATATTTCATTATATTTTGATGTTATCTTGAAGCTAGACAAATAATGACTCCAATTTCATGTCCATACTCGAAAACATGTTAATTAGATTCGATGATAATATCAATCATAATTTGAATAATGAATTGATATGTACTCGAAATCTTTCTTGACCCTCACGATCACTCCTTTTAAAAAGAAAATAAATATTTAAGGGATGTGTTCCATTAAATCTAATACTAGTTGTATATGTGAGGCTAATGACATGTTAATTTGCTACTTCGTGATTGTCATTTATTTTTATGTGCGAAAAACTATTTATTATTATTTATAATATTCTTAGTTTTTGAAATATCATGAGTATAAAAATAATTACCTTAACCATTTTTATACAACATACGTAAAATACTAAATGTTTAAAACATTTTGAGTGTGTTAGATCAATGCAAGTTTAATACATTTTCTTTTAATTAAATAGTAATGTATTGATATGATCTTTTATCTTGTTTAGACAACCCATGGTCAAGTAAGACAAGAGGATGTAATGTTTTATAGATCATGTTACGGATTTAAAGAAAGTGTTAAATATTTTGAGGTGATATATTTTTTATTCTTAAACGCTTGGAAAAATAATTGTGTAAGACTATATCTTTCGACACACATGATCAACCAACTTAGTTCCCATTCCTAAGAAGGTTACTAAAGCATTTTAAAACTTGCAAGATGTCGAAAACACATATGCAAGAAAAGTGGTCAATGCCTATATGCAATGCAAAACCAATTACGCAACTTAGTGCAAGAAATCTAGTCTAAGTCGTATTGGCGCATAAGCTAGAAAACTAATAATCAACAAATAGCAACAAGGCATGAAAACACTTATGATTATAGATATTATTAGCTCAATGAAAGATAACAATAAGCACCTAAAAATATTAACTGACAATACTAAAACCCAAAGCAAAACAAATAGTCATTTAGCATAACACACAAAAATACTTATCGTCATTTTGTGTATTAAATACAACAATGTCTACTTAGCTTGATTTTATTTGAAAATGAATTAGTTTCCACCGCGTTTCAAAACTATATCAAGTTCAATACTTTGAATATATAAATACATCAACGTGCGGTGTTCTCTTTGTAATTTGACCAAAAATTTGCGCAATCGGCATGACCGAAAAAGACTCTCTGTTACGAATCAAAGACTCTCATAAATTTCACTTTACAATCAATTCCTAAAAGTATTTTTAAATTAAAGTCGGCTCAATTACGTTTATGATAGGTGGCACGACTCCTACGGACTTACGGTTGATTTTATACGAATTTTTAAAAATTACCCAATTCTGAAAAACAGACGAAGGTACCGTTAAATTTAGCGTTACCATCCGTATTTAGTGGTACCGTCTGTTATATTTAACGGTACCGTGACATGTTATTACAGTTTTGTCCAAAACCAATTTTCTCATTGTAAACAAGTATTTGACGTAACGAAAAAATATAAAACTTAATAAACTAGATACCGAACATATGAAGTATATATTAAGTAACATTTCCACGTTTAGTACTAAGAAAAACATTTACGAAAATACATTTACTATAAAATAAAGAATTGTCCCAAACACTCATTTCAAAACCGCATCACTTAATGACTTGTTCTAAAAACATAACCGGACACTTACAAACTATTTTCTTTTATTTGTTTAAGAAATATTTCAAGCTAGTATGACAAACTATACTTAACGACAAAACTTGTAAGTATTAAAAAAGTAAATACTTTTCATATTATATCCACCTTCATGGGTAATTTGAGACATGGATCGTACTCAATTTTTGAAAACCATTTGTTTTAAAAATTTGAGCGACTTGGCTCTGGTACCAATTGTGGAAAACGTAGAGGGGGAGTGAATAAGTTTCCGTTTAAAAACTTAAAAACTTTTGTATCAAGCACACGATCAAGTGTGACTTAATATGAAGAGTATCAACACTAGTCTTACAAGAACTAGAGATAATATAAAGCAACAAGTAAGGCATGTCACAATAACACAAACTTAGACATATTATAAATAACATGTCATGGCACAAACACAACTAACACAATGTAAGCAATAAACCACACAAGTATAAATGCAATGCAAAATATAAATGTAAAGCTATAAATGCTAAAATAAAGCGTAAAGAGATAAGTAAAGAAAACTCAAACCGGACACGAAGATTTATAGTGGTTCAGTCACGAAGCTCCTCTTCGCCCTACTCCACTCCCCGAGTACCCAACTCGAGAGTTACTTCACTAATCAACAAGCTCCCTTCTCGGCGGAGAAAACCATACAACATTGCTTACAATATTTTCCGACACTAAGCTATATGTCGAGTTCTTCTTTGGGTACAACCAAACCCGTTATGTTTTATGGCCCAACATAACAAACCTAGCTAGTACCAATTTCACTCACGATCTACCCGATCCTCACAAATCACACAAGCTACAAGATCCACATGATCTACACTCAATCTACCCGATCTACTCACGATCTACCCGATCTATTCACTATCTACCCGATCAACATGATCTACACGATCTCCCCAATCTTCACATGATCTACCTGACCTATACACGATCTACATGATCAACTCAATCTACACACTCTACATGATCAACCTGAGTAAGTTGACAAGAACTTGATGTATGATGACATACAAGAAGTATGTAACAAGTGTTACGAGTGCACTAAACTATGACTACAACACTTTGTATCTGTGTGATACAATGTGTTCTTCTCTTGTACTAGTAGAGGAATGAAGGTGATCACTTGAATGGATGATTGGATCACTCTAAAAAAAAACTAAAACTAGCTACATGATCAAAGAAACTAATCTATATGAAACTGGTTTTGACCAGAGAAAAATGTGTGAAACAATTATGCTTTTAGGTGTAAAATGATCCACTATTTATAGGCAGTTGAAATTCAAATTTTCAGTCCGACATTCCGACAGTACCACTAAATTTAACGGTACCTTCGGGTATTTAGTGGTACCGTCTGTACAAAAAATGCTCCCTTTTTTGTTTTTAGTGGTGAAGGTTTTTGGTGATGTTTGGAGCTGTTTTAGGGGGGAAATAGCTTTTGGGATTTTTAAACTAATTTTTCAAAATAAAACATTTCTTTTTAATTCAAAAATAATTTGTAACATGTATTTTTGAAAAAATATTTTGTCACATTTATAAAATGTGAAGTTTAGAACAAGAAATTTATTTCTTTGATCATTCGTCAAGTTTTAAATTTGTTTGTTTATACCTTGAGTGATTTACGTCGGAATGGAAATCTATGACTGAGTATAAGCATACTTGAGACTTCGAGAGATGTTGATGTAAGTATGCATTGATGATTTGTGTTTACAAGTAACTTGCGCATTTTACGTTATGCATTACAAGTTACATGTTTGTCATTATTAAAACCGAAGAAACCGTTTAATTTAAATATCGTAATATTTGCACTAACTATTCTCTTTCTTATAATAAACTCGTTCTTTCTTCCGATAACCCCCTCTTTCCTTCAAAGAATCCCTTCTTCCTCAGACAAACCCTTTTTTCTCTGTTGCAAACCAATTTCGAACCCTTGATAACCATTGCGAACCCTTTGTGAATTTCACCCATTACGAACCTTATGTTGTGTTCCAATCTCCATCTTCTCTCCTTTCTTCTCCATCATCTATTATTGAAAATCAGTTACTTTCAACACAAACTTTCCTTTTTACTTTTATTTTTTCATTCATTTAGCACTTATTAATTAATATTACTATATTTTAATTTGAGTCATCGTAATCAATTTCTTTATGTGACAGTTACTTTGGTGGTTCATGTGATTGTTATTTTTGTTAAGAAGATATAAAATGGATAAAAAAAAACCTCGATGCAACATAAAAATGAAGAAGATGAAAAATAATGGATTTCTTATATGTTTTCATCACTTTTATCTAAAATATCATTAAAAATGGACATGTTACGATGCCTTGCGAACCCATAGAGGAATACGATTGGAAAGAAATAAATTTGGAAATAAAAAAATGCAGATTGGTGACGGATGGTGGTTGAGGGTGTCAAAAGGGTATTCTTTGTATTAAAAAAAATCTGGATTTGATAATATGTCACAATGCGAGTCAAAATAGAAATAAAAAGGGGTCATGGAAATGCAAAATTTCCGCTTTTATATTACACCACCGTATAATTGATTTTGACCAATGTACTGCAGTATGTACGTGGTAATTTCTGACCCATTGGTTAAACATTGGTTTAGTTGGGTAAATATATAGTATGAGATAGGTCTAGTTGGGTCTCCGTATTTTCTATAGATGGGTTTTAATTAGGTATTTGATAAAAAGTGCGACGGGTCAAATTTTTTTCTTTTACTTTTTTTTCACTTTTTTTTTTTATCTTTTACTCAAAAAAAAATAAAAAATAATAAAAATAAATAAATAATGTTGTCGACCAAACCAAAACCCATTTAGACCCGGACCCGACCCGACCCAACACATCTAGACCCAGACCCATTTAGACCCATGATTCTTGAAGGCCCATCTTGTAGAAACATGGATTTCTTACAAAAAGGATGGTTGCTAAAAGTATACAATGCCATGGTTTAGTACTTTCATTTGTGTCTAGACGGGTCCGGGTCTAGATGGGTCTTTTAGAAACATGGGTTCGGGGTTTTGGTCGAGTTGACCCGACTATTTTTTTAAAAAAAAAACAATTTTTTTTTTTTTAATTTAATTTTGAGTAAAATATGCAATGGAGTGAGAAAAAAAAAAAAAAGTAAAAAAAAAAAAAAATAAGTAAAAAAAAAAAAAATTTGACCCGCTAGACCCATTGGGTAATTGTTATATAATTGTATCTTTTATCTTTTTTTGAACAAAAATTGCACTTTCAATCAAATAACCATTTAAACTCACCTATATTACTTAAGTAGATCCAACTAGACCCTTCACCGAATATACATTTACCCAAGTTGACACATGTTTAACCAATGAGTCTCAAATTGCCACCATTAAAAAAAAAAATGGTTAAAAATAGTAAGCCTTGGTCACATTAAAATTGTGATACACACAAATAACAAAAATGATGGTTACTAAAAGTAGGCATTTGGTCACATTAAAATTCTGAAGCACACAGAAACAAAGATGATGGTTAATAGAAGTAAGCCATCACATTACAATTGTGATCCACACAAAAGTTATTTGATGGTAAGAGAAGTAAGTCTTAAATCTCATTAAAATTGTTGTGATTTACACAAAAGCAATAAAGGATGGTTAAAAATAGTAAAACTTGGTCAAACTAAAATTCTGATTTGCACAAAAACAAAAATGATGGTTAGTGAAAGTAAGCCTTGGTCACATTGAAATTGTGGATTCACACAAAAACAAAAATGATGGTTACTAAAAGTAAGCTTTTGGTCACATTACAATTGTGATTCTTGTGCCTATAAATAGTCCAATTATCTAGCCTTTTCATTCATCACTTAATCTTCAATATCCCTACTCTATCAATTTCTTAGCCAACAATGAAGTTCCATCTATTTCAAAGTTTAGCCCTTCTTTTTGTAAGTAAAGCATTTTCAGATTGTTTTTAAAGATTCTCAGATAAATGTGGTGCTTGTTAATGTACATTAGACTATATTAATGTGTTTGATACTTATTTTAGGCGGTAGCCGTTGCAAGTCATGCATCAGTTGATCCTGAAGCGATCAAGTATTCTCTATCCGGTGGTTAGTAACGTGTATTCCGATATGCAGTATTGTGTATTTCTAACTTGTTCAATATTATTTATCTTTCTAGTGATTGCTAGCTCGTTTGACATTGTAGACGTTTGATTTTGTTACAAAAACAGGTGTATCCGTTAACTCAAACCAAAAGGAAAGCATTTCGTATGTGTTAGGGAAGCCAAAAGCAAATTTCCCTGGATATGATGATGCGGCATCAGATGAACAAATTATGGGAATGAAAATGTCGGCACTTTTCATCTTGGAGAAAGACTTGCACAAGGGCAAAAATGTCAACTTGCACATTAGTAAAGATGCAGTAACGTCGCCATCTGTGCCTCGTGAAGTTGCAGATTCATTGCCATTTACATCAAACAAGATACAAGATATCTACAAGGCCTTCAAAGTCAGCCCTGCATCGCTAGAAGCAAGCTTGATCGAGAAAACATGCAACAAGTGCAAGAAGGCTTACAACAAAAAAGAAGATCACTATTGTGCGAACTCGTTGGAGTCAATGGTGGATTTTGCTTCTTCAAAGCTAGGGAAAAGAGTTAAGGCGGTTTCAACACAAGTGGATGGTAACGAGAGTGCAGCATTACAAGGGTACAAAGTCGAAGGTGTAAGGAAATTGAATGGAGATGATGCTGTTGTTTGCCACCAACAGTACTATGGCTACGCTGTCCATTATTGCCATAAAGCATCTAAGATTAACACGTATATGGTTTCTTTGGTTGGGGAAAACAACGTAAAAGCCAAGGCAATATCGGTCTGCCATGAAGATACTTCCTCATGGAACCCAAAACATTTAGCATTTCAAGTTCTTAATGTAAAACCCGGAACATATGCTGTGTGTCATTTCCTTGTCGAAAATGAGGTAGCTTGGGTTCCCTACTAGGCTGTACTTCGTAAATTCCAGCTTATAATGCCTTAAATAAATCATAGTATGTTTAATCTCTTTCGTTCTTGATTTATGTCTTAGCGTCTTTAAAAATAACAACTATTCGATTATTCTCATTAAAAACTGTTGCAAGTAGTGTTGGAATCAAGAAAACGGAGACGTCGTAAAAATTGTTACAAAATAATCACTGGAACCTGGTTTTGTCATATACACACAAACTCGCAAACACCAAGATAAGGTTCTATAATGAAGTTTCACTATAAAACCAAAAAGGTCACAACAGATGCAGCGGTAAAACATACAGTGACACAAACTGTGTGTGGAAACACCATTTGCTTTAGCTTAACTAACCCTTGCCTCTTGGTGGTTACATATTAACTTGATTAACTGAGTGATATAATTATCCCTTAATTATAAAAGATTTTATTCTAAAATGTTCCCCTTAATTTCATTAACAAGTTTTTATGCTAAGATTCACCTCATTAGTCCACTAATAGTTACTTCTAGAGTAAGTAATGTATTATCCTGCTACGTTTAGGGTACTAATTTGCAATACTTTATTTATCAGAATTAATTATTGATTTATGAACAATTTGAAATACACAAATACTTAAGAACAATTTGAAATACACAAATACTTATTTTTCAATAAATGTAAAGTTAACTAGTTATACTAAGATATAAATTTATAAAACCAGATTTACTTATAATGGAATTGGTTATTTGTAAGATTTTTTTTTTTTTTTTTTTTTTTTCTCTCTCTCTCTCTCTAGAATAATGCTTGAAACTTATAGAATAGAAAAAATAGCGGATTTAAATTGATTTAATGATTACCGTTAGCTAAATATTTTTCAATTATGAAATAAATATTTCAAATTTTTAAAAGTTGCTATTTTATAATAGCAAGAGAATATACAAATTGGACAAATAGATTTTTCAATTGATTGATGAGAGAACTCAATTTTGAAATCGAGCCTTTTAGCTAATTGAAAGCCAAAATTGGATTCAATTTGGACAAACCTATCTAAATTTCATCCAACAGAATAAATATGTATAAAAACACATGCGTCAATTTTATAAAGAAAAAAACTTAAAAGAAGGGGGTAATTATTATAACTTTTATTGTTAAATATTAAATAAATTATAAAAAAATTAAGTAACGTATCATTTTTCATGTTTTTTTTTTTTTTTATATATAAATTAAATAAATACCCCCTAGACTTTATATTTCATTTAAAAAATATATATACGTTGTTATTAATAAACATTATTAATATTATATATTAAATTAATGTGTATGCACGGAATTATAAATATCAAAATGAAAGAACGAATTACTGTGATACGTATAAGAATACATAAGATTTTACATATACGAACGACTCATGTTATTCTTCTTTATGGATTAAGTAAGGAGATCCGAAAAAGCATTTTTTTTACTCCTTGAAAAATTCGAAGGACTTATTGGAAAGGGACTGGATGAAGCGGGGTGGAGGTATGGTCAATTCATCAAGCACATTATTAGAAGACTGAATTCAATCTCGGGATACCACCTATATGACTATAACTGCGACTCTCCAAACCTAGCATGGTAGTTTCCCATCACAAGGCTTTCTATCTATAGATTAAGCCATTACCAAACAAAGGAGTGAATTCGTTCTAAAGTCAATTGACTACTTCTATAGATAAGGCAGGGCGTCCTTGGCTCTATTCCTTAGGATTTACAAAAGTGCCATTACCCAATTCTAAAAAAGACTTAATATACATTTTTATTTACTTTTTTTCTACTTCTTGTAACCAGCAAGAGCACAACACTAGAAGCAAATTATTAAACTAAAATTGATATTATAATAATAATGGAATGTGTTTCGGGCTAAGCACTGCTTCAACAAAAAATTCATTCACTCATAAGCTCATCTTAGTGTTGGAATAAACTTCTGAGCTTCTTTAAAGGGGTCTTTATAGCTCGTTTTTTCATCATAAGGTAACGCAAACACTTAAGCAAAAGCTTGTAAGCTTATTCATCATTAGCCACAAGCTACTTATAAATAATAAGAGTGCTTGGTACCGGTGGCTGGTAGCATTTGCGCCATCCCACCAGACAAGCGTATAACGCAAGCCTGACACCAGACCTCGTGCCATAGGGTCTCGCGCCGTACCCACAGCCATGTCATACGTTTACCCCCTTTTTGTGCTGTATTTGTGTTTTATTGGGTTATGTGTGTGGCCTGGGGGTGTCCTATAATGCCAGAGGGAGAGTGTTTTTGGTTTAAGTTATAGGGTGCGTGTTATAGGGGAAAAGTGCTGAGGTGGCATCACTTTTTCCTATAACACTAGCACTATAACCATAAGCCCAAAAAATAGCACCCCCGGTATCCACACCCCTTGAAAGGTCTTAAACTTTTTTACGCTTCTTTCAACTTTCTTACAGAAAATATGAGCTTAAAAAAAATTTCAATACAAAACATCTTTATATACTTTTTCTAATTCTAGTAGCATACCAGCAAAGAGCACAACACTAGGAGCGATTTGCATACCTAATTTCATAATAAAACTTTGACGTTATACCTTATAACAATAACGGCATGTGTTTAAGACTAATCACTTCTGAAGCAAATAATTTACTCGCCCAATGTTTAATTATTTTCATATACAATAAAACAACCTTAAAACTGGTTCTTAAGGCTCTTGCCAAACTCCTGTATAACCTTAATATGAGTTGGTATTTTTGTACAAATAATTACACAAGTAACTACTACATATAACGTTATATACAAAATGACCGAAATCAAACTTATAATAATGATAAGGAATATAAAAAATTTGAGATTTATACATTTTCATCACGAAAGTTATATCGAAATTGTCGAACACTGTATGATTTCGGTTATCAATTTCATTATTTGGGGTTTGATCATGTTATGGGTACAAATTGGAAAAGTCAAAGAGCAAAGTCAAACATCAACAAACTCACAACATTATTTCCCACCAACATGTTTTCACTTTCATTCACAATCACTGTATAAATACATTCATTAGATTCATTTACAAGTAGCTAATCAATTGTAATCAAACTTCTATCTATACAATACATCTTTCTATAATAAATCCCTTGATCTTCAATTCGAGTTCTTATCTTCATATCTTGAGAATTCCTGTTGATTATCTTGATCTTTCTTCATTTCATTCTTGACTTCTAGAAAGATCATAACAAATGGTGTAACACCCCAACCCGACAAGGGTAAAGGTGTCACATCACGGTGATAAATCAGAGCATACATAATACACAGCGGAAGCCATAAACCAAAATCAATAAGAAAGTCAAGCCAACACGGCTTAAAACAAAATACATGAATTCAAAGGATAAAGATAAACCAATGGAATAAACAAAAGAAACAGAATCCCGAAACAAATGTCATAATATAAGGGTGGTCATCTAAGGTAAAAGCTCCAACCAAAAGCTCTAATCTCTCAATCCCAAAGCAAAAGCCCCAGCTCCTAGCTTAGATACCTGCCGCACACGAAAAGAAAAAGACGTGCGGCTGAGCTTAAAAAACTCAGTGAACAGATACATATACAAAGCAAGATAAGGAAGTACGAATCATGGCAAAGATTAAATGATAACGAAACAGATATAATATATGGTGCAACGGAAAGTATCATAAGGTACAGTCAATAAAAGGAAAAGAGTAAAATAGGATAGTAATCCACCACGAGCCCAGAAACATATCAGATCATATCATATACAGTAACCATAGAGGAGCGACCTCTCAGAAATGTGGAGGGCATGTATAGCACACAGTACCAACCACCAGACAAAATCATATCATATCATATCATATTAAATCCACTAAACAGAACAGATCTAGGATGCATCCATACGCCCCTACCCAATCACATGCAGACCAAATCAAAGGGACGGTGTAACCAAATCACTAGGGCTACACACTAGTCATGCCAGTGGTGCATCACAGACACGGCCATGTTACCTTCATGGCTAGGGTCACAAATTTTGGCTCGGGTATCAAACTAAGAGTCAGGCGTCAAATCAAATCAGAAGGTCATATCCAAAGGTCCAAAATAGATAGTTCATAACAGACAGTTCAGATCAGATGTATTAGATATAATATGCCAAAGGCCAAATCAGAGTCTAACAGATCAAGGTTTACAAAGCAACGAATCATATCAAAGGTTCACAACAAAAAGGGGACATAGCAATGGCTTGGGAAACTTAAACGAATCAGAAATCAGAAATCATATCAAGGGATTAAGACGCCCTTACTGAGAAAGGGCAGAGTATCTGTACCTTATTCAAATGCAAGCACAAAGAACAAAAGCAGCCAGCACTGAGAAAGATCAAGACCTCTCCCTCTTCACACCTAAGGAGTAGAAGACAAAATTACTAAGGGGTTCAAGTTCAGATTTCAATCTCTTTTTATTATCTTTCCATTATAAGTAACTTTTCTCTTTTATCATATTTTCTGATATAATAACGTTTAGGGTTAAAATGCCAATTGGATAATTTTAGACTTAAAATGATAAATATTTTAGCTTAGGGTTAATATGACACCTTTAGCAATTTTAGGGTTTGATGTGTCTAAATATTAAGGTATGGGGTGATATGTGAAATTTAGTGAAAAATATAAGCTAATAAACTTTATATTGCATTGTCTACTCTTCCAACAGTCAAGACACACCCATGTGAAATAAGATTCGAAGGACACAAAAAGAAAACCAATCCATACTGTACCATGACTTGATACTTCGAAGGTAGGACCAAAGAAAAATAAAATAACCATGCGTACTCTAACTTACATATGCTTCTCTTTTACTTTACTTAGCCATTCATGTTTTACAAAAATTAATATTACTCTTTATTTTATGATTCAAAACCACTGGAATAATAAAAACTACCATGCATGCTACGAAATTTACACACGACAACAGTGAACTGGACATTTTCAAAAGCCACACCCAACGTGTAAAACACACGACACAACCACAACGTAACTAAACTCGCGACACACTCTTTTATTTCATTTATGTAGTGCGATATGAACAGAAAAGAAACAACCATGATCTACCCTTTTTACCCACCATCGACACAGCAAAACATTCATAAAACACAGCCCTATCGACACCTCCAAACGTAACTCAAACCACCCCTTGTTCGACCCACTCTTAACACCACCATAATACGTATATTCTTAACCATGCAATAGTTATTTATGCTCTAGTTAAACGTTTAAGGTTTCTTATCCGATTCTAGTCCTATAACGTACATCGAATGCATGCTCTAAAGACCCAATCAAATACATATATCTTAACAGATGCGAAAAGATAGGTCTCCAATTGAATTCGACACAAGACACACACTCCGCGAGACATGATCGAAACCGAAAATAAAACCACGGCTGGACGTACACAATACCAAGATTCAACGAGATACCCGAACCCACAACCCGACGTACAACAGCCATACGATACCTTTAACGGTCACATAAAATCATGACTTCCATTTTAATCGACATCCTCTTTATATTTACCGTATGGGTTTTCGAAATAATAACAAGACAAGCATGTATGTTTACTCTTTTATTTTAGTTTGTATATGATCAGTTAATGGTGCATGTAGGATGAAACACAAACAATTTAAATAGGAAACATGCAAGTCAAAACAAGGTATTGGTCGATATATAGACAAGCCTTTACAATCATTATTTTGTGAATATTCGTTATGCTTTCATGTGATGAAATTTTATTATTTCATGTGCCCCTTTTAACATGTAATACGCGAACAGATTCGGGTCGGTTTACAATGCTTCATGTAGTGAATGTCGAATAAATAGAAAGAAGATAAAGGTGATGTTGGTACCTTGCGGCTATGCGAGATAAAGAAAAGAGAGTAAGACAACGAGACCACGATTTCACCCCCACAATATTCTATACACCGCTGCAGATTATAACCCAAGAATATCCAGCCCGAAGGACCCTTAACTACAACCGCGATAAGTCCACCTTCACTTGCTAGCCTTCGAAGTGGAGAAGAAAATACTCAAGGACCTGTGTTTTGCTTTTGTGTCGTGTAAAATGAAAAGAGAGAGGGACAAAAGAGGCTGTATTATAGGGATAGGGAACTGGAGCGTGGATTGCAAATATGGAAGGTGATCATGCATTTAAGTGTATAACATTAAGAATGGAGCGTGTGTATGGTTTACATGGAAAGTTTTAAATGTGATTTTATTGAGTTTGATTGACGTGTGGGTAATAGGGGAAATAGGGAACCATTTTTTTTTGGGTCAATGAGGGCAGTTAAGATCTTGATATTATTGTGTTTTAATGTACTTGAAATATGGCTAAAACTTTGGAGTTGTCATTCTTAAATGTATGGAACATGACCAAGAAACGTGTAATAGATTTGTAGATAGTTGGGATAGTTTGAATTTGTAATAAACTTGTATTTAGGCATACTACTTAGGTCAACTTTATTTAACATAAAAACATAACATAGCATGTCGGAATCATTTTGAAATCAATTACTAATAATCAAATTAATTATTTAAATATTTTCGGTTAATATGTATTATGTAAATATAATTTTAGTACATCTCAAAATGTCAAGTGTAGCATTAGAACTAATTTTTCTTCGTATCTTACTTGTCTCCCGAAATTTGGAATTTACTTAGTATTTTATAAACTCGTTAACCAAAGTTTTAGATCGTAAGGACATTTTGGTCATTTTACACGTTTTCAGATTTTAGGGTTTTACAACTTCTTCCCCCCTAAAAAAAAATTTCGTCCTCGAAATTTGCAAAGAATCGGAAACGAAACAGAACGGAAAACAAAACAAAGGCATACCAGATCAGAACACGAAATGCGGATAACTAAAATAGTTCCGATTATGATTTGATAGACGCAGAGATAAGGATACGATTAGTTAATGATGTTGGTTTCAGATTAAGCTTCTTGGCAAACGGATCAGATATGACGAAATGATGCAAAGACAAAACGATCACAAATGAAAAGAAAGCCGGTAATGGTACCTGATGAGTCCTCTGCATGGTCGCGAGTGTAAGCATAAACTCGTCCCAAAGTGGGTGCTGGCTTAGCCGGTTCCGTCGGTACAGTATAGTTCTTCTTGGGACAGTCCTTCACCCGATGATGAGTAGAGCCGCATGAGAAACAACCGCCGGTAATCCTAAAGCAAGTACCCGGGTGCGCCTTCCCACAAGTAGCACACAGGGGTGGAGGAGGTAAGGCCTCAGTAGTCTTCCTCTGCTCGTGACGACCACCATCCCGCCTAGAAAGTGACTTCGACTCCCGACCTCGCTGATCACGACCACGGTCCGCCCGATCTCGTTCCTCATAACTCTTATACTCCCGACTCTGGCCCTGACGGCCCTGCTCCCTGGAGTTTACCCGATTACCGTCCCTATCCCGCTTATTAGATTCCCTGTCTACATGTAACAACTCGATGTTACGCGCGGCGTCCTGAACTCCAGCCACATCTTCGAACGGAGTGTTAACAATCCGGTCTAACACCCACCCCTTCAAAGCCCATTTGAAATGACGAGCCTGCCGCATAGCATCACCAGTGACCTCTGGCCCAACGAAACTGGCCAGACGCAGAAACCGTTGCATAAACTCTCCTGACGACTCATGATCACCCTGACGAATCGACCCGTATTCCCTTTCATACCTTAGCTGCTCCGACATAGGAATATACTGTTTATAAAACACCTCGATGAATTCCGCCCACGAACAAGTCTCAGCAAAATCATCCCCTTTCGCCTGAATAAGAGCAGTCCACCAATTTTGAGCATCACCTTCAAATTTGAATGTGGCCAACCGAGTTTTAAACTCATCAGCACATCCCAGAACACGAAACAACTTCTCGACGTGTGTGATCCAGTCCTCCGCTTCATGGGGAGTAGCAGCGGACCTGAAAGAGAGAGGCTTAAGCTTGTTAAACCTCTCGATCCACACATGAATGCCAACAGGAGGAGCAGCGGGAGGAGCAGTGGGTGGAGTCTCGGGTTGAGCACCACCACCACCACCACCACCAGAAGAACTTGCAGCGTTCCTGATGTTATTGGTGACCTGAGTCACCACTTGAGGAATAGCGGCAGCCATCGCAGCGGCTATCATAGCCTGAAAATCAGGGGCTTCCCCTCCACCATTCCCATCAGTGTACTGAGTAAAGCGTGTATTCACCATCTGAACGATCACGAAAATGATTAGCAAAACATAGGAAGAATAAGCACGAAAGGAAAGACGAAACCGAAACCTATGTCTACCCAAATCCTCACCAGTCAAGACTCAAATCTTAAGGGTCAAATCCTAAGGTCCACATGATCCACAGGTCATGGCTTATGTACTACAGGTCGCAACCTGGCTTTGATACCATAATTGTAACACCCCAACCCGACAAGGGTAAAGGTGTCACATCACGGTGACAAATCAGAGCATACATAATACACAGCGGAAGCCATAAACCAAAATCAATAAGAAAGTCAAGCCAACACGGCTTAAAACAAAATACATGAATTCAAAGGATAAAGATAAACCAATGGAATAAACAAAAGAAACAGAATCCCGAAACAAATGTCATAATATAAGGGTGGTCATCTAAGGTAAAAGCTCCAACCAAAAGCTCTAATCTCTCAATCCCAAAGCAAAAGCCCCAGCTCCTAGCTTAGATACCTGCCGCACACGAAAAGAAAAAGACGTGCGGCTGAGCTTAAAAAACTCAGTGAACAGATACATATACAAAGCAAGATAAGGAAGTACGAATCATGGCAAAGATTAAATGATAACGAAACAGATATAATATATGGTGCAACGGAAAGTATCATAAGGTACAGTCAATAAAAGGAAAAGAGTAAAATAGGATAGTAATCCACCACGAGCCCAGAAACATATCAGATCATATCATATACAGTAACCATAGAGGAGCGACCCTCTCAGAAATGTGGAGGGCATGTATAGCACACAGTACCAACCACCAGACAAAATCATATCATATCATATCATATTAAATCCACTAAACAGAACAGATCTAGGATGCATCCATACGCCCCTACCCAATCACATGCAGACCAAATCAAAGGGACGGTGTAACCAAATCACTAGGGCTACACACTAGTCATGCCAGTGGTGCATCACAGACACGGCCATGTTACCTTCATGGCTAGGGTCACAAATTTTGGCTCGGGTATCAAACTAAGAGTCAGGCGTCAAATCAAATCAGAAGGTCATATCCAAAGGTCCAAAATAGATAGTTCATAACAGACAGTTCAGATCAGATGTATTAGATATAATATGCCAAAGGCCAAATCAGAGTCTAACAGATCAAGGTTTACAAAGCAACGAATCATATCAAAGGTTCACAACAAAAAGGGGACATAGCAATGGCTTGGGAAACTTAAACGAATCAGAAATCAGAAATCATATCAAGGGATTAAGACGCCCTTACTGAGAAAGGGCAGAGTATCTGTACCTTATTCAAATGCAAGCACAAAGAACAAAAGCAGCCAGCACTGAGAAAGATCAAGACCTCTCCCTCTTCACACCTAAGGAGTAGAAGACAAAATTACTAAGGGGTTCAAGTTCAGATTTCAATCTCTTTTTATTATCTTTCCATTATAAGTAACTTTTCTCTTTTATCATATTTTCTGATATAATAACGTTTAGGGTTAAAATGCCAATTGGATAATTTTAGACTTAAAATGATAAATATTTTAGCTTAGGGTTAATATGACACCTTTAGCAATTTTAGGGTTTGATGTGTCTAAATATTAAGGTATGGGGTGATATGTGAAATTTAGTGAAAAATATAAGCTAATAAACTTTATATTGCATTGTCTACTCTTCCAACAGTCAAGACACACCCATGTGAAATAAGATTCGAAGGACACAAAAAGAAAACCAATCCATACTGTACCATGACTTGATACTTCGAAGGTAGGACCAAAGAAAAATAAAATAACCATGCGTACTCTAACTTACATATGCTTCTCTTTTACTTTACTTAGCCATTCATGTTTTACAAAAATTAATATTACTCTTTATTTTATGATTCAAAACCACTGGAATAATAAAAACTACCATGCATGCTACGAAATTTACACACGACAACAGTGAACTGGACATTTTCAAAAGCCACACCCAACGTGTAAAACACACGACACAACCACAACGTAACTAAACTCGCGACACACTCTTTTATTTCATTTATGTAGTGCGATATGAACAGAAAAGAAACAACCATGATCTACCCTTTTTACCCACCATCGACACAGCAAAACATTCATAAAACACAGCCCTATCGACACCTCCAAACGTAACTCAAACCACCCCTTGTTCGACCCACTCTTAACACCACCATAATACGTATATTCTTAACCATGCAATAGTTATTTATGCTCTAGTTAAACGTTTAAGGTTTCTTATCCGATTCTAGTCCTATAACGTACATCGAATGCATGCTCTAAAGACCCAATCAAATACATATATCTTAACAGATGCGAAAAGATAGGTCTCCAATTGAATTCGACACAAGACACACACTCCGCGAGACATGATCGAAACCGAAAATAAAACCACGGCTGGACGTACACAATACCAAGATTCAACGAGATACCCGAACCCACAACCCGACGTACAACAGCCATACGATACCTTTAACGGTCACATAAAATCATGACTTCCATTTTAATCGA
The DNA here is from genome assembly GCA_021014915.2 of Artemisia tridentata subsp. tridentata. Classification (NCBI taxonomy): domain Eukaryota; kingdom Viridiplantae; phylum Streptophyta; class Magnoliopsida; order Asterales; family Asteraceae; genus Artemisia; species Artemisia tridentata. The sequence goes on from CP139505.1 coordinate 154,025,586, forward strand.
CATCCTCTTTATATTTACCGTATGGGTTTTCGAAATAATAACAAGACAAGCATGTATGTTTACTCTTTTATTTTAGTTTGTATATGATCAGTTAATGGTGCATGTAGGATGAAACACAAACAATTTAAATAGGAAACATGCAAGTCAAAACAAGGTATTGGTCGATATATAGACAAGCCTTTACAATCATTATTTTGTGAATATTCGTTATGCTTTCATGTGATGAAATTTTATTATTTCATGTGCCCCTTTTAACATGTAATACGCGAACAGATTCGGGTCGGTTTACAATGCTTCATGTAGTGAATGTCGAATAAATAGAAAGAAGATAAAGGTGATGTTGGTACCTTGCGGCTATGCGAGATAAAGAAAAGAGAGTAAGACAACGAGACCACGATTTCACCCCCACAATATTCTATACACCGCTGCAGATTATAACCCAAGAATATCCAGCCCGAAGGACCCTTAACTACAACCGCGATAAGTCTATCTTCACTTGCTAGCCTTCGAAGTGGAGAAGAAAATACTCAAGGACCTGTGTTTTGCTTTTGTGTCGTGTAAAATGAAAAGAGAGAGGGACAAAAGAGGCTGTATTATAGGGATAGGGAACTGGAGCGTGGATTGCAAATATGGAAGGTGATCATGCATTTAAGTGTATAACATTAAGAATGGAGCGTGTGTATGGTTTACATGGAAAGTTTTAAATGTGATTTTATTGAGTTTGATTGACATGTGGGTAATAGGGGAAATAGGGAACCATTTTTTTTTGGGTCAATGAGGGCAGTTAAGATCTTGATATTATTGTGTTTTAATGTACTTGAAATATGGCTAAAACTTTGGAGTTGTCATTCTTAAATGTATGGAACATGACCAAGAAACGTGTAATAGATTTGTAGATAGTTGGGATAGTTTGAATTTGTAATAAACTTGTATTTAGGCATACTACTTAGGTCAACTTTATTTAACATAAAAACATAACATAGCATGTCGGAATCATTTTGAAATCAATTACTAATAATCAAATTAATTATTTAAATATTTTCGGTTAATATGTATTATGTAAATATAATTTTAGTACATCTCAAAATGTCAAGTGTAGCATTAGAACTAATTTTTCTTCGTATCTTACTTGTCTCCCGAAATTTGGAATTTACTTAGTATTTTATAAACTCGTTAACCAAAGTTTTAGATCGTAAGGACATTTTGGTCATTTTACACGTTTTCAGATTTTAGGGTTTTACAAATGGTATCAGAGACACTTTCCTAGCTAGATACATTATTAAGATTCTGTTAGAAATCCGTCACCACCTATAAATACCATTACCACCACCATAATCCATCACTTTTCATTTTTTCACTTCCCAATCCAAAATACGTCATAATGTTCTCTCTTTCCATTTCCCAATCGCAAAAATGTGTCATTGAGTCAATTCTTGAGTAGTTTTTTTGGTAGTTACAGTCTGTTACAGTTGTTACAAGTTTGTTAGAGTTAGTTAATCTGTTTCTTGATTCATTTTATTGTCAATATGCCTAGCCAAACGCGTGCCAGTACCAGTACTGAAGATACGTCTATGAGGGAGATGATGAGGCAGTTAAGGGAGGAATTGAAGTGTGAATTGCTGGAAGAATTGAGGAATAGTGCTGGTAATGGTGATCAAAGCATGATGATGATGAGTCAGGGTATGTAGCAACCTGTAAAATTTCCCAGTAATTTGTAAATGTTAATCAAGTATTAATCTATCATTACAATTCATTTAACCATTTTTACGAGCAAAATTTAAAATTTTTGTTTATTACATTACCATGAATCAAAAACATTGTTACGTGATTCACAATACTTTGGAACGAGCTCACACACGCACCACGACAGTTCAATACACGAATAAAAACCAAACGTATCCTTATTACTTATTCCTCGGCCCAACAGGCTAACCAAGCCCACAACTATTCAAGCACATTTTTCATTTTTTCTTTTATTTCATACGAGCCAACCCTCAATTACTTGGCATCGATATTTAGATTATTCGACACACAATCTATACCACATTTTACATGGTTCGAATCTCCACACTTCAAAGATTCAGGATTGATAATTCATATTACTTGGTTCGAACGTTTGCCATTAAAACGAACCCTAAAGCTAACCCAAGTCGACACATGTACAAAAGCATTCGATTGATTATCAAACACACCAAAACCTATTTTTGCCTAAGTCTTTTGCTTGTGACCGAGCCAAGATAGTTCTATAAGCCTTATCACACCTTTTCTAAATTTATTTGGTCACGTTACAAGTCGTGTGGACCTTATACATTTTGAACACAATATTTTGATCATGCCACTTGACTATAACCGAAGCTAGCTCACACACACCTCTCTTAATATCCAAAATACTCGAGTGCCTAGCTAGATTATTCCCCTAATCCCTTCGGCATCCAATCATACCAACTTGTGTATTAAAAATACTATATACTAGTCTATGCATGTATACATATACGTATACAAACTAACTCACCCACTCTTTCATTCAAACATAATATCACACACATATTTCCTAAGTATTCTCTCTGCCGAGTTCATTCGAAGAAGCAAGAGCCATTTCCTAGACGTTCATTCCATCTTTTCGACACACAACCATTGATCTCGATTCTTTTGTGGTTGTTCTAACGAGTTACGTGCAAGACTTTCGATCCCTAGTCCTATTTCGACATTTCTCACCACCCTTGTTGGTGTAGTAAGTCCTTCAAATACATTTTCTATATATATATATACTTATGATTTTCATAGTTCATGCATCGTTATTTTCCATTCGTATCATTTACAAGCTTTCTATTTATATTTATGAGCTCTCATTATTCATTTTACGTATATATGTATGACCTCTTAATTCTATGGATGGCTAGAAATGAAGAACAATATTCATTCGTAACATGTATCATCATATAAATAGTTATCGAGACTCATTTTAAAACCATGATGAACATCGAACACTATATATGTCATAAAATCATATCGGACCATGTGGTTATGTCGATTAGAAACACAAGCCATAAAATCATTTTTATATGTATAACCTATCAAGCAAACCGCTCAACTCATTTTTCCATAATCTAAACTAATAAGCAGTAACAATAAGCTCCTTTGATAAGCGCGTATAACACCTGTGGAAAACTAGAAGGGGGGTTGAATAGTTTTTACCGTTTTAAAATTAATTCGCTTTGAATCCTTAACGTGATTTCAACTTAAAGCAAATAATCAAACAATATAAGTAAAGAAAGTAAGGAAAGAACAATCAAACCACAACACGGATGTTTATAGTGGTTCAGTCTACAAGGACTCTTTTCCTTGCCCTACTCCACTCCTCGAGCCTCTAACTTGAGAGTTTTTCTTCACTAAGAAACAAGCTCCCTTCTAGGCGAAGAAAACATTTACACGTCGCTTACTCTTTTTCCGGTACTAAGCTAGATACCGAGTTCTTTACAAGGGTACAACCACTCCCAACGTTGCTTACACTTTTTCCGGTACTAAGCTAGATACCGAGTTCTTTACAAGGGTACAACCACTCCCAACGTCGCTTACACTTTTTCCGGTACTAAGCTAGATACCGAGTTCTTTACAAGGGTACAACCACTCCCGACACTCTTTGTGTTTTGAGGACTAAAACACTAACCGATCACTGATGAATGTTTGGTATAACAATGATGTGTGAACTACAAATGAATCACACAGTAACTACTCTAAAAGGTTTGCAACAGTATGTTGAACCTTGATGCTTGATCTTTTTGCTACAAAAAGAAAGAACTCTACAAATGAAATGAATGAATGAATGGGTTAGTATAGTAAGAAAGAATGTATATGCAATTTATGCTATGTGAGTGATGATTGTGCTTGAATGATCAGCTTTCTATTTATAGGCAAAACTGATCAGACAAGGCACGGATTTGGCGGACCCAAATTCTGGGTTCCGCCCTTATAGTTGTTTGGGTCCGCCGAGACATGACAGCTAGCTCTTTACATATCTTACCAAGATCTTACACAATCTGACTCATTGCTTGAAGATCTTTCCAAAATATTTTACTAAGTCTTATATTCTATCTAAATGATGTATGCCATGATGTCATGTATATATTTACATTTTAAGAATTAAAATGTAAATAGTATAAATGTATTTATGTATGTAACATGTATCCTAGTGATCATGTAGCATGTATATGATGAGTTTTAAAAGCTTATTACTATAAATGTAAAAGACTCTAACTTATATTTATGCTTTGCTAAAGATAAACTTTATAATTGTCATTAACAAAATATAGCAAAGATCGTAAAATATAAATAACGTTTTAAGGATGATATTTGTATTAACAATCTCCCCCTTTTTGTTGCTGACAAAACATAAAGTTTATTTTTAAGCAATGTAATAAGTAAAGTGTAAGTCTTTTAAAAGTATAGATTAAAACTAGTTTTTTGCAAATTTTGAAGTCTTTTGAAATCAATTTTGTCATAAAACATGTATGCAATGTATGATGCAATGTATGAGTTTAATCTAATCTTATCTCCCCCTTTTTTTCGAAACAAAAAGAAGAAATGCATAGCTGAATGTGGTAAATGGCCCTTGGTGATAACTCCCCCTAATTTGGAGTACCAAGTATAATGCATGGATTTTGAGAACTTAAAAGCCCCCCCTTGGATAATACTCCCCCTAATTGGAGTGCCAAGGTTATGATGCATGAATGATCCTACAAAACAAAAGTTAGTATATGATATGCTCCCCCTTGATCAATACTCTCCGTTGCTAGGGTACCAACGTATGTGATTCAATGATTATGAATGCTACAAAACAAGGATTAGTACATGATATGCTCCTCCTTGATCAATACTCCCCATTGCTAGGGTACCAACGTATATGATTCAAGGAGGAGAAATGCTACAAAATAAAAGTTAGTTCATGATATGCTCCCCCTCGATCTATACTCCCCGTTGCTAGGGTACCAACGTATTTGATTCAAGGATGACAAGTGCTATACAACAAATGTTAGTTGTAGAAAATCAACCAAGTAATATGAGTTCAACCAAACATTGTAGTTTAACCCGTTTGACTTAAAAAGTCAACTAAGTATACTTTGTTCAAACCAAGCACAAAGGTCAAACAAAGTCAATATTTCAAATAAAGATGCAAAAATTAGTAGTTCCATCCAACCAAGATATAGTGCACAAATATTGATCACACACAAGCATAACCATAACATCCTTCTATTGAAAATTGTTTGTGATCAAAGTCACAAAACAAGGTGTTACAGAAAAAAAAAAGAAAAAAAATCCTAGAAATAAGAAAAGTCCTAAAAAGTCCTAAGAAGACCTATAATAGGAAACAAAGGAGAAACTTCTAATATCTATTACGGAGGATGGGATAGAGCATTAAGGCGCTCTAGGATGTGGTTCAAAATGAACCTCATTTTGTTTTGTAACTCGTGAACCAAGATGTTGGTCCATTGAGTCAAGTGGGCGGTCCTCTCGCACATGGAGCAACCATGTCTAGGTGGTGGAAGGGTTTGTTCATGAGTTGGTGGTGGTGGTGGTTGGTTGTATGATGGTGTAGGTGGTGGAATGTAGGTTGGAGACATGATGGAAGCCATCAAAGTTGATTGCAAATCTATAGCCTCATTAAGGTGGGAATCCACCATATTAGAGAAGGCATAATGGCGATCAAGTTCTTCATTGATCGCGCCTTGGGTGTTGGGTTAGTTAATCCACATTTCCTCATCAATGGCATTGAGGGTGGACCTTGGTGAAAGGGGTTGAGGTTGCGGTTGTGGTGGTGCTTGATCACGGTAGAGAGGACTGTGAATATCCCGATAAATGGGATGGAAAAGGAGTGGTTCTTGACCTTCAAAAGTCAAGGGTGGAGGATTTGTAGACCTTGATGGAAGGTCTTCAAGGGTGTCTAAGTATGGATGTGGTGAGGTTGGAGGATTAACAAATAGCTCCATTTGACAGAGTTTTGGTGAGTGTGGAGGTGATGGTGATCTAGTTGGTTGAGATGGAGCGGGTGGTGGTGTGGTAGCCACTGGAGTGATTGTTGGTGGTGGAGTGTTGATGATCACATTAGGTAGTGTTGGAGTGGAGAGAGTGAGAAAGTTCTCATTTGCTATAGGTGATGAGATGTTTAAGGGTGAGGACTCTTCTGATGAAGAAGTCAGATTCATAAAACAGCATGGTCTGACACTCATACGAGCTGTCTTTCTTGGTGGTCTGTTAGTTGATGAGTTGTTGGATTTAGTCATTTTTTAAATGAGAAGGGTTGCTTTAAAAGTACAGGAGTAATGCTTAGAGATGATGGTGAAAGTGTGAATTGTGATGATCCTAAGGTTTCTAATTTATAGACAGTAAGGTGTATTGAACTTTGTGTTTGGATTTGATGTTGATCCATTGAGAAATGTTGGTTCCTAATGATTTGGAGGAAGACAATGAACTTGTCATATCACCAAAGTCAATCCATAGAGATGGAGTTGAGTGAGTTTCGAAAGATATGCAGTAAATGCAAAGAGTGAGTGGGAAATCTAATCATTTGATTGTCCCACGGATTTCAAGGAACCAAATGGAGGGTTCCTTGCTTGTTACAGAAAGGTAACTTGGATGAAAATTTAAATTTTCAAATTTTGGTGGGAAATGGATTTCTTATAGTTCTAAGTGTGCCTAAATCATCCTAATGTGCCTAATGATCAGTAGAATAATCCTAAGAACTAGAAGCAATAATCTAAGGAGCGGGATTAGACGGGAAATTTGAAAAAGTTACTATTTGAATGGCGGATCCAAACGATAACAAGTGCGGACCCAAGTTTTTGGTTCCGCAGAATCCGCTGGGCTAAATTTGGCGGAGCCAAAATTTTCAACAGACGGAACCCAAAATTTGGTTCCGCCATATCCGCCAGATGGAATTTCTTAACAGAGGGCATGTCAAAATGCTCGAAACCCATTCAATTCCCGAAAATTATCCTAAAACATATGTAACTACTTAGTTATGATTGATTAAACACATAAACACAGGTTCTAACACATGTGAACATATAACTCAAACCGATGATATTGAACTTACCATAAAAGGAGGTTAAGCCAAACGGTGGCTTAAACACGGAAAATCGATAACATCAAGTGTTATCCTCCTGCATTGTTACATTAGTTCACATAAATATTTAATACTAACATAATATCCTAAAAACACAACAATTCATCACATCATTGTTTTAAATTGTCTTATACCAAACACTCCCTAATCCTCACTACTTGTTGAGCTACTTGTTGAGTTTCATTATCCAACGTCCAATATTCTTCATCATTCCTCTTGTTTGTTGGAATTCCTCGGATTGGTTCTCGATGGGAGGAAGTTGGCTCATGCATTCGGGTGGAGGAATCCTAGAATTTGGCAAACCATCATCCTCACTAACCGATGATGATGATGATGAGGTTGAAGGATGAGCACGTTTCTCTCTTGACACGGCTACTCTATGATCACTAAGAGGTACAAAGGTATGTGGAATTTTGGAGTAGTCAGGAAGAAAACCTCTAGCATTTGGAGGAATGGGTGCAAAAGCTCTAAAGAGACGGGTAAGTAGCATCCCGTAAGGCATGGCGGTGATACCCAAAACCAGAATATCGGCCATTCTTTTGGCGATATAGTAGGCTATGTTGAATGATTGATGGGTGGACACACAAAAGAGCATGTAGCAAAGGCTTGCATTTAGGTGATCCCTATTTCCTATCGTGCACAAAATGTTAGCTCTAAGGATTTCTTCTAGCTTTTTAAATTGAGGCCTAAGCTCGTTTAGCTCCATGCCAAACGGGTCTCTATCAACCTCTTTACCTCGACTTGTCCTAGTGTGGGAGGTCCTAGGTATGAAGAGATGATCACGAATGGTCTTTTTTGGAGTTAGTGGTATGTCATAAGGATGAATACGATCATGGAGAGAATCTAAGATTGACAATGACCACTTGTCGGAATAAAGGCAAGTGCCTTGACCCGGAATTCCTAGGACTTCCGCAAATTGGTTTAATGGTATGGTGAATTCATGTTGGTTAACTTTGAAGTGAATGCTTATGAGGCCATAGTCGTTTGAACTAAGAACAACGCTTACATAAAATTCTAGCACAAATCTAGGAATAATGGGTTCATCTATGTCTAGAAGACAATCAAATTAGATGGCAGCTAGTTGTTTACGGATATTGGTTCCTTCTAAGAATGAGGGGTCTACGGTTCTACCCTCGTGAACATAACGTTTTTCTAAAGCCTTAAAGATTTTGACTTGGTCGCTAGAGAGTCCTTTGGTTTTATGGTGTTGAGGTAGGTATTTGAGGGTTTCTTTGTGATTATAGTATGTCGCGGGAGGCATATTGTTATCCTAGACACGAAAATTACATAGTTTAGTTAAAACTATCGAAAATACGTATATAAATTTCTAGTGTGTGCCTACATGGGGACGATGTGGAGGTGCGGTTATCTCGACTCCTTTTGATGCATGAAAATTTTGTTTATGCAAGTTTTATAACAAAACGAGAGATAACCCAAACACTCCTACTTCAATGTAGCTTCAATTGAATGTACCCGAAAATACATATTAGTTATGTATTCCCTTTAGCATTCAAGAGACATTATGCATATGATTTTTAAAATATAACGTTTTTATTTGTATGAACAATGTCCAAAAACCGTTTTTCCTAATCGTGAGAAGATTTTTATAAAAAATTTCTCATGGGGTTTTTGATGAATAATGATAATGCCTTATGATATGCAATTCCTAACTAAGGAAAACATGATTTGTTATGCAATTCAGTAGATATGCTTCATGATTTTGCAAAAAATATGCATAAACCCCAAGTTTTGATTTTGTGCAAGAAATAGAAATCCTAGACTCAGATCAGGAATGTAGATATGGTTAGGATACTTACAGAGAGGTTAAAAGAAAAAATTGGTTGAAGGGGATGACCTAAATTGTGAGTTTGGTTTATTTTGAGTCGAGTTCCAGTAGCTTGTATGTTTTTGGGGAATGTGATACACAGTACAGGGTGTTTGTTTAATATACTAAACTGACTCAGGAACCCACGGATTTGGCGAAGCCAAAATGTGGGTTCCGTACGTGTTGTCGATTGGTTCCGTAGGAACCTGTTGACAATTAGTTGTTTTTGACGTGTTTGGTTAATCTAAGGTTCAAGCTAAGGTTCTAACTACACATTTGGTTCCATTAATCCTAAACCAAGTCTAAGGAAGTTGAAGGGTACTCTCTTAAGAGGTTTTGCGAGAATATCGGCAATGTTGTCCTCTGAGGATACTTTCTCGATTGAGATGTTTCCCTTTTGAACATTGTCACGTAGGAAGTGGTGACGTATTTCTATGTGCTTGGTTCTAGCGTGTTAGACTTGATTTTTGCTAAGGTCGATAGCTCCTTTGATGTCTCAAAGAATGGGAATGTCGTTGAGTTCAATTCCATAGTCAACGAGAGCTTGTCTCATCCACAATGCTTGTTGACACACCTTTCCTGCAGACACGTACTCGGCTTCGGTTGTTGAAATTGCTAAGTCCGTTTGTTTCTTTGAGAACCATGCGGTAAGACAATGTCCAACAAAAGTACAAATACCACTTGTACTTTTTTTATCAACATAGTCACCGGCATGGTCTGAGTCGGCATACACTATGGTTTCAATTCTCGTTCCTTTGGGATACCATAATCCTAAATGTGTAGTGCCTTTGATATATCTAAAAATACGTTTGACGGCTTCAAGATGGGATGTTTTGGGATCTTTTTGAAAGCGTGCACATAGACAAACACTAAACATAATGTCGGGTCTACTAGCCGTTAGATAGAGTAGACTACCAATCATTTCTCTATATTTAGTGCTATCTACGAATTCACCTTCTTCATCCTTTGTGAGCTTGGTTTCGGAGGACATGGGTGTTTTCATGGGTTTGGAGTCTTCAAGACCAAATTTCTTAAGCATATCCTTGATGTACTTAGATTGGTTGAAGAATATCCCATCATCTAATTATTTAATTTGGAGTCCTAAGAAAAAGTTTAGTTCCCCCATCATACTCATTTCAAACTCATCATGCATGATTTTCGAAAAATCATTGCATAACTCTTGACAAGTTGATCCGAATATGATGTCATCCACATATATTTGAACTATGATTATATGTGATCCCTTTTTCTTAGTGAAAAGAGTGTTGTCTACTAGGCCCATGGTATACTTATGGTCAACTAGGAAAGTCTTAAGTCGATCATACCAAGTTTTTGGTGCTTGCTTAAGTCCGTATAAAGCCTTTTTAAGTTTATAGACATGATTTGGTTTTTCAAAATCGGCAAAGCCGGGAGGTTGTGCAACGTACACTTCCTCATTAATAAAACCATTAAGAAATGTACCTTTGACATCCATTTGAAAAAGTTTAAAGTCGTGTGCACATGCATATGCAAGTAATATTCTAATTGACTCGAGCCTAGCTACTGGTGCAAATGTTTCATCGTATTCTATACCTTCTTGTTGATTGTAGCCTTGAGCTACTAGCCGAGCTTTGTTTCTAGACACTACACCATTTTAATCCATTTTGTTTCTAAACACCCATTTTGTTCCTATTATGGTTTGACACTTAGGTTGAGGGACTAATGTCCAAACGCCATTTCTAACAAATTGATTAAGTTCTTCTTGCATTGCTACAACCCAAGATTCATCTTTTATGGCCTCATTTATATTTTTGGGCTCAATTGTTGAAATAAAACAAAAGAAATTACTTTGATTTTGAACTCTCGATCTTAAGGTTCTTTCGTTAATTTCTCCTATGACGTTATCTAATGGGTGACTTCTAGATTCCTTGATGTTGACTATTTCTCTACTTACGGGTTCATCCTCTTTGTCATTTTCTACATTTTCTTGGTTTTCAACCATTTGACTTTCAACTAAGTCATCATCTACCAAAGGTGATGTCTTAGAGGGAGGTGAACTTTCGTCGAATGTTACGTTCAATGATTCCTCGACTCTTGAGGTTTCTTTGTTTAAGACAATGTATGCTTTACTATTTTGTGAGTATCCAAGGAACACACCATTATAAGACTTTGGGTCAAACTTGGTGAGGTAATCCTTAGTATTTAAAATGAAGTACTTGCTTCCAAAAACTCTAAAATATCCTAAAGTAGCCTTTTTGCCTCTATAAAGCTCATATGGTGTTTTCTTCAAAAATGACCTAATTAAGACTCTATTTAGGATGTATGTTGATGTGTCTATGGCGTTACACCAAAACTTTTGTGGTATATTTTGTTCGTTTAGCATTGTTCGACTCATTTCTTGGAGTGTTCTATTCTTACGTTCTACTACACCATTTGATTGAAGGGTTCGAGGAGCCGAGAAGTTATGTGTTATGCCATTAGCATCACAAAAAGCTCCGAATTGGGTTTCGTTATCAAATTCACGACCGTGGTCGGTTCTAATTGACACAATGCTATTTCCTATTTGATTTTGAATTTTCTTACTTAGAATTTCAAATTTATCAAATGCTTCGTTTTTAGTTTTCAAAAACTTAGTCCAAGTATACCTAGAGTAATCATCTACTATTACCAAAGTATAGAAGTTTCCTTCATAACTTTGTATAGCGGATGGACCAAACAAATCCATATGCAACAATTCTAGACACCTAGATGTAGACACCATGTTTTTAGCCTTATGGCTATTATGAACATGTTTCCCAATTTTGCAAGCATCACAAAAGTGTTGGTCGTATTTCAACTTGGGTAGGTTCCTAACGAGTTCCTTAGATGATAGAGATTGGATGAGTCTCATGTTTGCGTGACCTAAGCGTCTATGCCACAGAGTTGAGTTGCCGTCTAAGGAGGTGAGACAAAGTTTGTCTTTAGATGTTTTGTCTAATTTCATAACGTAAACGTTATTCTTCAAAACACCTTTTCCTACGGTTATGTCATTTTTAAGTATCTTACTTTTGTTTACACTGAAAAGGATGTCATACTTTTTACGGCATAATTGACTAATACTAAGCAAGTTAAAACCTAAGTTATCTACATGAGCAACATTATCAATAGTAAGAGATTCATGAGAGATTGTACCTTTTCTGATGATTTTACTTTTAAGCTTGCTACCAAACGTAACATTACCTCCGTCGTACACTTGGTAGGTTGAGAAAAGGCTTTTGTTTCCCGTCATGTGTCTTGAACACCCACTATCTTTGATCCACTCGTCCGGTTCTAACCCAACTTTCAAGCGCACCTAAGTTAAAGAAAAACTCAAGCGTTTGGTCCCCAATATCTCATGGGTCCATTTGGGTTAAACATAGCATTATCTTGATTCATGTATGGAAACGGTGGATATGGGTTCCATGGCATGTAGTTGGGACCTTGATAGTTTCTAGGTATGTTTGGGTTCCAACTATTTTGATAATTATGTTGAGAGTTGTAGTTACTCTTTGGAAAGGGGCGTTTGGGAATAGAAGTTCTAGGTCTGTGTTGAACCGTTTTAGTCCTAAACTAATTAAGGATTTCCAAATATCTTTAGCGGTTTTACACATATATACTCTTTCATATTCTTTCCTAGGTAAAGCGTTATAAAGCATCATTTTAGCTTTATTATTTTTGGCAATTAATTTCTTTTGCTCATCACTGTGACGAGTAAGAGAACTACCCTTATCCCGACCGCTTGATATATCCTTAATTATAGGTTTATGGTCACCTTCTACAATGATGTACCATAGATCTATATCCTTTGACTTCACATAAGTTTCAAAGCGATTTTTCCAATATATAAAACTATTTGCTTCAAATAGTGGTAGTCTTTGCATAGACTGCCCTTTTTTGTAGTTTTCAAAATCCATTGATCGTTTCAAGTTTTAAAATACAATATATTTTGAAAATCTTGAGTAACTTAGCTCTGATACTAATTGTGGAAAACTAGAAGGGGGGTTGAATAGTTTTTACCATTTTAAAATTAATTCGCTTTGAATCCTTAACGTGATTTCAACTTAAAGCAAATAATCAAACAATATAAGTAAAGAAAGTAAGGAAAGAACAATCAAACCACAACACAGATGTTTATAGTGGTTCGGTCTACAAGGACTCTCTTCCTTGCCCTACTCCACTCCTCGAGCCTCTAACTCGAGAATTTTTCTTCACTAAGAAACAAGCTCCCTTCTAGGCGGAGAAAACATTTACACGTCGCTTACTCTTTTTCCGGTACTAAGCTAGATACCAAGTTCTTTACAATGGTACAACTACTCCTAACGTTGCTTACACTTTTTCCGGTACTAAGCTAGATACCGAGTTCTTTACAAGGGTACAACCACTCCCAACGTCGCTTACACTTTTTCTGGTACTAAGCTAGATACAGAGTTCTTTACAAGGGTACAACCACTCCTGACACTCTATGTGTTTTGAGGACTAAAACACTAACCGATCACTGTTGAATGTTTGGTATAACAATGATGTGTGAACTACAAATGAATCACACAGTAACTACTCTAAAAGGTTTGCAACAGTATGTTGAACCTTGATGCTTGATCTCTTTGCTACAAAAAAAAGATATCTACAAATAAAATGAATGAATGAATGGGTTAGTAAAGTAAGAAATAATGTATATGCAATTTATGCTATGTGAGTGATGATTGTGCTTGAATGATCAGCTTGCTATTTATAGGCAAAACTGATCAGACAAGGCACGGATTTGGCGTACCCAAATTCTGGGTTCCGCCCTTATAGCTGTTTGGGTCCGCCGGGACATGACAGCTAGCTCTTACCATATCTTACCAAGATCTTACACAATCCAACTCATTGCTTGAAGATCTTTCCAAAATATTTTACTAAGTCTTACAAGCTATCTAAATGATGTATGCCATGATGTCATGTATATATTTACATTTTAAGAATTAAAATGTAAATAGTATAAATGTATATTTGTATGTAACATGTATCTTAGTGTTCATGTAGCATGTATATGATGAGTTTTAAAAGCTTATTACTAAAAATGTAAAAGACTCTAACTTATATTTATGCTTTGCTAAAGACAAACTTTATAATTGTCATTAACAAAATATAGCAAAGATCGTAAAATATAAATAACTTTTTTAGGACAATATTTGCATTAACAACACCTTTTCGAACCTATAAGTATATCGCACTCGAAACAGATTATAAAAACTAAATGTTATCGAGTGGGCCTTAAAGCCCACTAAGCTCATAATATGCACTTCCTTAATAAGCAGTCCATAAGCAGTTTGGATAAGTTAAAAGGACTATATTTTAAGCCCATAATCAAGCCCAAATAAATTCGAAACCCATTGGATCTTAAAACCTTAACGGGCCTGTTTTAAAATTCTTAAGACCCAATAAGCTAAAAATAAGCTCTTTTCATGTAATAAGCAGTTTATAAACTTAAATAACCTATTTGAGACTTATGAAATTCTCGGAAAAGTTAATCTATAAGATTTGTGATTTTTAGACTATTAATGCAAAATATTATGCTAATCGGGTTAAAAATGTAACTTTCACATAAATGAGTGTCACACTGTTATTTTGATAAGTTAAGGGTAGAAAGTGAATATACAGTAACCAGAAGTGTTAAAATGTCATATTTGGATATTTTGGACCAAAAATGTATATATAATCTAACCAAGGACTAACGATGTAAAAGTTTCACCGTTAGGGTTAAAAGTGTAAATTTTATATAACTTGGAGGACCATTCAGTAACTTTATTCTATTTATATTAACACTAAATGTTTTATACATTTTTATCTTAGAAAGGCATTTTTACATTTCATAAGATTCATTTAACAAACGATACGTATATATATATTTATATAACGGAGTTTTCTAACGAATAACATAACTTATCACCCACCAACTTTCGAAGAGACGATATCTACGGATTCAATAAACATAAAAACAAGATAATATTATATATAATATTATTTTTGAACTTTAAGCATTTAAAGCATATCATTCATCCTCATCACAAACCATTTCGTTATCCGATACTATTTCCACAATCATTATTCACGTTAAGCCAAGCTTAAACTATCAAAATCTCAGACTTCCCTATTATTCAGGTCGTGTGTTGGAGTCGTTCCCATATTACATTTGACTTTACATTATCTTTGTCAACTACATCCGAGGTGAGCTCATAGTCCCACTTTTATCTTTTATATATTTTCAACTCGTGGGGAGATCCATGCTACAAAACAGAACACAAGTATTTTTTGTATGCTATACCTGATTGATATTGCCTAAGTTACCACTATCGCCACTAAAAGCCCCTCCCATCATGAGCCATTAATCATTTGCGAGTGAACACGAATATAGTGAACAGATCTGTTGGAGGCTGACTGCCTATTTGAACTAGCGAGTGAACTGCATTCTTTGTAAAAGATCATAACAAAAGAAACAATATTCTCCTAAATTAGCTCCTAGTCAACAGTCTACATTCATTGTATTCAATATGTTGTTAATTTGTTTCCTAATAATTTCTTGTATTAGAAGATAACTGCATTCTTTATAAAAGATCATAACAAAAGAAATAATATTCTCCTAAATTAGCTCCTAGTCGACAATCTACATTCATTGTATTCAATATGTTGTTAATTTGTTTCCTAATAATTTCTTGTATTGTATTTTGAGTATATAATCATACACATATCCCTCTGTTATTCAAGAGAGTTCAATTCCTTCATGGTATCAGCCTAAAGAATCGATCCGCTTCATCTTCTTCTCCTTCTTCATCATGTCGACTCAACCCTCCTCCTCCTCCTCTTCTACCGAAACCACACTTCCCATGGCCACAATCCTCCACATGATAACTATCAAACTCTCCTCTTCCAACTATCTATACTGGAAAAATCAGATTCTTCCGTTGCTTGCTTATCAAAAGCTTGTTGCACATGTTGATGGTTCCCTTCCTGAACCGCCGGCAACCATCACTGTGGACGACAAATCCTAACCAAACCCTGCTCATGCCACCTGGTTTACGGCTGATCAATAGGCTATCTTGATCCTTAATTCATCTCTCACAGAGGAGGCGGTGGCTGAAATTCTTGGCTTAACCAATGCCCGTCAAATCTGTACCGCCTTAGAAGTGGCTTATAGCAACACCTCGCTTGAGCGTATGCATCTCCTCCGTGACAATCTTCGACAACTTACCAAAGGCTCCTCTACCGTGGCTGAAATTGGTCGCAAATTTAAATCTATTTCTAATTAATTATCGGCTATCGGAAATCCCGTGAGCGACACCGACAAAACACATTGGTTCCTTTGTGGTCTTGGTTCCACCTTTGAAAGTTGGTCCACTGCAATACGAACCACTCATGACCCTCTCTCTTTTTGGGACTTGTTAACAAAGGCAGAAAGTCAAGAGCAATTTTTGCAAACTCTTCACCCTCCCACCCCAACTGCCGTGGCTTTTACTGCCCATCAACAAGCCAATCGATCCTCTACCTCATCCGCAAACAGATCCAATCGGTCCTCTGGTTCGGGTGGTACTTCTCAGCAATCAGCCTCTCGCGGATCCAGACGGCCACCCCATTGTCAGCTTTGTCGCACAAATGGGCACTATGCCAGCAAATGCCCAAAGCTCTCCTCCTTCGTCGCTTCTGCCAGCACTGATGAAGATCTTGCTCATGCGTTTCACACGCAATGTCATGTCACCAACAATGGTCCCGACTGGACAGCCGACACCGGGGCCGATTCTCATATGACCGAAAATACAGGTAATCTTCATTCTTATCAACAATATACTAGTTCAAACTCGGTTGTTTTTGGTAATGGCCATATTTTACCTATCACTTACAAAGGTCATGTCTCCATACACAAAAACGTTTCTTTAAATGATGTCTTAGTTGTTCCCACGATAACTAAGAATCTCCTTTCCATTAGCAAGTTGACACATGATTACCCTGTTGATGTCCTATTCTCAGACTCTTTTTTTGTTATTCAGGACCGGAAAACAAGTCAACCACTCGCTCAGGGTCGGTGTGAAAACGGTCTCTATGTGCTTCAAGACAAGAGTTTTTCCTTTGTTGCTTCAATTTCTTCGAATAAAGCCTCATTTGAATTGTGGCATAATCGTTTAGGACATGTTAATTTTGATACTATTTATGTTTTGAATCGACTTGGTCGTTTATCATTTACTTCTCTTTTGCCTAAACCTAATATTTGTTCTCCATGTCAACATGCTAAAGCACAAAAATTGCCTTTTACTTTAAATGAGAAACGTGCTTCCCATCCGTTTGGACCTTGTGCATTGTGATTTATGGGGTCCTTCACCCATCATAAGTAAGGATGGTTATAAATTTTATGTTGTGTTTGTTGATGATCGTTCTCGTTTTTCATGGCTATATCCGCGAAAAACAAAAAATGAATTTTATTCGATCTTGCAAACCTTCTTGCGTCTTGTTCAAACACAATTTTCACGCAAAGTCAAGGTCTTTCAAAGTGATGGCGGAACCGAGTTTGTAAATCAATATGTGCAAAAAAATTTTGATGAAAACGGTACCTTTCATCGACTATCATGTCCTTATACCCCACCCCAAAATGGTCGAGCCGAAAGAAAACATCGCCATATTGTAGAAACGGGCTTAGCTATGCTTTTTCATGCCCGTGTCCTGGTCACTCATTGGGTCGATGCCTTTAGCACGGCTACTTACATCATTAATCGTTTGCCCTCCAAAGTTTTAGAGGACAAATCTCCGTTTGAAGTACTCTTCCATACAACGCCATCCTACACCAATTTTCGTATCTTTGGTTGTTGTGTCTATCCGTACTTACGAGATTATGCTCCTCACAAACTTGCTCTTCGTAGTATCCCCTGCATTTTTATGGGCTATGCGCCTCAATACAAGGGATACAAATGTTTTGACCCGATATCTTCCCGCACATATGTCACCCGCCATGCTCGATTTGATGAGATGCATTTTCCGTTTGTTAGTGAATCATCCCATCAAAATATTGCCAACCTTTTTCTTTCCACATTTCATGAACCCATGTCATTCTCTCCATCTAAAAATCCATCCCAAAAACTCATGCATAACCATTCTGTTACCCATCCCACTTCCATTCCATCCACTTCTTCGACTCCCTGTTCTTTGTGCAAACATGATCCCATCCAATCCCTTACCACACCACCTACTCCTTCTGTTAACAACCCTTCTTCTATAACTCCCGATCCCATTACTCCCACTCCACAGTCTTCTACCACATCCTCGTTACCTACACCCGGCCCTGTTAACTCACCACTAACACCTGCTTCTATTCAGCCTACTCCTCCTACACCCGCTCCCTCTCATCCCATGGTAACTCGCTCAAAAGTGGGTACCTTTAAACCAAACCCAAAACATAATGCATACCTAGCCCATGCAATGCAACATAGCCTTCATGTTGCCCTTTTAACCACTGTTGATCCAAAAGGATTTAAGAGTGCCTCAAAACATACTTACTGGATGGTTGCGATGCATGATGAGCTCAAATCTCTTCATCGTAATCGTACATGGACTCTTGTGCTACGACCCTCCTCAACCAATGTCGTTAGTTCCAAGTGGGTCTTTCGCACCAAATATCATTCGGATGGCTCCATTTATCGTCACAAAGCACGTCTAGTGGCACAAGGCTTTACGCAAATCCCGGGTCTTGATTTCACTCACACGTTCAGTCCGGTGGTAAAAGCCTCCACGGTTCGCATTGTTCTTTCGTTAGCGGTCATTAACTCTTGGCCTTTCCACCAACTCGACGTAAAAAATGCCTTTCTCAATGGATCTCTATCCGAAACGGTATATATGGAACAACCTCCGGGATTTATTGACTCGACCCTCCCTAATCATGTTTGTAAACTCAACAAGACGCTCTACGGTCTTAAACAAGCGCCACGGGCTTGGTTTCAAACACTTAGCTCTTTCCTTCTCTCCTACAGGTTTACATGCAGTCGAGCGGATCCTTCGTTTTTTGAAAGTAAAAATATCTCCATATAGAAATCTTATTGTCTTGAAAACATGGTAGTAATGTACCAAATAATATAACTCCAATAAACATGCCCTCAAATACTTTAACAATGATCACCTGAAAATGGTACTAGAAAACGACAACATAATATTGGTAAGCTCGTAGGTTTGATAGTTAAACCACGAAGCTGTGAATTGGATAATGTAGGACAATAGTGAGAGAGATACACAATTATAGCACATAATCAAAGAAAACAGTTTTCTTCGCGCCAACTGAACCTACCATAATTGCCACACACAAATAAATAACAACGGGGAGCTACCCCGGATAGTACTATCAAATGCTTCGGCTCCAAACGGAGTTAAACAGTTGCTCATGCTTGCTCACATAAAATAAAGTTATACCACATAGCACATAATTGCAATCAAACGCACATAATTGTCTAAAAACATGAAAACAGTAAATCACATCATAAAAATATTTGAAAAGCATTGAGTACCATTTCCACTCAAATGTAAAACATAACAAAAAATGGGGCTACGAGAACTCACCTCAGCATATGATGAACAAAGTAGCACAAACAGTATAAAGAGTAAGGCAAAATGGTATACGATCGACACAACCAAGAAATACGCCAGAGAGAAAGAGAGAGCGAGGTGGATACGCCGCGGCTGTGGTGGTTCTCAAACTGAGTGAAACCCTAATCAAACCCTTAATGCGAAACCTCGCTCTAGACCCTATTTAAATCACCAAACGAACTCATGGTCTTCTCGCTTGAACGGCGGCGGCAAAAATAGGGGTGGCCGGAATCTGGCCAGAAGTGGTGGGCGGAGTGATGACGGCGCCGGAAAACTTAGAGAGAGGTGAAAGAGTGGAAGTGTGTGTGTGTTAAATGATTTCAAACCCTAATTTGGGTGTTTTATACATCACAAGGACCAAAAGTGTAACTCTATAAATTAGGGGGCGGCGGTGATATTAATTCACAGGGACCATTTCTGTAATTTTTGTTATCTTTCTTGATTTTACGGTTGTGCCGGTACGCGTTGTGTGTCGGTTTTCACATTTTACGAGATAACCTCTCATTTTCAAATCAAATGAGTTTGAAAAAAACTCAAAAATGAAATATAAGTAATAATAAACGTAATTTATTATTAAAATAGGTTCTGAAAATTACCGATTGACACACATTGTTTCTAATTTTTATACTCCCTCCGTCCCAAATTATAAGTCCACTTCCACTTTGCACAAAGTTTAAAAAATCCCACTAACTACTCTACTAATCAATCAAATATCATCTCTTTCCACTAAAGTATCTTTTGATTGGTTGGAATATAAATATTTTAGGACAACAAAAAATAACAATATCGACTTATAATTTGGGACGGATGAAGTAAACAAGTATTGCCCTAAAATGCCGGTTGCTACAGCCCATCTCTAACCTCCACCTCTCATATATATATTTTTTTTCTTTTGTTATAACAAGATTTATCATATTCATTTAAAAATAAATAATACGGAGTATACAAATTTATTTTATTTTTCTGTCTCCAAATTCAATCCACCTACAAACCAAACGGGCCCTAAATAGTGTATATATTTGACCACCAAAGGGTTTGTGTCCTAATGGCAATCATTATTGTGTATGAAACTCTCCAATTAAATGGTTGCAGGTTCAATTCCTGCTTAGAATATGTGTAAAAATTATTGTATATAATTTGTAAGATAGTTACTTGTCGTTAAAAAAAATATATAAAAAAATGTATATATTTGACTAAATGTTTAATAACTAAACCAATAATTCATCACACTATAGTCCATTGCACAATCCTCGATTTTTTTTTTTCCTTTTTCCTTTCGGTATTGTGCTAGTCATACAACCAGTCAACCAGTGATAACACAAACCATTCCACGTCATCGATCCACAACCTCCTTCTAAAACACTCATCCATCCATTAAACCCCGTCACACAGATCCGCAATCTCAACCATCCATTTTCATTTCACTATCCCGCTTCTTTCACATTCCAAAATTCAAAAAAACCCCCACAAAAAAACTGTGTATAAAAACCCACATCCACATCTCACCAAAAACATCACAAACTTTTTTCATTCAATCAAAAACCCAAAAAGAAAAGAAAAGCAAATCATGTCAGGACGTGGGAAGGGAGGAAAGGGACTCGGCAAAGGCGGGGCGAAGCGTCACAGAAAAGTGTTACGAGACAACATTCAAGGGATTACAAAACCCGCGATTAGACGGTTGGCTAGACGAGGAGGAGTGAAGAGGATCAGCGGGTTGATTTACGAAGAGACCAGAGGTGTTTTGAAGATCTTTTTGGAGAATGTTATCCGTGATGCTGTTACGTACACTGAGCATGCGAGAAGGAAGACTGTTACTGCTATGGATGTTGTTTATGCTCTAAAGAGGCAAGGCAGGACTCTCTATGGCTTTGGGGGTTAGATAGTTCTTTAGAATGATGTTGTTGTTACGATGTTTTCTGTAGGTTTTATGGTTGTACTGTGTAATTGAAAGTTTACCAATGAAATGAAATCAATGTTCTTTGAGTTTGGTCTGATTTGTGATTTAAATCAGTTGATGTATGCGAAGTATATAGGGTGTCTAATTTTTATGAAAAATCATTTTAATTTGGTTCTTGAGCAAGGTAAGATGTGTGTCTGATGATGATCCAGGCTGCACTCCTGCACCGCATATAACCCTTCCATTTTACTCATATGGTTAAGCTACATGGCTGTAAATGCTTTCCGAAGTTTCTGATTTGGTCACTTGACTGAATGTGTGTAAAAGCATTTTGGGTCCTGTATCCATATTACATAGCAAGAAGGCATTATGTGATGCTGTTATTGACTACTAGGTAGATGATCGATTGTAAATTGATGTTTTTGTTTAGGTGTTATCAGACTCGTAACAAAAAATAAAAATAAAATGCAGTTTTTTCATAAATGGAATACATGTATAAACTTTTTTGATTTATTTTAGTACCAATAGTTTTTTGTTTTCATGTCGAGGTTCTTGGTTGCAAATAATGTATAGTGGAATCATGGTACCGAGATTTAAGAGCATTTCTATTTTGGTTGCATTTATGAATTGGGCATATGATTGAATGGACTTAAAAGTGGTTCATACACAGAAGTAGTTCTGGCTGCTGCTATATCATGAAGATTGATGGTGTGGTGAAATGAAAAACAGAGGTGAAATCCACCCAATATTTGACGCCTCATAAAAACAAGGTTGACTTCTCTAAATTTCAAGTGATTTTAAAATTAAACTAATATTTGAATATTACTTGCACATGTTTACTTGAGATTTTTGTTCTGAGAAAAAAAAGGGGGAAGATATGCTCGGTGGATGGTTGTGAATTTGTGATAGTATGTTATTAAAGCACGAAAAAGGACTTTTCAAATTGGTACTCAGTTCTTGATGACTGATGAGGCAATATACGAACTTGCCAACCCATTATGTGTGGACATTATGACTTTTGGTTAGACTATGATGGCGTGTATGTGTTGCTGGTTATTGTAGTTAGCTATGCTTTTACTTGTTTTTGTAATACCCAGGCATCAATACTTTATACGGAAAGTGACCTTACACGATTCAAGCAAGATATCCAAGATTATCATCACACCCTAACCCAATTGCTAACTTATGTTAACCAAACACGAAAAGTATGTCAATCTATACACAAAAAGAATAATCAAAGACCCAAAATCTCCTTTAAAATCATACCACTACAAGAAACAGGAGAACGGGCGACGAAGACTATCCCGTCGACACAATGTCGTCGGGACCATACAGTAAACGACAAAAAAATCTCTTGACCGAGGCCAAACGCGTTGAATTTTTTCGTTTGATATGTTCCCGTCGACATGTCGACGGGACAATATTGGTCAAACTTTGCAACCTCAATAATTGCCAAAACTTGGGCGCGAATTTATCCCGCCAATATTCTCCCGTCGACATGTCGACGGGAGAATATTAATCACGAATAATCATATAATTAGCGTTGGTTAGCGTTTATTACATTGTGTTTAGTCTTATATTACCGTCGACATGTCGACGGTAATATTTAAGCAAAAAAATTATTGTATTCTCTTTTATCCCGTCGACATGTCGACGGGAAAATTTCCCGCCAAATTTCCCATTAACCCCGCCAATTTTTTACTTACATATATATCGATTATCACAAAACACGTAAATTCTCACAAAAAACACACATAACAATGGATGGTTTAACGCCGGAACAGGAATGGTCAAAGGCTTTATTACACGAGCTCCTGTATAATGAAATTATACTTCATTAGGGCTGGGAAATTTTTGATGAATATGGTTCTTATGCGAACTGTGCACCGTGGCAGAGAGACAAGATTCTGGAATGGTTGAGGAGAAAGCCGTACTATAGAGAGTATTTGGAAGAGCTAGATGCTGCTGAAGCTCAACGTGCTGCTGAAGCTCAAGCTGCTGCTGTTGGAGGTGACGATGAAGCTGAAAGCACGTTGGACCTCGACACCGAATTTGGTAATCTGGAAAATAGAGTAACAAATCTCGAAGCTACGTTTGCACGTATCAAGGAAATGAGAGCAAGGAAGGGAAAAGATGGTGCGAGTTTCAGCAAAGCGGGAAGTAGCCGCAAAAAAAAAAATAAACGGGTTGTTTTGTTTGATCTGTTTCATTTGGTTGTCGAGTTGTTTAGTTTGAGTTGTTTCGTTTGGTTGTCTAGTTGTTTAGTTTGAGTTGTTTCGTTTGGTTGTCGAGTTTTTCGTTTGAGAACTCTTGCGTGTTTTAAATAAAATGTTTTCCTTCGTGTTTGTTAATTGTGATATTGTTTCTTCAAATAAGGTCATAAACCCAAACACCCTTTTGGTGCAGGAAATAAGCAATCCCAAACACCCCTGTTTGGACAGCATAAACCAAACGGCCCTTGTGGGCTGCTGTTAACAAAACAACATAAACCAAACGGCCCTGTTTGGACAGCATAAACCAAACGGCCCCTTATGGTTGAATCTTGATGGATACTTAAGTTTTCACAGCAACAACAACATCATTGGAACATTTTAAAGCGTACGAATTAAAAATATAAAGCACGTTCGACATCAGTTTTCACAACAACAACAACATTTTATTAAACAACAACAATAACACAACAAACAACAACAACGACAATAACAGCAACAACAACAACAATAACAGCAACAACAACAACCTACATACGAAGATTTCCCATATCACCTAGCATGTCATTATAAAGGTCGTGAAATAAGGCAGCTGAATCAGTTGTGTGTTTGTCTGGATGCATATACACTTCTAGCATTTTATTGAGTACCATTATCTGGTGATTCAGTTTGATGCAGTTTGAGCACTCTGTATTTCCAGGACTCGATGTTGAAGGTCCTGCAGTGTAACGAGTTGGAGTTATGGATGGTCTTGCGGAATGAGTTGGAGGCGTTGAAGCTCCAAGAGAACCGGTCATTTTGGCTAGTCGTTCCTCCTTCCATAAAAAAAAATCGCATCCAAACTCCTTTGTCCCACCCTGTTAAAGAGTAAAAACTATTATTTTTAACAACTAACCAAATTATTTATATAACACACAAAAAAGTATGTAATTGTTCACCTTTGATAAAGGACACGCATAGTATTGTTTACCACGGGAGTAAGGTT
This sequence comes from Artemisia tridentata subsp. tridentata, assembly GCA_021014915.2. Lineage (NCBI taxonomy): Eukaryota > Viridiplantae > Streptophyta > Magnoliopsida > Asterales > Asteraceae > Artemisia > Artemisia tridentata. Next base: position 154,050,216 of record CP139505.1, read on the forward strand.
TATGCGATTCTCGCAGAATTACGTCTCCTCGTTTACAAGGACAAGCAAAAGCTTCAAATTCCGCCATCTTCACCATGATAACAGTGTGTGTTTGTGGTTGTGAGGTTAAGTGGTTTTGAGTATAAGAGGTTGTGACGTTGTGTGGATAAGATGTTAGTATATAAGAGCAGATCTTGGTGGGAAATTTTTAGTGGAAGATTTTGGTGGGAAGTGTTAGTATATAAGAGCAGATGGTGTGATATTATCTAGGGTTAAACATCTCGTGTATAACCATAACATCTCGGCTCGTTCGTTAAACATCTCGTGTATAACCATAACATCTCGGCTCGTTCGTTAAACATCTCGTGTACAACCATATCATCTCGGCTCGTTCGTTTAACATCTCGTGTACAACCATATCATCTCGGCTCGTTCGTTTAACATCTCGTGTACAACCATATCATCTCGGCTCAAACTAAACAACTCGGCTCATTCGTTAAACGAAACAGGCGAGTTAATAAACTGCTTTACGCCTGGTGAGACATTGTGGTTAACACTTGGCCCATAGTCAGGAATTGCATCTTTCAAACTAGAACAAGATAAGCTGGAACTTTGTTGTTGAGCACGAGTTCCATAATTGCTACTTATAGGAGTACAATATTGGTTAACCGCAGGACTAGCACTAATTAGAATGACATGGAGATTCAAAAAACAGCTTTGAAGTCGCTGAATCATAGACTCGTGTACAACCATATCATCTCGGCTCATTCGTTTAACATCTCGTGTACAACCATATCATCTCGGCTCGTTCGTTTAACATCTCGTATACAACCATATCATCTCGGGTCGTTCGTTTAACATCTCGTGTACAACCATATCATCTCGGCTCGTTCGTTTAACATCTCGTGTACAACCATATCATCTCAGTTCGTTCGTTTAACATCTCGTGTACAACCATATCATCTCGGCTCGTTCGTTTAACATCTCGTGTACAACCATATCATCTCGGCTCGTTCGTTTAACATCTCGTGTACAACCATATCATCTCGGCTCGTTCGTTTAACATCTCGTGTACAACCATATCATCTCGGCTCGTTCGTTTAACATCTCGTGTACAACCATATCATCTCGGCTCGTATACAACCATATCATCTCGGCTCGTTCGTTTAACATCTCGTGTACAACCATATCATCTCGGCTCATTCGTTTAACATCTCGTGTACAACCATATCATCTCGGCTCGTTCGTTTAATTTTATAAAACTATTTTTTTAATATTGTTTTTTTATTTTATAAAAGTATTTATAATAGATAAATTTTTTTAATTTATATTAAAAGTAATTAATATTTAACTAGTTATTTTCTAAGTTTATGAATAACTTTTTTTTCCCGTTGACATGTCGACGGGAATATAAGCGCGAAAATTTTCACCCAATTTTTATATGTCCCGCCAAACGACAAACGACAAAATAACTTTACACTACCGTCGACATGTCGACGGTAAGATAAACAGCAAAAACAAAACTAGAGCTGGTCTCAATTATTAACACTTAGAAAGAAAAAAACTTTACACTACCACTTTACACTCCCGCCGGCGATTAATCCACCAACACCACCAATTCACGACCACCACCACCAGAACCGCCACCACTACCACTTGTACTCAACCACCACAGTCTCCACCACAGCTCCACCAACACCACCAATTCACACCACCACAGATCCACCACAGCTCCACCAACACCACTATTTCTTCCTCCTTTTCTCCCGTTTAATTCTTTCCTCAACCCATCTCATGTTTAATTCTTTCTTTTCTTCTTCCCCACTATTTCTTGTTTAACGCCGGTAATTTTTAATTTTTGATTATCATTTGCTAATTTTTTGATTTTGTTAATTATTAAATGTTAATTGTTAATTTATAATTGTTAATTTTTTGATTTTTGTTTTTTGTTTTTTTTTTTTTTTTTTTTTTTTTTGTTTTTTTTTTAAATTTATTTATGATACAGTCTGGTCTGTGAAGCCGAGAGTGAGAGCCGAGACAACCAAGACATATATAGGTAATGTACCTCGTTTTAATTTTTTTTTATTAACTTTTGGTATCCCGACGACATGTCGCCGTCAACAGTTTTACCTCTTTATTTTTAAGCAACCGATATATTAATGTGCTCTCTTTTTATATAGCCCGAGCCCGTGACCGCAGCCCGAGACCGCAGCCCGTGACCACAGCCCGAGATCGCAGCCCGTGACCACAGCCCGATTCAGTATGTTGTTTACATATCCAAATTGTTTTTTCATTTTTATGCTTTGTTATATTCGTGGTTTGGTTAGTTAGTATGTATTAGCGGTTTTGTTAGTTAGTATGTATTGCGGTTTGAATATTAAATATTAGCGGTTTTGTTATTCAACTTGTACTTTTATAGATGGCAGCTGATTCGTTAAAATCAACACTTATTTTTCCAAGGAAACACAAGTGAAGTATGTGTAACCCGGTTCGTTATCCCCGATGAAGGATGAATGGAATTGGTGAGATCGGGTTTGTGAATCGTGTTTGAAATATGAAAACGGAGAGATTTTGGATTTTGATTAAATTAAAATAACTAATAACTACGGGAAACATAAATAGGGTAAGGGAAACTTAAATCTACAAAGCATAGATAAATAAAAACGCCAGGGAAACAAATAACGAAATTAAAAACGGAACATACGAAACTAAAAACGTCAAAATAATGAAATATAGACTCTACGGGTACCAAATTATTTTTCCTAAATTCTAAATTACAAAATAAAATTTAAAAAAAAAAGAATTATATTTTTTTTGAATTTTAAATTGTTTATTATGAATTAAAAACTACAAGAAACTATTTAAATGATTTAAAAATAGCAAATGACTTTGGAAAAATCTGAAATTTTGCAAAAAAACCTAAAATGTTATTCTAAAGCTAGAAAAAATAAATTCAGAACTTTATTCAACCCTAATAAGCAGTTTATGCAAATAAGCAGTTTCAAATAAGCTCAAAAATAAGCTAAACAGTTTCAAAATTTATCCAAAGCTCAACAACATATTAACACACTACCAGAAGTTTAAAACTACCAATGAATACCAAATGAGCACAAGAAATAAGCCATTAAGCTGATACACAGTGGACAAATTAACACAAAACCTAATGGATAAATCACCTACTTTGAACAGCTCTATAAGCTAAGAAAAAGCTTATTAGTGGAAACCAAAGGTATATTCTAAAAGCTTGTACCTCAGACTACTTAAAAACCAACAATGCCCAAATTTGAACTTCAATTGCTTATCTAATTTGGGCTGAGATCATGTAACACCCCAACCCGACAAGGGTAAAGATATCACAACAATGGTGGCATATCAGAAGTCACAGAACATTCAATAATTAAAACATCATAAGTCTTAACATTAAATCCAAAATAAGTCAACATGACTTAAATCAAAATGCAAGACAAAATGACTTAAGTACAAAATCCAATATTCAAATGCCTAAACAATGGCATAATAAAATAAATAGAAGTTCAAATGGTAAAGCTAAACAACTAAGGTCAACTCCAGCATAGATCGCTCTCAATCCAAAGCTAAACCCAGCTCCTAGCTTAAGTACCTGCCGCAGGAAAAGAAATGCGGCTGAGCTTCAAAAGCCCAGTGAACAGATATATAGATAACGGAAATAAGTAACAAGTAGCAAATATATAAGCAAATCAGGAATACAAAATCATACCGATACGAAGTCAAATGAAAGGAATGAGAAATGAATCATGAATAAAAGAAAAGAACAAAGTGAATAAGATTTAAGAAAAACAAGAACACAGGAATCTATCATGAGCCCAGACGACTTACAATACCCTAGCATTACTAATATAATAAAACAAACCTGTGTAGAGTGATCAGCTCTCAGACAAAGTGAAAGACGTGTATCGCACACACAATCAGTCACCAGATATAATAATCATAATCATATAACATATACAGATAACAGGTCAAATCTAGAGTGCACCCATACGCCCCACAGACAAATCAATAATCATAATTATATTGGCCATAGCAAATAATAAATAAGGGACGGAACAGGTCATCACTCTCCTGCCCTAGAGTCATGTCAGAGGTGCGTCAATGACATGGACATGAAACCCTCATGCCTAGTGATTGGCTCGTAATATCAAACTGTAGGTCAAAGTCAAATGTACTAGCATAATCAAAAGTTATATCTTAAGGGTACATGGCAAAAGATTCAAATCAAAGATCACATCGAAAGTTCACAAACAAAAGGGAACATAGCAATGGTATAGGAAATCCTAATAAGGAAATGAATTCTGAAAGAAAAAGGGAATGAAAAGCCCTTACTGAAAGGACGGAATATCTGTACCTTATTAACAAAGCAAAAGACAGGAAAGCAAACACGAAGCAGAAATCAGGGCTTCTCCTTCTTCACACCTAAAGAAGTAGAAGACGGAATTACGAATTATTCAAACTCAGATTATTACTTTTAGTTTACTTTTCCATTTTGTAACTTTCCAGGTTTAGTAAGATGTTAATATTCCAGATTAGGTTAAGTCCTTATTTCAAGATCATTATGGAATTAAGGTACCCTTTTATCAAGTTACAAAAGTTTAGGGTTTTAATTGTAAATTCATTAGATTCAAAGGTTTAAAATGAAAATACTTTAAGTTACTGATTTAATCACTATGATATCTATATTTACCAAACAAGTACTTTATTTCACAAGTTTACAGAACATCACCTCAGAATTATATGAAGTACGAATTAGACCCTCAAAATTTAGTAATTACACAATTGGTCCCTTAACTTTACAAAACTTACAATTTAAATCATAATTTATTTATAATTACATATCAATCCCATAAATACTCAAATTTACCCATTACACCCTTAATGACATTATTTACTCAGAATAACTTCGAGTTTCCCAAATTTACACTTTTAGTCCCTCTACTTTAATTAATTTCAATTCGACACTTATAAATATAATTAATTCATTTTCTTGCAACATTTACACTTAGGACCCTCAAGTTATATTTTTCCCACATTCCTACTGACTTATATGACATTACAAAAATATCCCAGAAGTTTCAAAGTTGACAAAACAAGCCCTTATACTTTTAATTACCAATCGTATAGCCTTTTATTGTACCAAAACAAGCCCTAGTTTTATCCAATCATTATGTTATCATTATAAAATCATTAATTACATTAATTAAATCAGATCTATTCATGTGAACCCTAACCCTAATCCATTCTAGGGTTTATTCTTATTTTTCTTTATTTTTCGAATAATCCGATTATAAACAATAATTTGCATCAATTATTCTGAGCTTCTATAAATCATGTGGTTATTTTTATAGGCTTATATTATCAGTATAGAACATGTAAAAATTATGGTTACACTCCATAAAAATTGAATGACATTATTTGGAAATTATGTGTGTTTTAACTCATTATTTTTTGTACGCTTTGTTTAGCTTGCATGATCCATGTTTAACATTTTTACTGAGTTATATACAACATATAGATCATTAGAAAAATGCTAGATCAATTATAGAACGTAAGGATTAGTCGTGGGGTTATATACCTATCGAGCGCAAGAAATCGGACAAACAAATGTGCTACGATCGAACGAGAGCTTCCACGAACCAACTCTTATTTTTCCTAGCTTGATTACACCTCAATGGACTCCAGAAAAATGCTTGCTCAGTTCCAGAAAATCGAATGAAGGCTTGGTCGAATTTAGTGTGTGTCGATCTAGGGTTTTCGGAAATTAGGGTTTTGTGAAAATAAAATGGTTTGTGTTATGCTTATCAAAACCGACCTAGGAGGGGGTTTATTCACAGGAAATTCGGCCCATAAGTTGGCTCAAGATCACACTTTGATTTGGTCTATATTTCCTTAATTTATTTTGTAGTTATCTTAATTTAAATAAGTTTTATAAACTAATTAATTTAATTAAATAGTTTCGGATTATATATATGTATATATATGAACTTGTAATTTTTTTGACATCCAATATAATGTAATGTTGTCCCAGAAATTCATTTCGTTTCATATGTAGTTGTTTTCATAAGTTTGGAATCAATTCAGAATTGTTATAAGTGATTTTATTAAGTTTTATGGCTTCAGGGGTAATTTGGTCATTTTATAGGTTATCTGAATTTCAGGTATTACAACTTCTTCCCCACTAACAAAAAAATTTCGTCCTCGAAATTTGCAGGAAGTAGAAAGAAAAGAAAAGAAAAGAAAGCGGAAAACAAACGAAGGAGAACGGAAAACAAAACAAGGACATACCGGATTAAAACGAGAACTGCGGATAACTAGCTCGTATTGACTCTTCAGTTTCCCAGGTAGCCTCACGCTCCGGGTGATTCCTCCAAAGAATCTTTACGAACAGGATAACTTTGTTTCTCATGACTCGTTCCTGACGGTCCAGAACCGCTTCCGGTTCTTCAGACAAGGACATATCAGGCCGGATCTGATCAAGTGGATAAGATACAACATGCAGTGGGTGATAATTGTATCCTCTCAGGAGAGATACATGGAAAACATTATGCACATGAGATAGCTGAGGAGGTAAGGCCAAACGATAAGAAACCTCCCCAATACGCTCCAGGATTTCGAACGGTCCAATAAATCGAGGACTCAACTTGCCCTTGATTCCAAAACGCCTGACACCACGAAAAGGAGATACTTTCAGGAATACCCGATCACCTACATTAAATTCTAGATCCCGACGGTGCTTATCAGCATAACTTTTCTGGCGAGCACGCGACTCTTTCAGTTTCTCTCTAGCAATAGCTACCTTTTCATTTGTGATCTCAATCATCCCAGGTCCTTCAATCAGACGTTCACCTACTTCATTCCAACAAACAGGAGCCCTACATTTCCTACCATACAACATCTCGAAGGGAGCCATTCGAATACTCGCATGCCAACTGTTATTATACGCAAATTCTACCAAACACAAGTACTCATCCCAACTACCTGTCCATTCCAACGCACAAGCTCTTAACATGTCTTCCAAAGTCTGAATGGTCCTCTCAGACTGACCATCAGTTTGGGGATGAAATGCAGTACTAAACTTAAGGCGAGCGCCCCAAGCTTTATGAAGTCCCTTCCAAAAACGCGAAGTGAAACGAGGATCATGATCTGAAACAATAGACGAAGGCATACCATGCAATCGAACGATCTCTTGCTGAAAAACTTCCGCCAACTTACTGACACTATAGGTCATACGGATAGGTAAGAAATGAGCAGATTTAGTTAGCCGATCGACGACCACCCAAATCGCATCATGTCTTTTACGAGTAACAGGCAGACCACAAACGAAGTCCATGGAAATCTCATCCCATTTCCATGTAGGAATTTCCAAAGGTTGCAATAGACCACTAGCTCGCTGATGCTCAATCTTAACTTGCTGGTAGGTCATGCATCTAGCGACAAATAACGCCACGTCTTGCTTCATGCCATTCCACCATAAGTGTTGCTTAAGATCCCGATACATCTTGGTAGAACCAGGATAGATAGTGAAAGGAGAACTGTGAGCCTCAGTCAACACAGCCTCACGCAAGTCGGAATCATTAGGCACGCATAAACGATCCTCATACCAGACAACTCCATCGTCATCAACTCTAAACTCAGTTTGCTTACCCTCTTCAATATTCTGAACAATAGCCCAGAGCTCACCATCATCTTTCTGAGCCTCTTTAATACGCAACATCAGATTTGACTCAATCTTTAAACTAGCCCAGTAACCAACATCCCGCCGAACACACAACTCAACATCCAAACGCTCCAAATCCTTGAGGACATGCGGATCAATCTCCAAACTAGCAATCACTCCAGATTTCCGACTAAGTGCATCTACAACCACATTAGCCTTACCTGGATGATACTGGATGTTCGTGTCATAATCTTTCAGAAGCTCCAGCCATCGCCTCTGCCTCATATTAAGCTCCTTCTGAGTAAAGATGTATTTGAGGCTCTTGTGATCAGTGAAGATATCACATGATTCACCATACAAGTAATGCCTCCAAATCTTCAATGCAAAAACTACAGCTGCCAATTCTAGATCATGAGTTGGATAATTTTCCTCATAGGGTTTCAGTTGCCTCGAAGCATAGGCAATCACCTTGCCGTTTTGCATAAGTACACAGCCCAAACCCTTCTTAGAAGCATCACTATAGATTTGGAAACCTCCAGAACCCGATGGTAAAGTTAGAATAGGTGCAGACACCAAACGCCGTTTCAACTCTTCCAAACTCTGCCCACGTTTATCCGTCCATACGAACTTTTCACCCTTCCGCATCAATTAAGTCAATGGTAAAGCCAACTTAGAAAATCCTTCTACAAAACGCCTATAGTAGCCAGCTAATCCTAGAAAACTCCTGACTTCAGTCACAGTGGTAGGTCTCGGCCACTTAGTGATAGCCTCAACTTTAGATGGATCCATGGTGATACCATCTGCAGACACAATGTGACCTAGGAAAGCTACTTGGTTCAGCCAGAACTCACACTTAGAAAATTTCGCGAATAACTTCTGCTGCCTCAGGATACCTAAAACAATACGCAGGTGTTGCTCGTGCTCCTCGGACGATTTAGAATACACTAGAATATCGTCAATGAAAACGATGACGAATTTATCAAGAAATTCATGGAAAACCCGATTCATTAAATCCATAAACACAACAGGAGCATTTGTTAAGCCAAAAGGCATAACCAGGAACTCATAGTGTCCATAACGGGTGCGGAAAGCAGTCTTAGATACATCCTGCTCTTTAACTCGCAATTGGTGATAACCCGATCGCAAGTTGATTTTGGAGAAAACTTTAGCTCCTTGCAATTGATCAAACAAGTCATCAATGCGAGGAAGCGGATAACGGTTTCGAATGGTAATGCGATTAAGCTCACGATAATCAATACACAAACACATAGACCCATCCTTCTTCTTCACGAAAAGCATCGGAGCACCATATGGCGAAACACTAGGTCGAATAAATCCACAGTCCAGCAACTCTTCCAGTTGCTCCTTCAACTCTTTCAGTTCAACAGGTGCCATCCGGTACGGAGCCTTAGAGATAGGTTCAACACCGGGAATTAGATCAATAGAAAATTCCACTTCTCTAGCCGGAGGAAGACCAGGAAGTACTTCAGGAAAAACGTCAGCAAAATCCCGAACAATGGGAACACTAGAAATATCTGGACTCTCAACAGACGAATCCTTAACTGAGGCTAGATAACCTTGGCAACCATGAGACATCAAGGTTCGAGCTTTCAAGGCGAAAATGATTTTAATAGTTTTAAGAGGGCGAGATTCATGGTAAATGAATTCAGGATTATTCAGATCACCGAAAATCACATTTCTGGCGTGGCAGTCAATGGTTGCTCGATGGAAAGCCAACCAATCCATACCCAGAATGACATCAAAGTCAATCATGTCTAGAGGAAGTAAATTCGCCGGACGAATCCGATCATCGAAGCGTAACGGACAGTTCAAATATTCATGGTTGATAAGAATGTGGTTTTTCATGGGGGTTGATATCGCAATTGGGTTATTTAGTGGTGTTGAAGGTATGTTCAGTTTCTTAGCCAATTTCATAGATATGATAGAATGCGTTGCTCCAGTGTCAAATAACGCGAAAACAGTAAAATCACCAATATACAAAAAGCCGGTAATGGTACCTGTAGCCTTAGCCGCCTGATCTCACGTAGTAGAAAACACACGCCCAGTATTCGGAGGTGGAGGAGGCGGAGGAAGAAGATAGTTCTTGGCAGATGCAGGATTCTGCTTTGGGCAGTCCTTCACCCGATGCTCAGCAGACCCACATCGGAAACACGCACCAGATGCTCTACGACACTCTCCTGGATGACTTTTCCCACAAGTAGTACAGATAGGAGGTGGAGGTAAGTTCCCAGATGAACCCTTCTGAGAACTCGATCCAGAACCACGAGACTGCTGCTGAAAACCCTTAGAAGGCTGATCCTTCCACTGCTTCTGACCATTATTGCGCCCCTGGCTCTCATCACCCTGCCTAGAAATCGAACCAGCATCCTGACCTCTAGAATCTGGTCTCCGCTGATCATAGCTCCTACCTGGCTGACCTTGATAATCACGACCACGATCTGACTGACCCCGCTGTTCAAAGCCCTTACCAGAAAACCCCTTGTTGTCCCGATTCTGATTCTGCGGCTGAATCCTGTCGCCATCACGGTTTCGCTTATAACCCACCTTCTCATGAAATATCTCGATGTTGCGAGCTGCGTCGCAACATGCTGACGGATCAGCGAACTCCTGATTAAGAAGACGATCTAAAACCCAACTCTTCAGTGCCCACTTATAATGCTTAGCCTGATGCTCAGCATCCCTAGCAACCGGGCCCACAAAGCTAACCAATCTCTGGAATCGCTCCAGAAATTCCCCTGCATTCTCAGACTCAAGCTGAGAGATAGTGTTGTACTCCCGAATAAATCTCTGCTGTTCAGACACAGGGAAGTACCGATTATAGAACGTAGCACGAAAATTAGCCCAAGTACAACCAAGAACATAAGCATCACCTCCCTTAGCTTCCTTGTGCGCCTTCCATCAGTTAAGCGCATCTCCCTCAAGCTTAAACGCAGCCAGACGAGTCTTAAACCCGTCTTCACAACCCAATACCTCAAACAGCTTCTCCATGTGTGTTATCCAGTCCTCTGCAGCATGAGGAGTAGAAGCAGTACTGAAAGACAACAGTTTGAGCTTATTGAAACTCTCAAGCCAACCATTAATGGTAGTGGGTCGGCCCCCACCACCAGTACCACCAGAACCACCAGCACCACTAGAGGGACCAACACCACCAGAGCCACCAGAGGGACCAGCTCCATTACGAAAATCGTTGATCATCCGAGTGATCACCTCGTTAGCATTCAGCCCAGGTAGTAGATTGGCTATAGCATTAGCCACCAACTCCTACAAATTAGGGATCTCCTCCTCCCCTTCAGAATAGTCACCACGACGAGTAACAACCATCTACAGGATTTTCAAACGATTAGAAAGATCAAACAGGAAATGATAGAGCAAAAGAAAAACATGGCAGAGCAGGACAGGAAAAGAGAGTACGCGAAAGGAAACCTAATGTCTACCCAAATCCTCACAGGTCGATAGCCTAAGCTCTAAGGTTTCATGAAAGCCTGTGCTCTGATACAATAAATTGTAACACCCCAACCCGACAAGGGTAAAGATATCACAACAATGGTGGCATATCAGAAGTCACAGAACATTCAATAATTAAAACATCATAAGTCTTAACATTAAATCCAAAATAAGTCAACATGACTTAAATCAAAATGCAAGACAAAATGACTTAAGTACAAAATCCAATATTCAAATGCCTAAACAATGGCATAATAAAATAAATAGAAGTTCAAATGGTAAAGCTAAACAACTAAGGTCAACTCCAGCATAGATCGCTCTCATCCCAAAGCTAAACCCAGCTCCTAGCTTAAGTACCTGCCGCAGGAAAAGAAATGCGGCTGAGCTTCAAAAGCCCAGTGAACAGATATATAGATAACGGAAACAAATAACAGGTAGCAAATATATAAGCAAATCAGGAATACAAAATCATACCGATACGAAGTCAAATGAAAGGAATGAGAAATGAATCATGAATAAAAGAAAAGAACAAAGTGAATAAGATTTAAGAAAAACAAGAACACAGGAATCTATCACGAGCCCAGACGACTTACAATACCATAGCATTACTAATATAATAAAACAAACCTGTGTAGAGTGATCAGCTCTCAGACAAAGTGAAAGACGTGTATCGCACACACAATCAGTCACCAGATATAATAATCATAATCATATAACATATACAGATAACAGGTCAAATCTAGAGTGCACCCATACGCCCCACAGACAAATCAATAATCATAATTATATTGGCCATAGCAAATAATAAATAAGGGACGGAACAGGTCATCACTCTCCTGCCCTAGAGTCATGTCAGAGGTGCGTCAATGACATGGACATGAAACCCTCATGCCTAGTGATTGGCTCGTAATATCAAACTGTAGGTCAAAGTCAAATGTACTAGCATAATCAAAAGTTATATCTTAAGGGTACATGGCAAAAGATTCAAATCAAAGATCACATCGAAAGTTCACAAACAAAAGGGAACATAGCAATGGTATAGGAAATCCTAATAAGGAAATGAATTCTGAAAGAAAAAGGGAATGAAAAGCCCTTACTGAAAGGACGGAATATCTGTACCTTATTAGCAAAGCAAAAGACAGGAAAGCAAACACGAAGCAGAAATCAGGGCTTCTCCTTCTTCACACCTAAAGAAGTAGAAGACGGAATTACGAATTATTCAAACTCAGATTATTACTTTTAGTTTACTTTTCCATTTTGTAACTTTCCAGGTTTAGTAAGATGTTAATATTCCAGATTAGGTTAAGTCCTTATTTCAAGATCATTATGGAATTAAGGTACCTTTTATCAAGTTACAAAAGTTTAGGGTTTTAATTGTAAATTCATTAGATTCAAAGGTTTAAAATGAAAATACTTTAAGTTACTGATTTAATCACTATGATATCTATATTTACCAAACAAGTACTTTATTTCACAAGTTTACAGAACATCACCTCAGAATTATATGAAGTACGAATTAGACCCTCAAAATTTAGTAATTACACAATTGGTCCCTTAACTTTACAAAACTTACAATTTAAATCATAATTTATCTATAATTACATATCAATCCCATAAATACTCAAATTTACCCATTACACCCTTAATGACATTATTTACTCAGAATAACTTCAAGTTTCCCAAATTTACACTTTTAGTCCCTCTACTTTAATTAATTTCAATTCGACACTTATAAATATAATTAATTCATTTTCTTGCAACATTTACACTTAGGACCCTCAAGTTACATTTTTCCCACATTCCTACTGACTTATATGACATTACAAAAATATCCCAGAAGTTTCAAAGTTGACAAAACAAGCCCTTATACTTTTAATTACCAATCGTATAGCCTTTTATTGTACCAAAACAAGCCCTAGTTTTATCCAATCATTATGTTATCATTATACAATCATTAATTACATTAATTACATCAGATCTATTCAGGTGAACCCTAACCCTAATCCATTCTAGGGTTTATTCTTATTTTTCTTTATTTTTCGAATAATCCGATTATAAACAATAATTTGCATCAATTATTCTGAGCTTCTATAAATCATGTGGTTATTTTTCTAGGCTTATATTATCAGTATAGAACATGTAAAAATTATGGTTACACTCCAGAAAAATCGAATGACATTATTTGGAAATTATGTGTGTTTTAACTCATTATTTTTCGTACGCTTTGTTTAGCTTGCATGATCCATGTTTAACATTTTTACTGAGTTATATAAAACATATAGATCATTAGAAAAATGCTAGATCAATTATAGAACGTAAGGATTAGTCGTGGGGTTATATACCTATCGAGCGCAAGAAATTGGACAAACAAATGTGCTACGATCGAACGAGAGCTTCCACGACCCAAATCTTATTTTTACTAGCTTGCTTACACCTCAATGGACTCCAAAAAAATTCTTGCTCAGTTCCAGAAAATCGAATGAAGGCTTGGTCGAATTTAGTGTGTGTCGATCTGGGGTTTTCAGAAATTAGGGTTTTGTGAAAATAAAATGGTTTGTGTTATGCTTATCAAAACCGACCTAGGAGGGGGTTTATTCACAGGAAATTCGGCCCATAAGTTGGCTCAAGATCACACTTTGATTTGGTCTATATTTCCTTAATTTAGTTTGTAGTTATCTTAATTTAAATAAGTTTTATAAACTAATTAATTTAATTAAATAATTTCGGATTATATATATGTATATATATGAACTTGTAATTTTTTTGACATCCAATATAATGTAATGTTGTCCCAGAAATTCATTTCGTTTCATATGTAGTTGTTTTCATAAGTTTGGAATCAATTCAGAATTGTTATAAGTGATTTTATTAAGTTTTATGGCTTCAGGGGTAATTTGGTCATTTTATAGGTTATCTGAATTTCAAGTATTACAGATCAGATGGTCATCAACACAAAAAACTGATGCAGGCAAAGACTAGTCTAATGGGGCTTATTGCAGACCTGTTTTAAGCTCTTAAATAAGCTACAAATTGCAAACTAATCTCAGACACTTCAAGCCACTACTATGAGGTACTAGTAAACCAAATTTCAGGCACTAAGTACAAGGGAATAAGCAGATACACAGCTGAGATCAGCAACTGTGTGCAGGTCTGCATATGAGGTTCTGATCTCAGCAGGCCTATGTTTGCACTCAACTCTATCAAGACTTAATGAAATATTACCTACTCAAGTATCCTCACTTAAACTGATATAATGAACCTAAAAAATCACCAAAGAGGCTGTTCAAATAAGCTCAGCTTTTACTAAGCTTATTAACACAGTTATAGCTTCAAAGTTTACCCTATAAGCCAATAACCTCAAAGTACATTAAACTTACTTCAGTCCTAGTGCAAACAACTTTTCTATCCACAAATAAGCTCAATTAAAGGTTATTATTTACCAAATGAACAGTGCTTAGCTGATATGGGCAGATCAGCCACTATTCCAAACACTCCCTCATGAGACTGAGGTAAGATGTTACACTATAATAGATGGTTAAAATCCAAAACTTGAGATGATAAGCTTGCATTCAACTGAGTTAAGTTCTAAAAAGCAAATTTTAACTGAAATTAAGCATTTAAATAAGCTGGGCTAAATTTGACTGTTTTTTAAGCTATTCTGAGAACTTTAAGTAAAACAGATGTGAACTACTCACATGTAACTAATTTAACAACTTAAGGAACAATTGAGCATAGAAAAGCAGATTAAGTAAACAAATAAGCAGTTACACAGTACGTTTGACTAAAGTTGACCAAATAAGGAAATCTTGAATTTAAGAACTGAATTACAATACTGGAAAAATAAGCTAAAGAACTACAAGTACCTTAAAGAAAATAGCTAAAATAAACCTGCCCTAAAGGCTTACAAATGACTGTTATTTATACTATTTTCTAAAACCTAGGAGTCTTCAACACTTGTGCTTGTTTTGTGAGACAAAACAGCTTCAAATTGCTTCTGTGCTTCTTGGGATAAAATCCTAGTCGTTGGATTAAACTTTGGATGATCTCAGCCCTTAATTGGTTTTTGGCGCTCAAATAATCACGTGGATTGCCAGTGTGGCAATGGTCACACGTGAAGATAGTACTTGGGGGGTGGTATCTCGTGAACTAGATGGAGCAGAGGAGTAGGGTGGGTGGTGGCGTGTGGCAGAGGTGAGAGCAGAATAGGGGTGATGATGGTGTTGGGTGTGCTTTTTGTTGGGCGGGAAATGGGAAAGGAAGGAGTTGACCGAGTCTGACCATGGTTTTAGTTAACTCGAAAGGAAGAAAGGCCGGGTTTGGGCTTTTAAACATTAGGCTTGGGATTTATTTGGGTTGGGTTAGGATAAATGGTTTGGTTGGGTTATGGGTTAAGGATCCGGTTGTAGTGTTATTTTAGGATAGGATGGGATTTGGCACCAACACATCATCCTTATCACTATCACCTTCACCACAACCACTAATGGGTCATCCCATTATTTATCCCCTACAACCACATAAGCCAAGTTGTTCTTGTTGTCACCACAACCAACACTCTCCCACCTTATGGAATCTTTTAGGTATAACGTTCATCGAGTCTACTTTATGGCACGACTTGTCATAATAGTAATCATTTAGAGTATGTCTTATTAACAAACTATCCTTAACATCAATCATCTTAGGTAGATGATTATGTTGTTCAAAAGGTTTGTTAGAACTTTCCTTCCCAATGACAACTTGGAAGAAGTCATTTAGTGCGTCAGTCAATGAACGAATCTCGTTCTTGATTAGTGTGATTGAGTGAACAATTAACCTTAGGTTTCGGTTGGGTTGTGACACTTACGTGTTAACATAATTTAACCTATGCATGTCTTGCTATGTGTATTCTATCCCTATAATGCTGCTCCTATACTGTTATATATTATGCTGCACGAAGCTAACCCTTGATGTAGGAAAAGCCTTTGTAAGAATTTGATCCATGGATCCGCTAGATACTAAAGTAAATAAACAAGGGGTTTAAGTCACCATAGGGGAGCATTGAGCTAGGGGGAGCTCGGAAGTATTTGAATACATAGCATGGAGTCGTCTTCACAAGTGTTGATAGAAGGCTTCACTGGGATGATGCAAGCTCGCCTTTCGGGGGAGAAAGGATAGTAGTGCAATAAGGGGGAGTAGGAAGTAAATCCAAGGAAGCGCTCGAGGCAACTACCTTTTTGATTCGACAAAAGGGGGAGAAGGAAGTGTAAACAGGTAACTTTTACATTTTACTATGTGTTACGGTTTACATATTTGTCATCATCAAAAAGGGGGAGATTGTTAGTGCAAATATTACGATATTTAAACTAAACGGTTTCTTCGGTTTTAATGATGACAAACATGTAACTTGTAATACATAACGTAAAATGTGCAAGTTACTTGTAAACACAAATCATCAATGCATACTTCATCAACACCTCCCGACGTCTCAAGTATGCTTCAAAGAAGTCGTAGATTTCCATCCCGACATAAATCACTCAAGGTATGGACAAACAAATCTACCACTTGACAAATGATCAAAGGATTATATTTTTCTAAACTTCACATTTTTAATGTGACAAAACATTTTTCAAAAATATATTTTACAAATTATTTTTGAATTAAAAAGAAATGCTTTATTTTGAAAAATAAATTTGAAAACTCCCAACAGTCATTTTTCCCCCCAAAACAGCTCCAACTTCCCCAAATAAACCTTCCCCACTAAAGACAAAAAAGGGAGCGTCCACGGCACCGTTAAGTATGGACGGCTCCACTAAATTTAGTGGAGCCGTCGGGTTTTTAGTGGAGCCGTGGGTCTGTAACGGTCAGATTTTCCCTTGCCTATAAATAGTGGACCATTCCATACTTCCAACTTGATTTTTCCAGTCCTTTTTCTCTGGTCTTATCCCTCTTCACTTAGATAACTTTCTTTAATCATTTGGAGAGTCTTAGGTTGTTTAAGAGTGATCCAATCATCCACTCAAGTGATCCTCTTCATTCCTCTTGATTAGCAAGAGAAGAACACAAAGTATCCTAGATACAAAGTGATGTCATCCCTCTTGATTAGCAAGAGAAGAACACAAAGTATCCTAGATACAAAGTGTTTTCATCCCTCTTGATTAGCAAGAGAAGAACACAAAGTATCCAAGTAGATACAAAGTGTTGTCATCCCTCTTGATTAGCAAGAGAAGAACACAAAGTATCCAAGTAGATACAAAGTGTTGGAGTTGTTAGGTCTTGTAACATTTGTTACAATCTTGATTGTATCATAGCATACATCAAGATTATTTTTCTTTTGTGAGAGAGTGAGTCAAGATCATTGTGATCTTAAGAGATAGTGAAGATCTCTTGAAGCCATTGGGCTTGTGTGATTGATCATGTGGATCAAAGGTAGATCGGGTAGATCGTGGTAGATTGGTGCTAGCTAAGATTAGCACTCGACATCTAGCTTAGTGTCGGAAATAGGATAAGCAATGTGTATGGTGTAGATCGGGTAGATCGTGGTAGATTGGTGCTAGCTAAGATTAGCACTCGACATCTAGCTTAGTGTCGGAAAACAAGTTAAGCGACGTGTACGGTTTTCTCCGCCTGAAGGGAGTTTGTTGATTAGTGAAGTAACTCTCGAGTTGGGTACTCGGGGAGTGGAGTAGGGCAAAGAGGAGCTTCGTAACCGAACCACTATAAATCACCGTGTCCGGTTTGCGCCTTCTAACTTATCTCTTTACTTTCATTTTATTCTTTATCGCTTTATGTTTATATTTGCATTGTGTTTATGCTTGTGTGGCTAGTTGCTTATGTTATGTATGTGTCATGATCGATTGTGCTTGTGTTGTAGTTTAATTTATTCATCCCTAGATGATATATGATCATTGTTGACACTTTTCATATTACGTCACACTTGATCGGGTGTTTGATACAAAAGTTTTAAGTTTTTAAATGGAAACGTATTCACCCCCCCCCCTCTACGGTTTCCACAATTGGTACCAGAGCCACGTCGCTCAAATTCTTAAAACAAATGGTTTTCAAAATTGAGTACGATCCATGTATCAAATTACCCATGAAGGTGATAAAAATATGAAAAGTATTTAGTTACTTAATACTTACAAGTTTTGTTGTTAAGTATATGTTGTCATACTAGCTTGAAGGTTTTCTTAAATTGATAAAAGTTAGTTCTGTTCAGAAACTGATGTCAGACGTACGGCACCGTTAAATATAACGGACGGCTCCATTAAATATGGACGGTGCTGCTAAATTTAACGGTACCTTCGTCTGTTTTTCAGAATTCGGTAATTTTCAAAAATTCGTATAAAATCAACCGTAAGTCCGTAGGAGTCGTGCCACCTATCGTTTTAAACGTAATTGAGTCTACTTTCACTTAAAAATATTTTGAGAAAGTGATTGTAAAGTGAAATTTACGGATGTCTTTAATTCATAACAAAGTGTCTTTTCCGGTCATGCCGATTGCACAAATTTTTTGTCAAATCACAAAGTGAACATCACATGTTGATGCATTCATGATTTCAAAGTGTTGAACTTGATCAAAAATCTTTGAAATGGGGAGGAAACAAATTCATTGTCAAATAAAATCAAGCTTAGTATACATTGTTATACATAATACACAAAATGACGATAAGTATTTTTGTGTGTTAAGCTAAATTGCTATTTGCTTATTATAGTTTTTCGGTTTATGCATTTATAAGGCTCATGCTAAATCACTTGCACTATATTAAGTAATTAGTTTGCATTGCATATAGGCATCAACCATTTGTTTTGCATCTGTTGCAAGTTCTTAAAATGGTTTAGTAACTTTCTTAGGAATAGAAACTAAGTTGGTAGATCATGTGTGTAGAAAGATATTGTCTTACACAATTATTTTTCCAAAGGTTTAAGTGTAAAAAGTATATCACCCCAAAACACTTAACACTTTCATAAAATCCGTAACATGATCTTTAAAACATTACATCATTTTGTCTTGTTTGACCATGGGTTGTCTAAACAAGATAAAAGATCAATTTAATACATTAGTACTTAAGTAAAGGAAAATGTATTAAACTTGAATTGATCTAACACACATACAAAATGTTTTAGACATTTAGTATTTTACGTATGTTGTATAAAAATAGTTAAGATAATTATTTTTATACTAATGAGGTGTCGAAAAACTAAAAGTATTATACTTAATAATATAAATAGTTTTTCTCAAATAAAAATAAATGACAATATCAAAGTAGTAACTTAATATGTCATTAACCTCACACATACAACTAGTATTAGAATAAATGGAACACACTCCTTAAATTTTTATTTTCTTTTTAAAAAGGAGTGATCGTGAGGGT
Source organism: Artemisia tridentata subsp. tridentata (assembly GCA_021014915.2). Classification (NCBI taxonomy): domain Eukaryota; kingdom Viridiplantae; phylum Streptophyta; class Magnoliopsida; order Asterales; family Asteraceae; genus Artemisia; species Artemisia tridentata. The sequence goes on from CP139505.1 coordinate 154,069,695, forward strand.
CAAGAAAGATTTCGAGTACATATCAATTCATTATTCAAATTATGATTGATATCATCATCGAATCTAATTGACAAGTTTTCGAGTGTGGACATGAAATTTGAGTCATTATTTGTTTTGTTTCAAGATAACATCAAAACATGATGAAACATATTATCTTGAATCTACATACTCAATCACACTCGATTGTTATGAAAATAATGACGTCCTCTCAAGACAAAAATAATATGCATCGGATCATAATTCACACTTGTGTTGAAGATGCCATATTGAGTCTTGTTGTCCAATAGTTGTGTTCCAAACATTAAACTAATATGTTTAAAAGATGCATAAAATACACAACTAAGTAGGAGTGACAACTTGGATGTTTCATCCGAAATATACAAGGAATTTACATTGCAGTGCAATTAGTAAATGTGTCTTTCCGAAAAACCAAACAAGAGCAAACAAACAACATATGTAAACTTTGCTCATGAACAACTCAACACTCAAAGTCACATGTCTAGTAAAAGTGTCATACATAATATGTTATTAACTATTATGTAAGTAATCAATCTTTGAGAATATCACATGTATTTCTCTTATCAAAAGATTGACAAAGGATAACTTATATCCTATGCATCTTATTTTCTTTGTGACATGAATGGTTATGTTACAAGAGAATACATTGCATCCTGTTAACAAATATAGGATATTAGAGTTGAATAATAACCTAATATGACATGTGTCATTTCATAAACAAGTAAAATTGGTCATACACTAAAATACTTGTTTCACAAAGCATTCTTAAGAGTGATAAGTTTCCTCTTAGAAAAGCATACTTGTTGAAATAAACAGTATGTCTCATTTTAAATAAAACACTCACAAAATCTATTGAGGTAAGTAACCTCTACTAGATTCTTTCCTCAAGTTATGCAAAGGAGCATTCTTGAAACACACACAATGTAGTAGGTTCTACATTGTATAACATTAGAGTGTCTCTTGGTTCTAGGAAACCAAATAATGTTAAAATAACATGTAACAACTCAACAAACAAAGATGATGTCCAAGAGATTATAAAATACACCACCTTCATCAAATAACCTCTGAATCTCAAACACGAAATTAAAACATTTTGCTTGCCTTTGTTAGGAGTTGTGTAAGACATGTCATTCTCTTAACCGACTTTCAAAGTATGGTTAATTGAGTCATATTAGTCCATGTATTAGCGAAGTAAGCTAATATCATCTTTGCTACACTTCAATAGGAAAATATAGGAATTCGAATTTTTCTAACATGAGAATGACTACTGTGGAGAACCTATCGCACTAGAAATTCAATTTGACCTAACGGTTGAATTGCTTCCAGGAGAGAAGTTGGGTTCGTGTATAACCCGTAAAAATGGTCGTGTTTAGCCTTAATTGAGCACCACTAGTGATAGTCTCATACTCATTCTCTAACTTGAAAAATTTTCATTCCTACATTTGACTAGAGATAGTTTACATCGGTGAACTTTATCTCCCGTTAGGATCTCATTTTGAACAAGTAGTAACTAGGATCTTCCTTAGCAAACCTAGATTGCTTGCATCCCACATATGTGTTTCAAAATGATAACATGTTTTCATAAGATATGATTAAATTTCTTTGTGATCTTAAATGCTAAAGGATTATCATGTTCTGCATGATGTTTGCATTTATTCGTTATGTGCATTCTACATGATTTGCTTGCACCCACACTATGTCCTTTTGACACATTAGGAATTAGGTATGCCTATCACTATGAACCCTTAGAAGTCATAGAGTCATACACTAGTGTCAAAACCCATAAGTTAGAGTAGTCGCGAAGTTGTCCTAATTCCCTAGTCATCCCTTTGCCTTCTTCCAAGCAATACACCCTTTTGTCATGGGTAGGTTAGATACAAACCCAGTAGAACTCGGAGTAGGGTTGACAACTTAAATATTTCATCCGAAATATTCAAGTAAATTTAACTTGCGATCGCAATTGTTAAATGTCATATCCGAAACATCACATTCAAGCCTTTTAACAATGTATGTTAAAACGCTCATCCAAAAGCTAAAAGCTTACGTCTACCCTCGGGTGACAAAGGACTCACGAGTTACTATATAAGTGATTAGTAGTTCCTTTCATCTTCGTGTGTATATACACATCTTTAGATCCCAAACCTTGCTGCGAATCAGCACCATAGGCCTAGCTTTACGTCTTTCAAAACACCGTGAAACACTCGCGTGCGAAGCACCTCGAAATCCGTAAATCAACCAATCCTCTCAACCGAGAATCCCTTAACCGTCTCCGTCTAGGTCTAGGAATGATGGAACTTATTCCATAAATCTTATGACTATTTAAATATTTCACTGGAAATATTGAAGTCATCTCATGTGTCTCGTCTCATGACTCTTTAAATATTTCACTGGAAATATTGAGTCATTCTTCACATCACTTTAATGACTACCTAAATATTTCTTCGGAAATATGAACGTCATTTCTCACGTCTCGTCATATGACTTCTTAAGTCATTCCTATCATCCCGCTCATGACTATTTCAATATTTCTATGGAAATGTTAAAGTCATCCCTCGCGTCATACCTTATAACCTTTCATCCCCTTTATGACCTCTCAAAAGTTTCGCGGGAAACATTGAAGTCATTTCTCTACTAATCACCCATGACTTTTTAAGTCATCTTTCTCATTCGTCTCATGACTTTTAGAATTTTCTCTAAGAAATTCTAAGTCATTCCCTTTTGACTTGTCACATGACTTTTTGAATATTTCACGGGAAATATTAAGTCATTCCTTGCGTTTCGTATTCCGACTAATTAAATATTTCATGGGAAATATTATAGTCATCCTCCAAAACACTACTTATAACTTCTATTTATTTCACGGGAAATATTAGAAGTCAACCCTCATCCAATGACAACTTAGTCAATTTCCTTGGAAACACTAAGGTCATTTCATGTCATCTCTCCTAGTCTTTTTCATCAAAAAGTTTATTAGGTATAAACTTTTTCCTCGTGTCAAAAAGTCTTACTAAATAAGTAAGATTAATCAGCCAAAAGTCAAAACAGAAGAAAAATGGCTCAATCAGACACACGGCTCCATTAAAGAGACACGGCTCCACTAATGTTTAGTGGAACCGTGGAGCCGTGCATCTGAAAAACGCGCCTATTCACTTTTCTTATGCACAGCTTTTTTCAAACAAACCCAAAACCATTTCCTCTTGCCTTCAAAACCCACTCAATGTAGTCTTGAACCCAAAACCGTCTCCTATCAGAATAGATTGTATCTATCATCTGATTCCTTAGCCTTTTCCCTTACATTTCCGCATGGTACTAAACACTACCAATGCTTCCGCATCCCACTCACCTTCCACACACCTCAAGTGAAGAACCACTAGGATAAGTTGAGATAACCCCACTAGAACCTTGTCACCAACCTCACAACTCTGAAGATTTTATCTTCTTAACCCTTAGGATATCTCCTAGTAATCGCATGCCTCATCATAATATTCTATGAATATTCACAATGATTGAGAAGAGCTACGTGACTTCAAAGGTGAAGTTTATCGTATGCTATCCACCACTTGTCATGACGTTACTAAGCTCATCGCTTTCGTCAACGTTTGCTTTCCTCTTTATCTATTACATCTTGTCCGGTTGGTCATAAATTAAGGGGGAGTGAAAACACACTCATATAGCCTTTCAACAAACACTCTCAAGAACACACAAATGTGGTTCTTATTCCCTAGGAAACTTCCCTTTAGCTGCCCAGAACTAGGCTGCACAGGAAAATTCGTGACTTCCAGGTCACGGTACCGTTAAATAGGCCACGGTACCGTTAAATTTAACGGTACCGTGTGGTATTTAGTGGTACCGTGCCTATGTTTGACGAATTTTCACTGTTTCCTTTAGATCCCTGCATCCCTAACCTCAAACCTGCAAAATTTTGCAAACTCACACACACCCTAAGATTTCCTCACTACACCATAGGACACCATCACCAACTTTAGTTTGAATCCCACAACCCTTGCCTATAGCTACACTTCACTCTTGACAGTGACAGTTAGTCTAAGAACCTTAACCCATAGATCATCACACTCAAACCTTATAACCCTCAACTTATCACACTCAAACCTTACAACTACTCGTCACTTTGGATAAGTGATAGTTAGTTCAACAACCTTCAACCCTCACAAACACATGAAACCCTTCATGCACCAAATTATCTCTAACACACAACTAGGATCATCCAACCTAGAAACCTAGAACCTCGTTACCTTAACCCCGTTAGAGATATCCACCAACAATCCTGTTAGAATCACATACACCTTTTTCTTTTTCCCTTTTGAATTATATCATGCATCTCATTGTCAGTGCAAACGATATATTAACCTAAACCATCATTTCCCACCTTTCCTCAAAGGGCAAAACCAACACCTCCAACCACATCATCATCATCCTACACCTTTAGGATTCCTACACCCTTACCTCCACCAAGTCCACCACAACCTTTAGCCATCACACTAACCCTATCACCATCAAACCACTTTGGACTTGGCACCAACACATCATCCTTATCACTATCACCTTCACCACAACCACTAATGGGTCATCCCATTATTTATCCCCTACAACCACATAAGCCAAGTTGTTCTTGTTGTCACCACAACCAACACTCTCCCACCTTATGGAATCTTTTAGGTATAACCTTCATCGAGTCTACTTTATGGCACGACTTGTCATAATAGTAATCATTTAGAGTATGTCTTATTAACAAACTATCCTTAACATCAATCATCTTAGGTAGATGATTATGTTGTTCAAAAGGTTTGTTAGAACTTTCCTTCCCAATGACAACTTGGAAGAAGTCATTTAGTGCGTCAGTCAATGAACGAATCTCGTTCTTGATTAGTGTGATTGAGTGAACAATTACACCTTAGGTTTCGGTCGGGTTGTGACACTTACGTGTTAACATAGTTTAACCTATGCATGTCTTGCTATGTGTATTCTATCCCTATAATGCTGCTCCTATACTGTTATATATTATGCTGCACGAAGCTAACCCTTGATGTAGGAAAAGCCTTTGTAAGAATTTGATCCATGGATCCGCTAGATACTAAAGTAAATAAACAAGGGGTTTAAGTCACCATAGGGGAGCATTGAGCTAGGGGGAGCTCGGAAGTATTTGAATACATAGCATGGAGTCGTCTTCACAAGTGTTGATAGAAGGCTTCACTGGGATGATGCAAGCTCGCCTTTCGGGGGAGAAAGGATAGTAGTGCAATAAGGGGGAGTAGGAAGTAAATCCAAGGAAGCGCTCGAGGCAACTACCTTTTTGATTCGACAAAAGGGGGAGAAGGAAGTGTAAACAGGTAACTTTTACATTTTACTATGTGTTACGGTTTACATATTTGTCATCATCAAAAAGGGGGAGATTGTTAGTGCAAATATTACGATATTTAAACTAAACGGTTTCTTCGGTTTTAATGATGACAAACATGTAACTTGTAATACATAACGTAAAATGTGCAAGTTACTTGTAAACACAAATCATCAATGCATACTTCATCAACACCTCCCGACGTCTCAAGTATGCTTCAAAGAAGTCGTAGATTTCCATCCCGACATAAATCACTCAAGGTATGGACAAACAAATCTACTACTTGACAAATGATCAAAGGATTATATTTTTCTAAACTTCACATTTTTAATGTGACAAAACATTTTTTCAAAAATATATTTTACAAATTATTTTTGAATTAAAAAGAAATGTTTTATTTTGAAAAATAAATTTGAAAACTCCCAACAGTCATTTTTCCCCCCAAAACAGCTCCAACTTCCCCAAATAAACCTTCCCCACTAAAGACAAAAAAGGGAGCGTCCACGGCACCGTTAAGTATGGACGGCTCCACTAAATTTAGTGGAGCCGTCGGGTATTTAGTGGAGCCGTGGGTCTGTAACGGTCAGATTTTCCCTTGCCTATAAATAGTGGACCATTCCACACTTCCAACTTGATTTTTCCAGTCCTTTTTCTCTGGTCTTATCCCTCTTCACTTAGATAACTTTATTTGATCATTTGGAGAGTCTTAGGTTGTTTAAGAGTGATCCAATCATCCACTCAAGTGATCCTCTTCATTCCTCTTGATTAGCAAGAGAAGAACACAAAGTATCCTAGATACAAAGTGTTGTCATCCCTCTTGATTAGCAAGAGAAGAACACAAAGTATCCTAGATACAAAGTGTTGTCATCCCTCTTGATTAGCAAGAGAAGAACTCAAAGTATCCAAGTAGATACAAAGTGTTTTCATCCCTCTTGATTAGCAAGAGAAGAACACAAAGTATCCAAGTAGATACAAAGTGTTGGAGTTGTTAGGTCTTGTAACATTTGTTACAATCTTGATTGTATCATAGCATACATCAAGATTATTTTTCTTTTGTGAGAGAGTGAGTCAAGATCATTGTGATCTTAAGAGATAGTGAAGATCTCTTGAAGCCATTGGGCTTGTGTGATTGATCATGTGGATCAAAGGTAGATCGGGTAGATCGTGGTAGATTGGTGCTAGCTAAGATTAGCACTCGACATCTAGCTTAGTGTCGGAAATAGGATAAGCAATGTGTATGGTGTAGATCGGGTAGATCGTGGTAGATTGGTGCTAGCTAAGATTAGCACTCGACATCTAGCTTAGTGTCGGAAAACAAGTTAAGCGACGTGTACGGTTTTCTCCGCCTAAAGGGAGTTTGTTGATTAGTGAAGTAACTCTCGAGTTGGGTACTCGGGGAGTGGAGTAGGGGGAAGAGGAGCTTCGTAACCGAACCACTATAAATCACCGTGTCCGGTTTGCGCCTTCTAACTTATCTCTTTACTTTCATTTTATTCTTTATCGCTTTATGTTTATATTTGCATTGTGTTTATGCTTGTGTGGCTAGTTGCTTATGTTATGTATGTGTCATGATCGATTGTGCTTGTGTTGTAGTTTAATTTATTCATCCCTAGATGATATATGATCATTGTTGACACTTTTCATATTACGTCACACTTGATCGGGTGTTTGATACAAAAGTTTTAAGTTTTTAAATGGAAACGTATTCACCCCCCCTTAATATTAACTATATTTGATTGCAGCAATTCTTTAACTTGGAGCCCCACATGCGCAGTGAAGATTGGGAAAATATTAGGAAGGGCATCGATGCATATATCGCTAAGCGCTACGCCGACAACAAGCACGACATGAAGCGTGATTACTTTACGAATAAGGGTGGGCCTGAGAAGGTGGATGAGATAAGAAGAAACCCTCCTCCGAACGTCGAGCCGTCTGTGTGGGAGGAGCATGTAAAGTTTTACATGATGGATAAGAACCTCAAGCGAGCTGCTGTGAACAAGGAGAACAGGAAGAAGAACAAGATTTACAGCCGCCACGGTTCCAAGTCATTGGCCGCTTCTCGGCATGAATATGTAAGACACATTTTATTTTTATAAACGTACTTTATTTTTATAAAATTATTTAATTTTAATTATATATTTGTTTCATCTTATATATATGCATGTGTATATACAGTTTGTGAACAGTCAGGACCACCGGTACCCATCACTCATCCAGAGCTTCTACGACACGCACTGTGACAAGGATGGTGCGTGGTTGCAGGACGAGGCTAAGGTTCAATATGTAAGTATTGTTTTTTTTTTTTTGTGTTTTTTTTTTTTCAAACACGCACTTTAATGATTTATTGAAACATACTCTTGTAATTAACCCGACTAATTTCTCAATTTTTTTCAACTAAATAGGAAGAAATGGTTCGACTACGTGATTTGGGAGCGAATACGCCTACAGGGGTGGCGTACACAGAGCAGCAGATACTTGCTATGGTTCTGAAGGGCAAGCAGCGGGGTCACATAGCCGGTAGGGGTAGGGTGTTAGCTGGCATGAACAGGCCACCGTTGCCATACACCCCCGCCTCCACCTCCAGGTATGTACAGTGTGATAATATTAATTATAGATTACTCATGACTCAAATTATGTATTGCAATGGCTATTTTTAAATTTTGATTATTTTGTTTTTAGGTATGGCCGAGATGGAGGAGGAGCTTGCTGAAGCTAAAAAGAAGATTGCTGAGGTCGAGAAGAAGAGAAAGAAAGATCGACGAGAGCGCAAGAAAATGAAGACGCAACTCGCTTTGTTGACCGGTTATGTCTCGACCAACCCAACATGGTCCCAGTATATTACTCAGGTTTCTTCTCAGCATGTGGAAGGCTCGGGCAGTGGGTCTGGCGCTGGAGGTAGTGGCTCAGCTGGAGGGCGCGGGAGTGCGGGAGGCGATGAAGATGGTGATACTGACGAGAGCGGGAGTACTGAAGGGGGCGAGAGTGGCGACGAGGAGAGCGAGAGTGGCGACGAGGGGATGTAGGTACAAACTTGGGTTATTTTGTGTTGTACTTATGTTTGAAACAATATTTTGGCGACCCTTATCTTAGTATTGTGTAGTTTAACCTTTTGGCAACTTGAACATTGGGGATATTGCAACATTTGTGGAATTAGCAGCTAGGTTTAGAGATTACCACACCCCGTTTTGTAGAATTTATATGTTTTAATGCATTTTGAGGGTGTTTAGCGATAATTTGGAAGTGTTTTAGACGATGGCGAGTTGTACGTGTTAGGACATGTTGATATTGAGTGGTTATAGCTTCTGTTACAGGTTTTGCTATTACAGGTTTTTGTAGATTTTTTCCGGAAAATTTTCCGGAAAAAATCTGGCATGTTGCTGCTTTGCAGCTTGCTGCTTAGCTGCATAACAGCTTCATACCGTCGACATGTCGACGGCATCATAAGCCCAAAAAAATTTATACTCTAATTATGCCGTCGACATGTCGACGGCATCATTAAACCAAAAAATTTATACTCGAATGATGCCGACGTCGTGTCGACGGCATCATAAACCCAAAAATTAACAATCACTAATCAACACGATAATTAGTGTTATTATTCCGTCGACATGACGTCGGGATAATATTGATGGAACGCCATTCTCTTTGACTGGAAACCCAAGTGGGACCTACGTTGTCGACGGGAGTGGTCGACGGGAACGTCGTTGCCGACCAAGCATTCTCGACGAGATGCTGCCGACGTCATGTCGACGGGACGATATGGTGCCGACGTCATGACGTCGGCATGGAGGTGAAAATGTCGCCCCCTAAAGTCCTGAATGTACTAGTGTACACGTATAATGGCCAGATTCCTTCAAATATATTTGCTTCATTAGTTGTACATCGACAAAATGAAATGGCTGCTGATGATGAAAGGAACATAGCTGGTTTCATGGATAGAACAAGAACTGAAGATTTTAATCAAGAAGAGTTCAATGAGCAACTTCAATATTTGTTGGATTCTGATTGTACTATAAAAGTTCATGTTGTGATGATTCTTAATGATCAGGAGTTAAATGAAGAAGAAAAGTCAAAGGAGCTCAAAGAATTTATCTTGAAGACAAACAGAGAAGCTACTTGGAGTGACTTAATGCACAGAATCAGAGAAAGGCAAAAGTCAGGTTACAAGACAAAGTTGCCTACCAGGAAGGAAAAAGTCAATTTCATGAAGCACTATTTGAAGAATCAAGCTAATTACAAGATGAGTGACTTTACTGGATGGACAGATGTTGAGATTGAAAGGAAATTCTTTGAAACATATGCAAGACTGAATACTCCAATCAGAGAGGACATGACAAGGAAAAAGAAAAGAGAACCAGAAGTTCTTGAATCTGATGTTGCAAAGAAACAAAAGTCTGAAGAGGAAGGATTAACCAATGAGAAGATCAAGAGCATGATGATGATTGTTCCATAATCTTCATATATCAAACCTTTACAAGTAAAACATCCAATCATTGACTAGGAAGTTTTCACTGATGGAAGAATGAAAGGATGGAAGATAGTCAGATTTGGTGATATTTCTGAAAGGTACAAGTTGTTTGAAGATTTACTCAGAGGATTTGACAGAGAAGATCTTAATCAACTATGGAGCTTAGTAAAAGAAAGATTCAGAGATAAAGATCCTATTGAAGACAAAGACAAAGAATTATGGGTTCAGTTGAAGAGAATCTATGAACCTGATAGTGGAGAGTCAATGTGGAGATTTGAAGCACAAGTTAAAGATGTGTATTGGTATTTGTTTGAATCGTGTGGAGTACATAGAGTTTCTACTCCAGATGGGATAGAAATCTATATGTTGGTGGAAAAGGACTATCCACTCAGATCATTTGTGTTAATGGCTATGGTACAAGGAAGACTCAAGGTTGAAGAAGACTCTGAGATGGCCTTGCAGAGCAAAGAAAAGTCAAAGACTAAAGTGACTGATGTGATAGATGTTTGAAAGAATTTTCCACATTGAGAAGAAGAAGCTTAATTTGAAGAAACTTAGTGATTTGGATAGAAATCATAAGTTTAGGGGAGGATTGTTAGGAAATTAAGCTATAGCAGTTAGTACGGTTGAAAAGAAAGTTAGTACTGCTGAAGAGTTTTGAAGACATAGAGCAGTTCGTACTGTTTGTATGAAGAAGTTAGTACGGTTTATATTTTTGTGTAAGATAATTATAGAAAAGATATTGTGTATATCTTATACGATTAGGTTGATAGTTATCTTGTAAAGGAATCCTTAGTCTATAAAAGGATTGCCTAGGTTAAAGTTTAGGTACGATTGTTTTATGATTGTTTTGTTAAGATTCAAGGTTGTAAACCCTAGTGATAGGAGATCACTCGTATTATTCATTAATAATATTGAACCGTTGAAGTTGAAGTATATTGTGTTCATTGTTCATTTATTGTTGATTCGTTAATACAAAACACAAACAAACAAATCTTCTAAGTGCTAGCTAGTAAATTCCGCGTGCTAGACTAGGCATCATTCAAAGTATACATCTAACACAAGGAGTGTGTGTAGATCCGTTCAAAAAATACATTTAAAAATGGATGAAAACATATAAAAACAGACGAAAACGTATTAAAATGTATAAAAACGGTTAAAAACGTATAAAAGGACAAAAATGTATGAAAACGTAAGAAAACGGTCGAAAACGTAGGAAAGCGGATGAAAACGTAAGATAAAGGGCGAAAACGTAAGAAAAAAGGAGAAAACGTACAAAAACAGACGAAAATGAATTAAAAGGGGCAAAAACGTATAAATATGGACGAAAACGTATAAGACCGGACAAAAACGTAAGAAAGCAGACGAAAACGTAAGAAAGCGTATAAAAACGGACGAAAACGTATAAAAATGGACGAAAACGTATAAAACCGGACAAAAACGTATGAAAAAGTAAGGAAACAGACGTAAACGTATAAAAGCGGACGAAAACGAGCGAAACGTTTAAAAACGTAAGAAAGCGTATAAAAACGGATGAAAAGTTAGAATACGGATAAAAATAGATGAAAACGTATATAAATGGATGAAATCATATTAAAACGGACCGTCGAAAACATATAAAAACTGACGAAAATAAAAAAAAAATTGTCAAAAACGTAAGAAAACGGACAAAAAACGTATAAAAATCGGACGAAACGTTAAATACTAACGATCGTTGGCAACAAGGACGAAAACGGCAAAATTTGACAACAATTGGGATGATTCACAAGAGAAATTTGAAAAAAGGACTGAATGTGACTTTGTGTGCAAATCACAAGGACGTAGCTTGTAAAAACTGAAAAGAAAATATAAATGAGTAAATTGCATTTTTGGTCCCTATGGAAAGAGGGGGTAGTTAAGTCATTTAACTTTGGCCCAAGGACCAAACATGCAACGGAAACTCAAAATGGGGACATTTAGTGCACTTTTTAAAGTTTTAGGTACCAAACCTGCAATTTGGCCATACCACAGGGACCAAAAATGCAATTAACTCTATACAAATATGTATAACTTATATGGTATCTTAATACTAAATGTACTTGTGTATGTATATGTTAGTGAGTATTGATAAGTATTATACTTGAAGTATATTTGTATGTATATGTGACATTTAATGGATCAAAATAATCAACTATTTTAAAATGTTAAGCATTAACTACGTATTATACAACCAATATTTTTTTCGAATACACTCATTCAATGCACTCTAATTTTTATATTATATGTGAACTTTCAATATATACAATGCTTTAAAGTTTAATGACATTTTAATAATCCAACTATGTGTAATGTACGCTTTTTAAGACATTTTATAGGTCAATTCTTTATATTTTCGATTAGTTATGTAGTTATTATGCTTAATTCATAAGTGCCGAAAATCCCCGAATCCCCGATCCTCGTTGGGGACGGGGATGAGATGCAAAACGATTCCCCGATAGAGGATGGGGTGGGGATGGGGATAGGAGTGAGGAACAGGGATGGTAAATATAATCCCCGATATTCCCCGCCCTGTTGCCATCCCTATGAACCAAATTATATATAAGAGAACATATATAAAATGGACAATCAAAAAATATTGTAAGAGTTTTCAATTGGGCCAACAGAAGAGCTTGGTTTTACCACATAAGCGAAATAAAGCATTCTCATTTGTCAATAAAACTCAAAATTATCTTCAATTTGATCAAACTCAATTAAATTTCATTCAACAAAATAAATTTGCATAAAAACATATGTGTCGATTTTGTAAACAAACAATATAACAACTCATGTTATTCCTCTTTATAAATTAACCCGCGCGTACACGGGTTTAAAAATTAAATACGGCTAAAATTATTATTAAAAATAATATAAATATCAAAATAAAGGCACGACTCTACGGTTTACTGTGAGATGAAAATAGTACACTAGATTGTACATATAGCAAAGACACATATTTTTTCAAAGGTCACTACGTGCTACTAAACACGCATAATGTCTAGATATAATATCAATAGTTAAATTTAAACAACATCAACCTATACTCTATGCCAATTAAACAAAATCAAATCTTTCGTGCAGCAAAAATCTATATAAACTATTAATCGATAATAATACTTAATAAAAAATTTATGTAAAGACACATGTGTACAGGAATTATAACTATATATGTACAAAAGATTTAATATAATTATAGAAAAATCTCATAAAACACAAAATCAAGGATTTATTAATTATCACAATATTTAACTTCAAAACATAATTATTGAAATATTATTATCCGTTATACTACCTATACAAAGTTTAGTTATTAAAATATTATTACTCATTATACTAATTTCCTAAACCTTTGTGTGCACGCATTTGAAAACTATTCAAACAATATTTATACTATATATAAATGATAACCCCATATTCTTGAAAGTGAAAAATTAAGATAACTATATATGAAAACCATAAACATTTTTTATTATTTTGTTTAATCTCTAAATTCTTAAACTTTTATTATTTTTCGTTTATAACCCATAAATTTTTTTATTACTACAATTATCTGCCGCAAAAAAATCTCGTCGCTATGCACAAGTAATCGTCAATTACATTTAAAAATGTTTATCAAAGACATATTTTCATTGGATAGAATGACTTGCTATAAATAAAATAATACAGTACAGATTTTTATAAGTCAATAAAACTTTTTGATTTTTAATTTTTTACAAATTTGTGATTCGTTTTTCGAGAGTTACCAAAGTTTTGTTTTCAATGCTCGATATAGCACATATTGAGGTACAAGAATTTTATTTTCTGAACCACCACTTTTTAAATACCTATACCATCTATCTCGCACACCATCTCATTAATGTTTTCGGATGAGACTTGAACTCAAAATCTCTTTTTTGATGTATCAACCGCCCACATACTACTTTTGGTTTTTTGGTAGAAGAAATTGACAACAAAAAAAAGAAGTGGTGAACACAGATAAAGTGACGAGGAAAGAAATTTACATATTTTTTCAAGAGAAAAGTACACAAATGGCATTTCATTTGTGTGTAATATAATATGAGGGTGTTGTAATATCGAATTGATTTCGTGAACAAAAAGAAGATAATAAACTACACAAACATTATACCATATTATTTGAAATACTATTGCGTTACTTGGTTTTGTGTCGATGACTGTCTGTTCAGAGAAAGAAAACAAATTACAGAGTAAGGCTGGCCAAGTAAGGGATCCCAATCTCTCTCATTTTCTCTGTCACGTCAGCTTTCTCTCTTCAGCGACCTTCAAGCGATTGGGTGCCCCAGTAAGACCATGTGTAGTGGGGAGAAGTGGAGAGTGGGGGGTTGTTCGACACGTGACATGTGGGGGTAGGATGAGGCTTTGTTGAAAAAATGGTGTAGTGATGATTGGGGGGTTGTTTGACACGTGGCACACCTTTTTCTTTTTATCAAAAACCACCAAGTTTTATATTCCAATACAACAACAAAAGATGATAACAACAACAACAAAAGATGAACCACACCTTCTCCTGTCACTTTTCTTTCTATAAAAAACCCACCGGAAAAACCACAACCACCCACCGGAAAAATAACTTAATAAATAAGCACACAAAATCAAGTCTCACTACTATAGTGTTATTACTTGCTAACTCCTCCATCTCCACCACTGATGAGGCGAAAAGTGTACCGCTTTTAAGGGGTCATTTAAGCCCGAAATCGTATTTATTTGATCAAATATTGCCCTAAATCGTTCCTTTTGTCATTTTAGGTACTTTTGAGGAGAAATCTGGAAAAGGAGGCATTTTGGACGTTTTTGGAGCATAAAAGTGAAGAAAACGGCAAAGTCTCAAAATTGTGCTGAAAGTCACCTTTGACGGCGTCAACATTAACTCCAGACGGCGTCATGCTTTGGCAAGAAAAGTTGGATGTGAAATTTACTCATGACGGGCCAGTGAGTTTGCATGAGAATTCTGACGGCGTCACGCTTTAACTAAATCAAGGGCGTCACGGCTTAAATCAAAGAGGGACGGCGTCACGTTATAGGTCCGACGGCGTCAAGCCTTGATAAGCCAGAATGGATTTTTGAAGAGCTAAAGAGGGACGGCGTCAAGAAGGTCACCCGGGAACCCTAAAAGCGGCGAGGTGACGGCGTCACAATGCATAAGGTGACGCCGTCAGATGTCAAAGTCTATATATAGTTTTCTAATTTTTTGTCATTAAAGGAGAGCTTAGTGTGTGGAATTTTGGGATAAAACCCTAAGACGATTTTAGCTACTTTTTCAGGGCTTCTTGCCTTGAGATCTTCCATGTTTCATTGAAAGATAAGTTATCAATTAATCATTCAATATGTCTATGTGTTGTTTGATTCTATCTTATGCTTGTCTTTTGTTTAACATGTTAGGCTAATTTTATCTTGTGTTTGCTTAGATCTAATGAAACCTAGCTATTGATTATTGGTTGTTAGTGTGTTGTTAGTTGTATTGGATGATTGTTTATCTATGTTAGGCTTAAGAAAACTGGCTAACTTCCTATTCGGTAACTTGCTTGAACGTCTTAAGAAACATGAACCAAATGCGTACTAAAGGTTTTTATGGTTGTATTTAATGCACAAGCGAATTCTAGTGATCCCATGTTAGGAGCTTCCTAGCCGGCTCGACATAGGAGTGAAGTAGGAGCTTGTAGAGTTTGGGGAAGTAAGTACGCCACCCCACGAATGGTATTAAGGAATACACCCGTCATCCACGCGACTAATACACACTAATTAACCGGTAAAAGATAGTTAGGGAGTAAGGAAATCTAAGTAAACACATTTCTCCACACATAAGTTTCTCACCACTTTTCATTTTTGTTATTTTATTTTATTTGCATTTGTAGTAATTTGGGTTAGTTGACTAGCAACTAATTCCGCCCACTCCTTCAAAACCCGAGATTTTACTTGCTTTCATAAAATATAAAAACATAAAAAAGAATCTTCCTCAACCCTTAGACCTAATTAGAGTAGCCTTTCACACCTAACGAACACTATTCCCTGTGGAGAACGATCAATCCCCCGTACTTACCACTACACTATACTACATCGGTCAGGTACACTGCCTGGTGGGGTTGTAAGCCTCTTGAGATCCCTTGAGAGGTAAAACCTGTTGTAAGGTTGCAAAACCCACGCATCAAGTTTTTGGCGCCGCTGCCGGGGAATAGTTATTGTTTAGGTTGAATTTTTATTTCTATTAGGTCTACTCACTAGATTCCTTTCTAGTGAGATTTTTATTTTATTTTTCTAGGTTTTCTTTAGTCTATCTATTTTCTTCGTGTCTTTGTTCGTAACCATTACCGTCCGACATCATGGAAGATGGTAATATCCTTAACCCCCACAACCCACCACCACAACAACCACCACCACCTCCTAGAGCCCGTACTTTAGGAGAGTATTCCCGTCCTAGCCACCACGGCTATCGAAACACCATTGAGCTCACTCAAGGAGCCAATATCACACCCTTGCGATCCGACACCATCCGGTTGGTGCAAAGCGGATGCGCATTCCATGGACTTCGTTCTGAAGATCCTAATCAACATCTCAAGGACTTTCTTAAAATCGTTGATTCTATAGACCTTGATGTTGCCACTCGAGAGACGACCCGATTGCGTCTCTTCCAATTCTCTCTGCGGGACCAAGCTAGTCAGTGGCTAGAACGTCAACCCGCAGGATCCATCACCTCTTGGGATGATCTCACCACTCGTTTCCTTGCTCAGTTTTTCCCTCCGGGAAGAACTACCAAGCTAAGGAATGATATCTTGATGTTCCAACAACGTCAAGGCGAAACTCTCTACGAGGCATGGACTCGATTCAAGGACTTACTCCAAAAAGTCCCTCACCATGGCATAGAACTTTGGCTCCAAGTCCAAATCTTCTATGACCATATCAATCTCTCCACAAGGCAAACCATTGACCAATCGGCCGGTGGCAAGCTACGTGATCTAAGTGCGGAACAATCATGGGCTCTCCTAGAGGATCTTGCTCTTTATGACAACGAAAGTTGGAGTGATCCCCGTGATTTGAATAAAACGGTCAAGGCAATATCTTTGCCTTCTAACAATTCAAGCACTTCCGACCGTAGGATCATAGAACTTGAAGACCAAGTCAAGTTTCTCATGAAATCCTACGAGGCTCCTAAACCTTCAAGCCAAGTGAACAAAATCACTTCTTCATGTGAATTATGTAGTGGTCCCCACGACACTCGTGATTGCATGGAACTCCCCGAACAAGCTTTTGCGGACTACGCATCCTCGCGTACCGACGGAGCGGGAGACAAGTGGTACACTTTCAAGCCCGAGCCAAACCATTATGGTGATTCATACAACCCCTCATGGAAAAATCACCCGAACCTTAGGTGGAAACAAAACCAAAACTCACAACAAATCAATTCTTCCAACCCACCTAATCGTTTCCAATCAAGCGGTTCCAACTCGAACCGTACTTTCAACAACAATCCTTCCGGCAATGGTAGTACCAATAACTTTGAAGGATTGATGTCTCAATTTATGGCATCTCAAGAAGCTCGTTTAGCCAAGTTTGAAGCCGATTTCAAACAAAAACAAAGCGAGATGACCGATAAGATTGACACCTTGTTGAAAGCCCTCAATGACCGAGAAATGGGAGCACTCCCTAGCAACACGGTCAAGAACCCGAAACTAAACGTCAACGCTATTTCATCGGTTTCGTCCCCTAGTTCTTGTCCACAATATTATTCGGTCAATTCCATGAGCACGTGTTTCAAACAAACCCAAATCATTCCAAGTGACCAAGAAGTTATGACATCCAAATTGGTCAACAACATAGTTGAAACACCTCCCACTCAAAACCTTGACGATGAATTCAAGGAGCTCCACCTTGAAAGTCCGGTTGTTGATGAGAAGAAGCTCAAGTTAGGCGAAAAAGGGACCGCCTTTGTTCAAAACAAGCTACCTAAGAAGTTAGATGATCCGGGCTTATTTGTTCTACCTTGCAAGATCGGTAATTCGGAGGCTTATGACACATTAGCCGATCTTGGATCAAGCCTTAACCTACTTCCGTTACCTCTCTACACCTCTTTAAAACTTGGAAAACTTGAAGAAACCGAGGTGATAATAGGCTTAGCGGATGGAAGTGTTGCTTACCCGGTTGGAGTAGTTAAGGACGTGTTAGTACACATTGGAAAGCTAACCATTTTAGCCGATTTCCACGTCCTTGATATGGTTAGCGACCCTACATGCCCCTTGTTGATAGGTAGAGGATTTTTGGCGACCGCTAGTGCTATGATTGATTGTAAGGAATCTAAGATAGCGGTAGGAGAAGGAGATACTTGGTCAGTCTATGATGTTAAGAAACACGCCTATGATACTAGTGAGGAACCGACACCCCATTGGTTAGAATTAAATAGGAGACCATCTAGATATGGACCTTGGATTGATAGAGACTTCATAGGACCCCAACGCCCATTTTACCTAGAAGAGGACTTTGTTAACCGAACGCATTCGGTAGAGCAACTCTTGGCTAGGGACACCGAATTGGATCCATTTGAAGACCCTCTAGTTTTTAGAAGGATGATTGATTTCCTAGGAGTTTTGCCAATTAACCTAGGATTGAATAAGTGGATTTGTGAGGAAGATGATCATAAGTGGAATTGGGATAAACCACCCAATGATGGAGATGGGTCATGGCATATCAAGATGACATTGTATGACCCGGATGGAGAGAAGTTTGAAAAGACATATCGTACTGAGCGGACCAATAGGAAACTTCAATCCAAGCTTAACCCTAAAGACGTCCTTGATGACGAGCTTACTTACATAGGGTAGCGTGACTTTGAGTCTAGCTACAAGACTCGTTAATAAAGAAAAGCGCTTCTTGGGAGGCAACCCAATCTTTATTTGTTTTATTTGCTTTGTGTGTTTATTTATTTGTTTGTTTGATTTTATTTGTTTCCGTATGTGTGTTTAATTTTTATTCTTATTGATTCATGTTCAAAAACTAATTTGTGAAAATGCTTTATTTTGTTTTTAAACTTCGTCTTAACTACATATAAAGGTATTTTGCAAAAGATAAGTGTAAGGGAAATCTAAATCGGTTTATTAGAACACAAATGAACATGAATCGTAATAATATTAAATGAACATACATATCCGTATTTGTTTGAGTCAAATGCTTGTATCGAGTCATAATGATGTTTTGCAGGATTTCCAGGAAGTAAGGTAAAGGTTTTTCCAGAAATTTTCCGGAAACTTAAAACGAAAATTTTTGTCAGGTCATTTCTGACGGCGTCAGGGGTTATAACCTGACGGCGTCAGATTTAATTTCCAGAAATTTTTGAAAATTTTGTTTTCATAAAAAGTTTTTATTAAAATCTCCAACTTATAATCTCCAGGAATCTGCAAAGTTATCATTCCACAAGCATTATATCCTTATATATAGATTTTATCCCGCCGATGTTATGCAGGTTTTCGTGTTTGTTTTCTCAGGATCAACAGGTTATTTTGGACAAGGAAATGTTTTGAATCAAGCTTATGGCGATGCATTAGTCATGGAGCTTCAACATTCTCTTTGGAGGAAGATTTAACCGTGTAATTTCATTATCCAACGAGCGAATCAGGGGAGTATTTGATTTCATTCTTTTACTTTTTCTTTTACATCTTGTTATTTGAACATTAGGGACAATGTTCATCTTAAGTGTAAGGGGAGGGTAAAAGTACGATTTTAGAGAATACAATTGCGTTTGATTTTTGTTTATTTAATAGTAGATGTGTAATAAAACTGAGAGAAATACTTGTTAAGGTAATTTTAGTGCCAAATTTAAAATTTTTTACAACATATAGGAGTGAAACTTTGATCTTAATGAGCGTCTCACGGATAGGAGTTATATGACTAGCACAAAAACCGTACCACTAAAAAATTTTCCACCCCCAAATATGTGAGGTTCGCCCCTAGAATTGGTAGGAAAAGCATTTATGCTATGATGTGTGTACCGGTAGCACTTAGATTCTAGAACTTGCGTTAGGACCATTCCGAGGCCACAAGTGAGACTACATTCGTGTAGTTAGATTTACTACATGATAAGAGGCATTAGGATTAACCCATGTTTTACACCTGTGTTTTTGTTATAATTACGTTGGCTACATTGGTCAAGTAATTCTCCCACACCCTTTGCGTTGTACTCATTTTTAGTACACGATACCCCTAGTACACCCCTCAGAGCCTATCTTTTCGTTTCGACCTTTAAGCATTTTACTTGAAGGAAGAATTTGTTACACCCCACTTTAATGTACACCCAAATCGCCTTAGCCTACCTTGTATGCACTCATCTTTAGTGCATTATTGTGACAACATTTGTTTAAACCCAAGTTAATTATCTAATTGATTACATGGTTGCTAAGTCGAGTCATATCCTTGTACATATTGTTTTGGGACGATTGGGACTCATGGGTAAAGTACTAGTGTAATGGAGTAATGGGGAAGAACATCATTTATTACCCCCATATGTGCTAAATGTTTTAAAAGTACTCCAAGTTTTTCAATTATCTTAATTCGAGTCATTAGAATAGTTATTTGTAAAGTTATGTAAAAGTTCAAGTGTAAGGGGATGCAATGCCCCTATGATGTATTATTTTGGATGGTAGGGTAAAAGTGTATGCAAAAAAAAAAAAAAAAAAAAAAAAAAAAAAAAAAAAAAAAAAAAAAATGAGAAAAAGAAAAATAGAAAAAACATACGGACTACCATCCCGTTTTATTTTATGTTTATTTTATGTTTATGTTTTGTTATTTTCTTTCATTAGCTTAAGATCGAGTCTAGTCTTGGCTTAGCAACATTGTATAGTACATGTAATTGATCAAGATCTTTAACTCGCCACCAGTAAAATATCCCTTATCCAACAAAACCGTGTTTTCCTTTTCCCTACACCTAACGTTATAACCCATTTAAAAGCCCTCTTTGATAGTTTATCTTAGGTGCTTACGCCTAGTGGAGGAGGTTTTCGATCCTTTCCCAAGCCTATGGTAATCTATTTGCTATGACAGGTAGTGAGAGATATTTTCCGTTTTCATTTATGAGATTTATTTTGATGACACTTGAGAGATGTGAGTATCTAAACACTACTTGTGAGGTGCTAGTATGTAATCTCCGTGCTTATTATGATTGAAGTGGAACGATTAATTGTTGTAATTACTTTTATGTTTGCATTAAATGACCCCTAACTTGTATTTTGATTAGAATAAAAGCGCATTTGCTTGAGGACAAGCAAATCTCAAGTGTAAGGGTATTTGATGAGGCGAAAAGTGTACCGCTTTTAAGGGGTCATTTAAGCCCGAAATCGTATTTATTTGATCAAATATTGCCC
This sequence comes from Artemisia tridentata subsp. tridentata, assembly GCA_021014915.2. NCBI lineage: Eukaryota > Viridiplantae > Streptophyta > Magnoliopsida > Asterales > Asteraceae > Artemisia > Artemisia tridentata. The sequence continues at coordinate 154,090,912 of CP139505.1, forward strand.
TAAATCGTTCCTTTTGTCATTTTAGGTACTTTTGAGGAGAAATCTGGAAAAGGAGGCATTTTGGACGTTTTTGGAGCATAAAAGTGAAGAAAACGGCAAAGTCTCAAAATTGTGCTGAAAGTCACCTTTGACGGCGTCAACATTAACTCCAGACGGCGTCATGCTTTGGCAAGAAAAGTTGGATGTGAAATTTACTCATGACGGGCCAGTGAGTTTGCATGAGAATTCTGACGGCGTCACGCTTTAACTAAATCAAGGGCGTCACGGCTTAAATCAAAGAGGGACGGCGTCACGTTATAGGTCCGACGGCGTCAAGCCTTGATAAGCCAGAATGGATTTTTGAAGAGCTAAAGAGGGACGGCGTCAAGAAGGTCACCCGGGAACCCTAAAAGCGGCGAGGTGACGGCGTCACAATGCATAAGGTGACGCCGTCAGATGTCAAAGTCTATATATAGTTTTCTAATTTTTTGTCAAAAGGAGAGCTTAGTGTGTGGAATTTTGGGATAAAACCCTAAGACGATTTTAGCTACTTTTTCAGGGCTTCTTGCCTTGAGATCTTCCATGTTTCATTGAAAGATAAGTTATCAATTAATCATTCAATATGTCTATGTGTTGTTTGATTCTATCTTATGCTTGTCTTTTGTTTAACATGTTAGGCTAATTTTATCTTGTGTTTGCTTAGATCTAATGAAACCTAGCTATTGATTATTGGTTGTTAGTGTGTTGTTAGTTGTATTGGATGATTGTTTATCTATGTTAGGCTTAAGAAAACTGGCTAACTTCCTATTCGGTAACTTGCTTGAACGTCTTAAGAAACATGAACCAAATGCGTACTAAAGGTTTTTATGGTTGTATTTAATGCACAAGCGAATTCTAGTGATCCCATGTTAGGAGCTTCCTAGCCGGCTCGACATAGGAGTGAAGTAGGAGCTTGTAGAGTTTGGGGAAGTAAGTACGCCACCCCACGAATGGTATTAAGGAATACACCCGTCATCCACGCGACTAATACACACTAATTAACCGGTAAAAGATAGTTAGGGAGTAAGGAAATCTAAGTAAACACATTTCTCCACACATAAGTTTCTCACCACTTTTCATTTTTGTTATTTTATTTTATTTGCATTTGTAGTAATTTGGGTTAGTTGACTAGCAACTAATTCCGCCCACTCCTTCAAAACCCGAGATTTTACTTGCTTTCATAAAATATAAAAACATAAAAAAGAATCTTCCTCAACCCTTAGACCTAATTAGAGTAGCCTTTCACACCTAACGAACACTATTCCCTGTGGAGAACGATCAATCCCCCGTACTTACCACTACACTATACTACATCGGTCAGGTACACTGCCTGTGGGGTTGTAAGCCTCTTGAGATCCCTTGAGAGGTAAAACCTGTTGTAAGGTTGCAAAACCCACGCATCAACCACCAAATCTGCAAATCTGCTGCTGCTTGCTTGCTACTCCATTCTTGTTAGAAGTGAAATGGATTTTTTTTTTTAAAAAGAAGGAGCGTTGCTACTATCTGTTGCATTGCAACGTTCGAATTTTGTTGGAAGAAGCAAAAACGAAGCGCTGTCAGAACCACCATCCGTGCATTTTTTTGGCCAACAGCGCCCCTCTGTTTTGGGGGAGGGGGCGCTGTTGGGCGCTGTTGATGATTATTTTGGGTGCTTCAGCGCCCATTACGCATGGTCTAAGGGCGACCTTCATCATTTTTTTTTAATCAAATCTTTTTAAAAACAAAAGAATGTATCAAAATCTTATATGTGAATTAACCCCACGTGTTATCCATGCATGCAATGCTACTCCATACGTGTCCATAACATGCAATATATATACTACTACTCCATATGTGAATAACCCCTTTGCAGTTTGCACCATCACCTTTGTAAACCAAACTTGCAATATATATACCCTTTGGAACAAGTCTGCACTCATCAATTACTTTCAAAATTGCACCATCACCTTTGTAAACCAAACACAACTTTCAATTTTTATTTTTTTTTTTAATTGCATAACGGCCAAACGGTTAGAATTGGTGCTATGTCACATGAAACAAAAAAAAAAAAAGAAACACAAGTGACAATCGATCGTGTATGCGACCTTCATCCAAAAAAAAAAGTAATCGATCGATCGACCACAGTAAGGACGATCGATACCGATCGACTCAATCAATCGATCGAGACCCCTTACTGCGAGCAGCCTAATATATCAAAGTAAAACGAAGAAAGATTTGTTCTTTATAAAATGATATAAGAAAAAAGTAACAAAAGTTGTTTGTTAAGCATAGAAACAAAAGAAAAAACATAAATAAAAATCGGTATTAAGAATGAGAAATTTTGAGAAGGTTGAATAAGAAACAAGAATAGATCATCATTACTACTTTATTTCGTTGTTGATAATTTATAGAGTAAACTACATTTTTGGTCCTCGTGGTTTACCGGGTATAACGGATTTGGTCCATTAGTTTCAAACGTGTCGGGTTTCGTCCATTTTCGCTGACCCGTAACGGGTTTGGTCCAAATTTAACATTCCCGTTATCTTTTGGCCTCACGTGACACGCATGTGACGGTAAACTTGTGATTCACTAATATTTCCAGGGACATATAAGTCTTTTAATCTTTCCCGCTATAAAGTCTAGGCATTCACTACTTGGTCAGTCCAATTAATACACACTACTCTCAAAAATCATCCACCTAACTTCTCATTCACTAATCACTCCCATCAATAATTTTGATCACTGATAAGTCAAAACCCTAATTTTGATCACTGATTTCCCCCCAAGAATGGTTTTAACTTGGAAGTTGAGAGAAAAAGGTGCCACATTTAATCCATACGTGAAATATAGTAAGTCATTTTGGTCTTTTGCATATTCTATTTGGTTTTGTATTTGTTTAAAGGAATGTATGTTTGATGATCGTTTGTTGTAATTTTTTGATACAGAGAATGAGCCTAATCTTTTTTCCCTCAAAATCAACCATGGAGGTCATTTCACTTATTTTCCTGGTCCAAAAAGAACTAGGGCTCCCAGACGTGTATACAGAGGTGGTGATGCGGACTGGTTTGATGATGTTGATGCAGATGGGTTTTCAGTCATAGAAGTCTCAGGTATGCTAAAAGAGTTAGGTTATGTGAATCCTCAAATGAAAGTGTATTTCAAAAGACCTACACAAGATTTAGATAAAGGGCTTGAACCATTATTCAAAGATGTTGATGTGTTGGATATGATAAGCTATGTGAATAAGTTCAAACTAATGGAGGTATTTGTTCACCATCCAGTTGATAGCCATGTTATAGAAATAGACCTTGAAAACCAGGAAAATGTTGATTTAGAGAATGCTAATATTGGTGTAGACACACAGGGGAATGTTAATGTTGATGAGTTTGATCCTCTGTTTTCTTACCCTGTCAATGAAACTAGTCCTAATGAAACTACTGATGCTAGAGAAGACATTGAAGGTAGTGATAATGAGGCTGATTCAAATGATGGTAGTCAAGGTAGTGATAATGAGGCTGATTCAAATGATGGTAGTCAAGGTAGTGATAATGAGGCTGATTCAAATGATGGTAGTCAAGGTAGTGATAATGAGGTTGATTCAAATGATGGTAGTGAAGGTAGTGATGACACTGAAGACAGTGATTTTGAGTGTGATTTAGATGATATGATTAATGATGTTGATGTTGACATGGAAATGTTTAGAAAAAACACTGATCCTAGTGCAGAATGGGTTGGTTCTGATGAGGTAGATCCTAGGGAAGTAGATGCTGATGTTGACATGGAATATGAGGAATGTGACATTGATGATTTTGATAGTGATATTGATTCTGATGATGATGAGGCTGAGAGGAAGAAAGCTTTGAGGAAGTTGGGAAAAGCTAACAAGTCTGTAGATGGTAAGTTTTATACTGAAAACTTTTATGTTAGTCAAACATTTGCTAACAAAGAGTTGATAAAACAAATGGTGACAAGAATTTCAGTTGAGCAGAGGAGGCAAATATATTTGACTAAAAATGATAAGGAAAGGGTAAGAGCAGAGTGCAGAGGTATTATTCCTCAGTTTTCTAATAGTGGGCCAAATGTTGATGGGCTGGGTGAAGGCAACAGTCAAGGCCCAAGTGTAAGTGAAGGTCCAAGTGGTGTGGATTCCAAAAAGAAGTCAACAAAAAAAGGGTTAAAGACGGTTGGTGGGGAATTAAAGTGCCCTTGGTTATTGCATTGTTCTAGACCTAGGGGGAAGGCACATGGTATGTAAAAATATATCAAGATATCCACACTTGCCTTAAATCCAGGATTGTCCCAAAGTGTACAGCTACATTTCTATCTAAAGAGATTGAGCAAACAATCAGACCAAATCCTAAAATACCCATTTCTGCTCTCAAAGATCAACTATCAAAGAAGTATGAATTAGGCTTGTCAAAACAGAAGATCTTTAGGGCAAAGCAGATGGCAGAACATAAGGTGATTGGAGATCACACTAAACAATATGCTCAGTTGAGACAATATTGCTTAGAGTTGAAAGAAAAGAACCCAAATACAACAGTGAAGATTGATGTTGAAAGAAACTTTGTACCTGATAGTCAGACAAGGAAGTTTAGAAGAATATATGTTTGTTTAGGGCCTTTGAAAAGTGGATTCAAAGCTGGAAAAAGAGATCTTTTAGGCCTTGATGGTTGCTTTATGTCTGGGCCATTTCCTGGTCAGATATTAACAGCAGTAGGTGTGGATCCAAATAATGGAACCTATCCTTTGGCTTATGCAGTGGTTGAGTCAGAAACTAAGCAATCTTGGCTTTGGTTTCTTGAGTGCCTTGGAGATGACTTGGAGTTGCTCAGAAATTCAAACTTCACATTTGTTACAGACAGGCAAAAGGTATCCATACATGTTTAATTTTGTTCTACAAAATATACATTCCTGTTTGTGCAAAAGTGTTTAACTCATTTAATTCTTTTTAGGGCATTATACCAGCATTGGCAGAGTTGTTCCCAGCAGCAGAACATAGGTATTGCTTGAAGCATATCTATGATAACATGAAGTTGCAATGGAGAGGACAGCAATTTAAGGATCTATTGTGGAGATGTGCAACTGCAACTACCATACCACAGTTTAACAGAAACATGGAAGAAGTTAGGGTAGCAAACAAGGAGGTGTATGATTGGTTAAAACTGATTCCTCCTCAGCATTGGGCAAGGTCCCACTTTTCTCGTAAGTATAATTCTTCCTGCATACTATCATTTGATACTGCATACTTTCATATCAGTCAAAATTCATATTTAGACCATTCTAATTGCAGCAAGACCTCATTGTGATGTTCTTTTGAACAACATGTGTGAGGTTTTAAACAGACAACTTTTGGATGGAAGGGATAAGCCTATAATTACATGCCTTGAGTTTATAAGACACTATTTGATGAAAAGGATTGTGATAGTTCAAAATGTAATTAGGAAGACTACTGGTCCACTAACCCCTGTTGCCACTAGGATGTTTGATATCATTAAGAAAGAAGCTGCCAAATATGATGTTACATGGAATGGTGGGGATCTGTATCAAGTATCTGGTCCACATGGTGACCAATGTGTGGTCAATGTGAGTGAAAGAACTTGTTCTTGTAGAAAATGGGATTTGACTGGGATGCCATGCAAACATGGAGTGGCATCTATCTGGAACATGGCAGAGAATGGTTTGGAACCTGGTATTCCTGAGTCATGGGTACACCCAAGTTATTGGCTAGCTACATGGGAGGAAATGTATAGTTTTAAGATCAACCCTTGTGCTGGTCCAGATATGTGGCCTCCAACAGATAGCCCTATAGTTATAGTCCCACCAGATTATCACCCTCCCATTGGCAGGCCTCAAAAAAAGAGAAAGAAGAGTGCTGCAGAGTTGTATGATGGAATGGTGAAGAAAGGTAAACTGAGTAGGGCAGGGAAAACTGTTACTTGTGTGAAATGTCATCAGAGAGGTCACAATAGTAGAACTTGTAAAGGTAGAAGAGAGTCTCAGCCTAATGAAAGACAATCACAGTCAAGCCAAAGACCAACACAAGCAAAAAAATCCACAAAAAGACCATCACAGTCAAGGCAAAGAGCAACACAGTCTACACCATCTCAAGTTGCCCCATCTCAGACTGCAAATGTGGTGCCACCTCAGTCTGCAAATGTTCAATCTCAGTCTGCAAATGCCCCATCTCAGACTGCAAATGTGGTGCCATCTCAGTCTGCAAATGTCCAATCTCAGACTGCATCATCAAATTTCAAGTTTTCCAAGACAACTGCAAGCAGACTATCACCACTCAAAGCTACTAACACTACAACAAAACCATCTGAAGTTCCAAGTGGCAAAGGGAAAAGAAAGCTTGGAGATTAATGTGTTTTAAGAATTGTCTTTTGGTTATGTATTATGTCTTTTGGTTATGTCTTTTGGTTATGTATAATGACTTTTGGTTATGTATTATGACTTTGGTTATGTATTATGACTTTGGTTATGTGTAAGACTATTATCAGTATGTTTATGACTTGTTTGGTATTTGTAGTGTGTCTGTTATTTGCAGTGTCTTTAAGACTTGTTTGTTCATTGTTGTGTCACTGGTTTTACAACTAAACACAACCCAATTTTACCCATTTGACATGTTATAAGTCAACAGAGCATTGCATTAGATATGATGCCAAAACAACAACAACAAACTTCATTTCACATGTTTAAGACATGTTATAAGTCATCAACAACAAATCTTGTGAAAAGTCAAAAGAGCATTGCATTAGATATGATGCCAAAACACAAAAGACCTACTGACATTATCTAAGACATTCAAGTCACTTCAAACCAACAACAACCAACTTCATTTAAGAAGAAAATACAACACAAAAACCAACCAACTAAACCCTAACATGATCTTCAATCTTCTTGCTTCACCTTGGTATCTTGCAACATTAGCTTGTAACCCATTCATGTTTCGTAAAAGCCCAGGAATAATCTGACAAGCTCTTTCACAAATTGGTGGGTCGTACCAATCAATAATACCACAATTTGTGCCCTAATCAAAAACATCACCAAATTAGGGAAAGTATGTGATATTTCATAGATCTCATAATTAAGATCTTACCCTTTTAGAACAGCAATAGAAACGCCTTCCTGGATTAATATCAGTCCATGCTGTTCGAACAATTGCTCTCGAATGGCACCTTGGACAATGAACCATGGTGTGTGTTATGCGTGTTTTTGGATTTAGGTTTGACTGAAAATGAGTTAGAAAAGAGAAGGGAAGATTATATAAAGAGGATTGATAATGAATGACTAATTTGCCCTCAAATATTAGTCAACTAAACGAGTTAACGGTCAAAGATAACGGGAATGTTAAATTTGGACCAAACCCGTTACGGGTCAGCGAAAATGGACGAAACCCGACACGTTTGAAACTAATGGACCAAATCCGTTATACCCGGTAAACCACGAGGACCAAAAATGTAGTTTACTCTAATTTATATGTTGATATAAATGTTTATATTTTCGATTATCATGCTTACTATTTGATTATTCAATTTATGATGGTTCTAAAAGGCGCGTCATGGTGGCGCCAAGGCGTTGCTAAGGCGTGAGGCATGACCTCCACGTTACGAAATATACAAGGCGTCAACTCTAGACGTGGCGTGAGATGAGGCGGGAAAAGGCGCAATAATGCGCACTAAGGCGTGAGGCGTGGCGGGTTCTTTTTCATTCAACTCCCGTTTTATTATTATTATTATTATTATTATTATTATTATTATTATTATATTTATTTTTATTTTTTTTTATTTAAAAAAAAATAAAAAATTACTTCATTAGAAAAATATAGGATTTACAAGAAATTAGAGGGGAGCCGAGATACTAACTGGGCTCCCACTCCTCTAGCTATTGCAAAGCTAATCCTACTAAAGATATGAGCAGCGGCTCGCGATCCGATGTCTTGAGTTACTGAGAACTTTCGGATCCGTTTCAATAGGGTTGCTGCGTCCTTCCCAAGTTCCCCAAAGGAAGAGAATGAGAAGGGAAAAAACCAATATCCAATGTCGGCACATTTGCTCTCATATTTGACACGCTTGCGCTTTGCTGCTTCAACCACCACTCGTCCTGGCACAAAATCGACCATACCCGATTGCGTCAAAGGAGACGACCCTGCCAAATCGACACAAACATCCTGCCCACCGTCCCAAGAATAGAGCAATACATCAGCTGGGCGTAAGCTTTTGTCTCTTTCTCCATAAAGGCAAATGTCAACCTCTTTGCGAGCTGAGATCCCAGACCGAGAGCAAATATCAACAAGAGTATCGCGCACCACATTGTGTCGGTGCTTAATACCAATAATACCAGCACATGACACAACATGATCCCCGTAAATGTCTCCTGCAAATAACCTGGAACAAGCAGAGCACGGCATCTGGACCGAGAAATGGGGGACACCCAGGCGGTAGCATAAAACACACCGGTAAGTTCTAGCGTTCATAGTCTGCCCCAACCCAGATATCGGGGCCACCCTAAGCCAATCGGAGGTGTAGTCTTCACGTTGTAATCTCCAAAGCGCCATCTGTCGAGGGGATAGGCCAAAAGTGGATTCAGCCGTTTTAGTAACACGTGTGAAATATATATTTGCCAATTTCTTCATAAGTTTGGGGGCAGCGATCTCATTCGGGTTACATAAGAGGTCGAACTCCATTTTCGCGTTAAAAGTACACAGAGCGTCATTAAAGGAAGATCCATGATTTACTATGCCAGACTGTTGGAGGAGCTTAGCCTGTAAGCCAGCAGATTGGAGTCTAGACGCAAGGAAAGCATAATTCAAGACATCACCTGCAGAATATACGCCAAGCCCCCCAAACTCAAACGGAAGCATAGCCAATCTCCATTGCCAATCCCCAAACCCAGGTCCAGAAGCAGTGACAATACGTTCCATAGAGGAACGAAGCGCCGCATCAAACGAAGTCTGGGCATCCTCAAAGACCCGGGGAGAAAATGTGCGCATAGAGAAGTATAACTTTGAAATACCTGCACAAGCACGAAGAAGGAGCAACTCACATTGAGGATCATTAAGCCTAGCAACGGCATCCATAAGCTCGATGGTTTTAGCAACCCTTTTCATAGCAAGCCCACTACTAAACTCAAAGTCCACGCTAGCCGGCCCGCCCAATAATTTAACACCGCGTGAAGGGCGAGCAATATTCGGCGGAAAGACACCTGTGAGCCTACTTCTGGGATCCTCGGTTGGCCAGAAAACCTCAGTTTTATCCACGTTAAGGTGCATGCCATAACTAGGTCCATCTGACATAATAAGATCTAATACTTTCCCCACGACCAGAGTATCACCAATAATAGTGCCATCATCTAGGTACCACGTTTGGAGGGCAAGATCAAAAGAGTCTCTAATTATTAGTGAAAAATATTACATATAAGGATAGTTTATTAACTTTATTCATTATGTATAACGATTTTGTAAAGTCGATATATATGAAATATGATAGAAATATATAAATATTTTTATATTTTGTGCCGCCTTATAAACGCAAAAGCTTCGCCTTAGCCACTAAGACGTGAGACTTGGCCATGCCGCATCGTCACGCCTCATGCTATTTATAACCTTGCAATTTATAAACAAGTTAATTAAAGAAGGTTACTAAAATATGATACTAAGGGCCTGTTTGGTTGATGCCTGTGGGCGTTGGATTTGGGATGATGCCCATTTTTTATTGTTTGGTATGATATTGTGGGTCCCAAGATTGGGTATGAATACCGAAAATTTGCCATCTGCAAATCCACACTCACTTCCCTACTTTTATAAATGGTATTCTTACAGTGGGCCCATGTCACACCCCGTCAATGGCGGAAATACGAGATGTAACGAAAAGGGTACATTGCATAACATTATAGTTCATACCATATATTAACTTCAATAATAGTTTACATCATTACAAAATAATTATTGTATAACTCTTGAAAGTAAAAATATCTCCATATAGAAATCTTATTGTCTTGAAAATATGGTAGTAATATACCAAATAATATGACTCCAATAAACATGTCCTCAAATACTTTAACAATGATCACCTGAAAATGGTACTAGAAAACGTCAACATAATGTTGGTAAGTGTTGGGAATAAAATGCTTAATTCAAAGAGCCTGCCAGATGAAGTATTAGGTCTGCTAGTTCATTTTGAAGAAGTTGAAGATAAACTAACAGTACCTTCTGGGTGAGAAGGTACTGCTAGTTAAAGAAGGTCCTGCCAGTTTGAACGTCAAGTTGTTAGATATTTTATTTGTAGATATTTTAGTTGTATTATTAGTCTTTGTACATTGTAACACGTTAAGTAAAAGTAGTACAGTCTTCCATGTCGTGCAGTAGATAATACTGAGTGTTTTACATTGGAAGTTGTAATAGTAGGTTAGAAAAGTCTTATTATCTTATTATAATGCAACTTGACAACATGTAAAAAGGGTTCCTTACCTATAAAAGGAACCCTTAGTCACCACCTTAGACATATCTCTTCAACTATAAACTTTGTAATATCCTAAAACACCACAACCTTTCTAGTAACTTAGTTACAAATACACAAATCCCTTTTACGAATCAAAGATTCAAGGTTACCTTTGTAATCTCGGTGATAGTTTAGATCACCCTTATTATCTCATAAATAATATTGAATCGTTTTGTGTTATTCACGTTGTGTTCATTATTCTAAATAATTCACGTTTGCATATTCACCACCTTTGTTCCTTTAAGTGTGTTATAGTAAATTCCGCGTACTAAATCACATTCATTCCTAAATATCCCAAACACATTATTAAGATCAACATCCCAAGTGTTTGTATAATCCTTCACAAGTGGTATTAGAGCAAAGGCTGATATTTACGACTTAAAAGAACAATGGACGTTGAACACATTCAAACCAATGTGGCTCCAAAACTTCCATTACTCAAACAGAATGAGTTTGAGATGTGGAGACTGAGGGTAGAGCAATACTTCCAAGTGCAAGACTATGCACTTTGGGAGATTATTGAAGAAGGAAACTCATTCAAACCTACAATCACCACCTCCACAGTAAACGATGCAATAGTAACAAATGTGCAAGTGAACCCAACAACGCAGAGAAGAAAGAATCCAAAAGAGAAATGATCTTAAGGCCAGGAGTATGCTTCTCATGTCTATTCCAAATGACCAGCTTTCGATCTTCAACAAGTACAAATGTGCTAAAACCCTCTTTCAAGCTATTGTGGCTAGATTTGGTGGAAATGATGCCACCAAGAAAACTCATAAAACTCTCCTCAAACAACAATTTGAAAACTTTTCAGCCACAACAAATGAGTCTTTGGACAGCATGTTCAATAGACTACAAAAGCATTCAAGTCAGTTAGTCATTCATGAAGTGCTGATATCTCAAGAAGACTTAAACTCCAAATTCCTTAGGAGTTTACCCTATGAATGGGCCATGCATGTCATTGTCTGGAAAAACAAACCAGATATTGATTACATGAGTCTTAATGATCTTTACAGCAACTTCAAGATAGTAGAGCATGAACTGAAGAAGTCTACTAGTTCAAGCTCAGGGAATATGGCCTTTGTGTCATCTCCCAGCACCTCAAGGATAGTAGATGAAGAAAAAGATGGTAGAGAAGAAGGTACTGCCAACACAAATTTTGGTACTGCCAATACTTCTAGCAGTACCAAAACAATTCTAGATGAAACAACTGGTTGTGCTTTCCTGACATCACAACACAATGGTTCCATATTGACTTTTGAAGATCTTCAAGAGATCAATGATGAAGATCTTGAGGAAATGGACATAAAGTGGCAAATTTCACTTCTTAGCATAAGGGCTAAGAAATTTCTGATGAGGACTGGAAAGAAGATTACCATCAATGGTAATGAGCCTGCTGGGTATGACAAGTCTAAAGTGGAGTGCTACAACTGCCACATGAAGGGTCACTACTCAAGAGAGTGTAGAAGACCAAAGAAGCAGGATGATAAGGGAAGAGGTTTTGAGAACAAGAACAAGGGAAGCTTTGAGAACAAGAGCAAGGCTGTGGAAATCACTGAGCCTAAAGCTATGGTAGCTATTGATGGGCTGGGTTTTGATTGGAGCTTTATGGGTGAAGAGGAGTCAACTTCAAATGAAATGGCTTTAATGGCTTTCACCAATCCTGAGGTAAAAATTACTAAATGTTCTAATACTTGTGAAGTTTTTGAAGAATTAGAAACTTTAAGAAAACTTTATGATGAACTGAAAGTAGAACAAAGAAAAACTCATCAAGACCTAGTTAATCATAAGTGTGGTATGGCCAAACTTGAGAAGCAGATAATCCACTTTAGGGAAAATGAACTCACTTTTTCTGACACAAAAGGCATTCTTAATAGGGAAATATTTTTGAAAGATGCTGAAATAAACCTGTTAAGAACTGAGTTTGCTAAAGTGAAACTGGCAAAGGATAATATTCAACTAACTATTACCACATTAGAAACTGCTTCTGACTGTAATAGAAGGATAGTTGAAAATCAAATGAACAAGAGAATCAAATCTGGGATTGGATACAATACTTGTCCACCTCCTTACAGAGGAATCCCTGTCCCCCAGGTTTAGATCTTGCAGAATCAGGCTCACATGAATTCACCAATAAACCACTAGATAATGAGAAACCTGTAGAGAAAAGTGAACCTTTTGAGAGTGCTAGTGATGCTTCACTCTCTAAAAAAAGGTGCTCACTGATAAGAGCTCAGATGCTCCAATTATTGAAGATTGGACATCTGATGATGAGGAAAAAGAGACTGTTTCAAAGAAAGGAAACAAAGTAGGACCACCCAGTCCTAAAAGTGTAGAGATTAAGACAAAGGCTAAAACTGTTCTGAAAACAGTTGAATGTTGTGCTAAGTGTAATAGCAAACCTAGAGGTAGCCAGAGAAATTGGAACAATCTTAAGTTACACCAACTTGGTGATGATTTGTTTGTACAATAAGGCCTGCTATTACTATGGTAGTTTTAATCATACTCATGCTTATTGTAACAATTGGGTTTCTGGGAGTACATCAAGGTCTAAAACAAATGGAACAAACCCCAGAAAAAGTTTTGTGAAGTCTAACACACCAAAAGTTAATCATACTGTTAGACCAAATAAGCCTGTTAACTCAAAACCAACTACTAAGGGTGCAAGAAATACTTTCAAACATGCACCAAGAGTTGTGAAAAGTCCCATTGAAAAGAAATCTGTGGTTAAAACACAAGATTGGAGACCAAAACCAAAAGTTCCTGTGACAAATCCTCTAGACCAAATGGTACTGCCAAAATTAGTACTGTCAGACCAAGGACCACAAAATGGGTTAAAAGGGAAAATGCTGTTAAGTCCTCAGCATGTTGGATATGGAGACCACTCCAATCAAAAGGTGCATCAACATTCCTAAAGAGGTTTGATTACATTGATGCACGAGGCAAACCCAAGTCAGTCATGGCTTGGGTACCCCAAGGAAACTAATATGTTTATATATGTGCAGGAACATTCAAATGATATTGCTGATCAAGGATATGTAGATAGTGGATGTTCAAGGCACATGACAGGCAACATGTCTTACCTCACAGAATTCAAATCATTTGATGGAGGATATGTTACCTTTGGGGGAGGAATCAAAGGAAAGATTACTGGTAAAGGTACAATCAAAACCAGTAAATTAGATTTTGAAAATGTGTACTTTGTGAAAGAGCTTCAGTTTAATCTCCTCAGTGTCTCACAAATGTGTGACAAAAAGAACAAGGTTCTTTTTACTGACAATGAATGCATTGTTCTTTCTCCTGATTTTAAAATTCCTGATGAAAGTCAGATTCTTCTTAAAATCCCAAGAAGGAACAATATGTACAGTATTGATTTAAAGAACATTGTTCCTAAGGAGAGTTTAACTTGTCTAGTAGCAAAAGCCTCATTGGATGAATCTATGCTATGGCATAGAAGGCTTGGTCATATAAACTTTAAAACAATCAATACAATTGCAAAATATGATTTGGTTAGAGGTTTACCCAAAAAGATTTTTCAAAATGACCAAACCTGTGTTGATTGTCTTAAAGGCAAACAACATAGAGCTTCTTGTAAGCCCAAGACCCATAACTCAATTTCTCAAGCTTTATACATGCTTCATATGGACCTTTTTGGTCCTACTTCTGTGAGTAGCTTGAATGGTAAAAAATATTGTCTTGTAGTTACTGATGATTACAACAGATTTTCTTGGGTTTTCTTTTTAAGAACTAAGGATGAAACTAGTGAGATCCTTAAGTCCTATATAACTGAGGTAGAAAACCAAGCTGATAAGAAAGTGAAAGTAATTAGATGTGACAATGGGACAGAATTTAAGAATAGGGTTATGGATGAATTTTGCAAAGAAAAAGGAATAAAAAGAGAATTTAGTATAGCTAGAACCCCACAGCAAAATGGAGTAGCAGAAAGGAAAAATAGAACACTAATAGAGGCTGCTAGAACAATGTTAGTAGACTCTAAGTTGCCTATTTCATTTTGGGTTGAAGCTGTAGGTACTGCTTGTTATGTGCAGAACAGGGTTCTTATGATTAAACCCCATAAAAAGACTCCTTATGAACTTTTCTTTGGTAGAAACACCATCTTTAAGTTTTATGAGACCTTTTGGATGTCATGTCACTATTATCAATACCAAAGACCATCTAGGAAAGTTTGAAGGAAAAGCTGATGAAGGCTACATGAGAGGGTATTCTTTGCAAAGTAAGGCCTATAGGGTGTATAATAGTTGCACTAGTCTAGTGGAAGAAAATCTGCACATAGAGTTTCAAGAGAAACTACCAAATGTTGCAGGCATTGGGCCAGATTGGCTTTTTGACATTGATAGGCTTTCAGAATCTATGAATTATGTGCCTGTTACAGGTACAAATACTAATGATAATGCAGGTTTTGAAGACAATGTTGAAACAGCTGAAGATCAAGATTACATCTTGATGCCAATTTGGAAAGGATTGGATTTATCTTCAAGTCATGGAGAACCTTCAAATACAGCAAATGAAGGTGTTGAAGATGATCATGGAACTCAGGGTCAAGAGAATCAAGAAAGTAGTGCAGATGGAAATGGTACTGCCAGTTTACAAGTTGGTACTGCTGAACCATTAAATGCTCAATCAGATGATTTCTTACCAGAAGATGTGGGGATTGGCAATCTTCCACTTACCTATGAAGTTCCTACAACACACAACACAAGAATTCTCAAAGATCACTCCATTGATAATGTGATTGGCAGCATTGATTCTGGTGTTAGAACAAGAACTCAAGTCTTGTCTTCAGACCAAGAGGGGTTTATCTCATCTGTCTATGAAGAAAAGAACCATGAAGTTGCCAACATATGCCTGTTTTCATGTTTTCTCTCACAGGCTGAACCCAAAAACATTAACAAAGCCTTAGATGATTCAAGTTGGGTTGAAGCAATGCAAGAAGAGCTTCTTCAATTCAAGCTTCAGAAGGTTTGGAAACTGGTTGATTTGCCCAAAGGTTACAGGGCAATTGGAACCAAATGGGTGTTCAGGAATAAGAAAGATGAAAGGGGGATTGTGATCAGAAACAAGGCAAGATTGGTGGCCCAAGGGTATACTCAAGAAGAAGGGGTGGATTATGAAGAGGTTTTTGCTCCAGTTGCAAGACTTGAAGCAATTAGGCTATTCTTGGCCTATGCTTCTTTCATAGGCTTCACTGTTTACCAAATGGATGTTAAGAGTGCCTTCTTGTATGGTACTATTGAAGAAGAAGTGTATGTTTCTCAACCTCCAGGCTTCATTGATGCAGAATATCCAGACAAGGTGTATAGGGTTACCAAGGCTCTTTATGGTCTACACCAAGCTCCTAGGGCATGGTATGAAACATTGGCTTTCTATTTATTGGAAAATGGATTTCAAAGAGGCAAGATTGATCCAACTTTGTTCATCAAAAGAACCAAGAAAGACATCTTGCTGGTGCAGATTTATGTTGATGACATTATCTTTGGATCCACAAACCAAGAGTTGTGTGTGGAGTTTGAAAAACTTATGCATAGTAAGTTTGAAATGAGTTCCATGGGGGAACTTACTTTCTTTCTGGGTCTCCAAGTGAAACAATCAAATGAAGGCATATTTATCAGCCAAGATAAGTATGTAGCAGAGATCCTGAGGAAGTTTCAGTTTGCAGATTCTAAGGTTGCAAGTACTCCAATGGATTCAGAAAAGGGGTTACTCAAGGATGCTGAGGGTGAAGATGTGGATGTGCACAATTACAGATCAATGATTGGGTCCTTGATGTACCTTACATCATCAAGACCAGATATCATGTTCCCAGTGTGTGTATGTGCAAGGTTTCAAGTAAATCCCAAAGTTTCTCATCTCACAGCAGTCAAAAGGATCTTTAGATACCTCAAGGGTCAACCTAGGTTGGGTCTATGGTATCCAAGGGAATCATCTTTTGACTTGGTGGCTTATTCTGATAGTGACTATGCTGGTGCAACCCTAGACAGAAAATCCACAACTGGTGGATGTCAATTTCTTGGCTGCAGACTCATATCATGGCAATGCAAGAAGCAGACAATGGTGGCCAACTCTACAACTGAAGCAGAATATGTTGCTGGTGCAAGTTGTTGTGGGCAAGTGCTTTGGATCCAAAATCAATTGCTTGACTATGGGTACAATTTTCTTAACACCATTATTTACATTGACAATAGCAGTACTATTTGTATCATTAAAAATCCCAGTTCAACATTCAAAAACAAAACACATTGAAATCAGACACCATTTCATAAGAGATTGCAATAAGAAAAGGTTAATACAAGTTGTCAAAATTGATTCTGCAAATAATTTTGCAGACCTTCTCACCAAAGTTTTGATTTAGGTAGATTTAAATACCTGGTAGCAGGTATTGGAATGATTACTCTTTGAAAAACATGTGTTTTTGTACATAAAATAAATGGTACTGGCTCTTAACATGGTACTGCTAGTTAGTCAAAAGGTACTGTCAGTTCATAATTGGTCCTGCTAGTATAAAGTTTGCTCTGTTTTGTTCATCTTGATACTTCAATGTTTACAATGCTATAAAACAAGTGCTTTGCACTCTGTTCTTTTGGTCTGCAACTAACAAATTTCAGGTTACTCAAGTTGATAACAAAACAAGGATCATGATGTGGAGATGGTATTCAGTTCACCAAGTTTTACAAACTTAAGAGCTGGCTAGTCCAACAGCAAACGGCTATTGGTAAAGACACATCAAATCCGTTGATGGTTGATAGTTTACCAAAAACTATATGGTATTTAACTAACCATACTTTACAGTAAATAGTTGACTAGTCCAAAGCAAAACGGCTTTTGGTAAAGACAAGACAAATCCGTTGATAGCTGATAGTTTGCTAAAAACTATAAGGGATTTTTGCTAAAATTTCAAAGATACTGCCAAGTAAAATTTTCTTTCAAAATCAAAGGTACTGGTAGTTCAAATTTTGGTACTGGTAGAGTAAAATGGTACTGCTAAATAACTGTTGAGTCTGTCAGTTAAAATTATAGCCGTTAGGTCTGGTAGTTAAAATTAGCCGTTGGGGTAATTCTGTTAATTTCTGATGTTTTCCTCGATTTAAGGGTCTGGTAATTATATTATATTTCTCATATAAAAGATCTTTTTAACCGCCTCTTCATTTACTTACTATAAATTTTCTCATAGTCGGTTAAAAGTAAATCTCTCATAATATCTTTAATCAATCCTTATCACAATTAACACTCACCTTTCATCTTCTACCAGTACCACAATCAAATCCCACCATCCTAATCAAGTTTTTCCTTAACCTTCACCATGGCTGATCTAATTTTTGTTAAACGTCACAACCAGTTAGCGTTTTTTGGAAAAGTCTGAGGATAATGAATCTTTTCATCAAATAGTGGACTTTCTAAATGATTCTTACATCAGGTTTGCTTTACTTGTAAATCCCACTATTTATGAATCACAAATTTTACAATTTTGGGAAACGGCTAAAGTTAAAACTCTTGAAAATGGGGACCAAAAGATAAAAGCCAAAGTGGATGGCAAAACCTTGACTCTTACCGAGTCATCCATTAGAAGACATCTTCGACTGGATGATTCAGATGGTATTAGTCAATTGCCTGATACTGAAATCTTTGAAAATTTGGAAAGAATGGGGTATAATGTAAATTCTAATAAACTCACTTTTCTTAAAAAGCATTTTACCCCACAATGGAGATTTTTGATCCATACCATCCTTCATTGTTTAAGCCAAAAGAAAACCTCATGGGAGCAGTTTAGTGGTAACATGGCTACAGCTCTCATTTGCTTGGCAACAAACAGAAAATTCAACTTTTCAAAACATATTTTTGAAGGATTGGTTAAAAATGTGGATAGCCAAACAAAGTTTTTGATGTATCCCAGATTTATTCAACGCATCATCACCAAATCAAAACTTTTGTTACTTCCCCCACACTCTCCTTATGAAACTCCAAAACTTACACACAAGGTGTTTTCAAATATGAAAATTGGTTTTAATGGGGAAGAAGTACCACTTTTTGAGGAAATGTTACCACAAAATGCTGAAGAACCATCCACATCATCTGAATCATCATCACCAAATTCTTCACCTGGATACATATCACCATCTCATCATCCATCACCAATCCCATCACCAGTACCATCTGTAACAACACCATCACCATCATATCATGCATCACCATCCCAATCACCTCAACATCAAAGTCTGGATTCTCAGACTGTGAAGGAACTAAAGGAGAAAGTGCAGCTCTTGGAAAATGCTCTTCAAAGACAGAACACAAAATTTTCTAAGATCAACACCATGCTAGTTCAGAGGGTTAAGAAATTGGAGGCTGAAGTGAAGATGCTAAAGGGTAAAAGATCTTCACAGTTGGTTTTATCTAGTTCTTCAAGTTCAGATGCAGAAAGCATGGGTCTCTCTTCCAAAAAGGGGAGGATGGGTAGTTCAGAAGGTGAAGAGGAGGCTCAGTTTCAATTTCATGAAGGAACACAAGTATATGATGAAGAGCCTGCTGGTGCAGGGCAAGAGCCTGTTAGTGCAAAAGAGCCTGCTCAAATTAAGAGGCTGTTGGCTATGGATTATAGAGGAACTGCTGAAATTGTTTACAAAAGAAAGAGGGAATCACAGCCTCAGGGGAGGTTGTTTGTTCAAGGAAGGTTATTTGTTGCTGATGAACAATCGGCTGCTCCAAGTCAAGAACCAACACCAAAAGAAAAGGGCAAGAAAATTCTGGTTGAAGATGAACCTAGGCCCAAAAGGTTGAAGAAAAGAGAGCAAGTACAGATGAATTTTGATGAGGAAGTCTCCAAAAAGCTTCATGAAGAAGAAATGCAAAAAGCTTTAGAAGATTCAAGACTGCTTGCAGAAATGCAAGAGCAAAAGGATGCTGCTCAAATTCTTCTTGACACTCAAGCTGCTCAGGAAACATTTGATGCTCAGATGCAATGGATCATTGCCAATGATCCAATTGTGAGAGGTCAAGCTACCATAATTTTGGATGACAAGAATCTTAACACTGAAGAGAAAACAGCACAGCTTGAAACTTTTATCAACAACAAATATAAAGAAGCAGCTCTGGATAATATTTTTCAAAAGATTCAGGAAAGCCAGCAGAAAGGTTTTAAGGTGGGCTCATCTGAGAAAGATCAAGTGATTTTCATGAAGAGGTTTCTAAGAAGTCAAGCTAATTGGACTGAATCTCAACTGAAGAAGAAAACTCCTGATGAAATCAACTTCCTTTATCTTAATGCCTACAAGAGATGTTACTTCAAGATCCCATCTGATGCTAAACCTTCAAAGAAAAAGAAAGGTGCTCAAAAGAAACAAGAAGCAGAATTGGATCCAGAACAAGTAAGTAAAATGATAATTGCTTTACCAACAATTATACATGCTGATCCAATTAGGTCTAGACACCCTATTATAGATTGGGAGATTCACCATGATAGGTCAGGAAAGGCATGGAAGATAACCAGGGTTGGGGGTCAAACTGCCATCTTCAAAAATTTTGAGAATCTGATAAGGGCATGTGATAGAGCTGATTTAGAAGAGTTGTGGAATTTAGTTCAAATCAGGCTAGACACTAAGTATAACACTGATGTTAAGGAACAAGAACTTTGGGTAGAGTTCAATAGGATATATGATCCTGATCCAAAGGATGTTCATTGGAAGTTTCCATACCATGATCCTACCACCACATGGGAATTCCTAAGTCTTAGCAATGTGCATCATCTTTTTACACAAAGTGGGATTGAGCTCTTTATGTTAGCTAAAAAAGAGTATCCACTGAGCTATGAAGTTCTTTCAACCATGATTTCCAAGAGGTTAAGGTGTGATAAAGATGAAGAAAGGTCAGAAGTTGTTCAAAGTTTGTTGATGAGCATTTTTGAACAATGTGAAAGAAAAAGAAAGAATAGAGAGTGAAGTTTTTGGAAGAGTTCCCTCAGATCCTCAAGGTATGGATTTTATTCATAAGAAACTTGTTTGCTTTAAAGGGAATAACAAGTTTAGGGGAGGATTGTTGGGAATAAAATGCTTAAGTCAAAGAGCCTGCCAGATGAAGTATTAGGTCTGCTAGTTCATTTTGAAGAAGTTGAAGATAAACTAACAGTACCTTCTGGGTGAGAAGGTACTGCTAGTTAAAGAAGGTCCTGCCAGTTTGAACGTCAAGTTGTTAGATATTTTATTTGTAGATATTTTAGTTGTATTATTAGTCTTTGTACATTGTAACACGTTAAGTAAAAGTAGTACAGTCTTCCATGTCGTGCAGTAGATAATACTGAGTGTTTTACATTGGAAGTTGTAATAGTAGGTTAGAAAAGTCTTATTATCTTATTATAATGCAACTTGACAACATGTAAAAAGGGTTCCTTACCTATAAAAGGAACCCTTAGTCACCACCTTAGACATATCTCTTCAACTATAAACTTTGTAATATCCTAAAAAACCACAACCTTTCTAGTAACTTAGTTACAAATACACAAATCCCTTTTACGAATCAAAGATTCAAGGTTACCTTTGTAATCTCGGTGATAGTTTAGATCACCCGTATTATCTCATAAATAATATTGAATCGTTTTGTGTTATTCACGTTGTGTTCATTATTCTAAATAATTCACGTTTGCATATTCACCACCTTTGTTCCTTTAAGTGTGTTATAGTAAATTCCGCGTACTAAATCACATTCATTCCTAAATATCCCAAACACATTATTAAGATCAACATCCCAAATGTTTGTATAATCATCTTTCAAAAAAAAAAAAATGTTTGTATAATCCTTCACAGTAAGCTCGTAGGATTGATAGTTAAACCACGAAGCTGTGAATTGGATAATGTAGGACAATAGTGAGAGAGATACACAATTATAGCACGTAATCAAAGAAAATAGTTTTCTTCGCGCCAACTGAACCTACCATAATTGCCACACACAAATAAATAACAACGGGGAGCTACCCCGGATAGTACTATCAAATGCTTCGGCTCCAAACGGAGTTAAACAGTTGCGCATGCTTGCTCACATAAAATAAAGTTATACCGCATAGCACATACTTGCAATCAAACGCACATAATTGTCTAAAAACATGAAAACAGTAAATCACAGCATAAAAATATTTGAAAAGCATTGAGTACCATTTCCACTCAAATGTAAAACATAACAAAAAATGGGGCTACGATAACTCACCTCAGCAGATGATGAACAAAGTAGCACAAACAGTATAAAGAGTAAGGCACAACGGTATACGATCGACACAACCAAGAAATACGCCAAGAGAAAGAGAGAGCGAGGTGGATACGCCGCGACTGTGGTGGTTCTCAAACCGAGTGAAACCCTAATCAAACCCTTAATGCGAAACCTCGCTCTAGACCCTATTTAAATCACCAAACGAACTCATGGTCTTCTCGCTTGAACGACGACGGCAAAAATAAGGGTGGCCGGAATCTGGCCAGAAGTGGTGGCCGGAGTGATGACGGCGCCGAAAAACTTAAGGAGAGGTGAAAGAGTAGAAGTGTGTGTGTTAAATGATTTCAAACCCTAATTTGGGTGTTTTATACATCACAAGGACCAAAAGTGTAACTCTATAAATTAGGGGGCGGCGGTGATATTAATTCACAGGGACCATTTATGTAATTTTTGTTATCTTTCTTGATTTTACGGTTCGAGACTCATTTCGGCTCGATAATGATTGATTTAGGACACGAAAATTACGCCATTGCGTTTAAAATAATTTCCCATGAAAAACGAGTATTTACACAGCTAGCATTTCATAAATCGTATAATAATCACAATAAATTGTTTATTAGGTCTACGGTTGTGCCGGTACGCGTTGTGGGTCGGTTTTCACGTTTTACGAGATAACATCTCGTTTTCAAATCAAATGAGTTTGAAAAAAACTCAAAAATGAAATATAAGTAATAATAAACGTAATTTATTATTAAAATAGGTTCTGAAAATTACCGATTGACACACATTGTTTCTAATTTTTATACTCCTTCCGTCCTAAATTATAAGTCCACTTCCACTTTGCACAAAGTTTAAAAAATTTCACTAACTACTCTACTAATCAATCAAATATCATCTCTTTCCACTAAAGTATCTTTTGATTGGTTGGAATATAAAAGTGGACAAATATTTTAGGACAACAAAAAATAACATTATGGACTTATAATTTGGGACGGAGGAAGTAAACAAGTATTGCCTTAAAATGCCGGTTGCTACAGCCCATCTCTAACCTCCGCCTCTCATATATATTTTTTTTCTTTTGTTATAACAAGATTTATTATATTCATTTAAAAATAAATAATACAGAGTATACAAATTTATTTTGTTTTTCTCTCTCCAAATTCTAATCAAAATTCAAATTCAATCCACCTACAAACCAAACGGGCCTTAAATAGTGTATATATTTGACCACCAAAGGGTTTGTGTCCCAATGGCAATCATTATAGTGTATGAAACTCTCCAATTAAATGGTTGCAGGATTAACTCCTGCTTAGAATATGTGTAAAAATTATTGTATATAATTTGCAAGATAGTTAGTTGTCGTTAAAAAAATATATAGAAAAATGTATATATTTGACTAAATGTTCAATAACTAAACCAATAATTCATCACACTAATCAATATTCGAAATTCTTAGTCCATTGCACAAACCATTCCACGTCATCTATCCACAACCTCCTTCTAAAACACTCATCCATCCATTAAACCCCGTCACACAGATCCGCAATCTCAACCATCCATTTTCATTTCACTATCCCGCTTCTTTCACATTCCAAAATTCAAAAAAAACCCCCACAAAAAAACTGTGTATAAAAACCCACATCCACATTTCACCAAAAACATCACAAACTTTTTTCATTCAATCAAAAACCCAAAAAGAAAAGAAAAGCAAATCATGTCAGGACGTGGGAAGGGAGGAAAGGGACTCGGCAAAGGCGGAGCGAAGCGTCACAGGAAAGTGTTACGAGACAACATTCAAGGGATTACAAAACCCGCGATTAGACGGTTGGCTAGACGAGGAGGAGTGAAGAGGATCAGCGGGTTGATTTACGAAGAGACCAGAGGTGTTTTGAAGATCTTTTTGGAGAATGTTATCCGTGATGCTGTTACGTACACTGAGCATGCGAGAAGGAAGACTGTTACTGCTATGGATGTTGTTTATGCTCTAAAGAGGCAAGGCAGGACTCTCTATGGCTTTGGGGGTTAGATAGTTCTTTAGAATGATGTTGTTGTTACGATGTTTTCTGTAGGTTTTATGGTTGTACTGTGTAATTGAAAGTTT
This sequence comes from Artemisia tridentata subsp. tridentata, assembly GCA_021014915.2. Classification (NCBI taxonomy): domain Eukaryota; kingdom Viridiplantae; phylum Streptophyta; class Magnoliopsida; order Asterales; family Asteraceae; genus Artemisia; species Artemisia tridentata. The sequence continues at coordinate 154,114,717 of CP139505.1, forward strand.
ACCAATGAAATGAAATCAATGTTCTTTGAGTTTGGTCTGATTTGTGATTTAAATCAGTTGATGTATGCGAAGTATATAGGGTGTCTAATTTTTATGAAAAATCATTTTAATTTGGTTCTTGAGCAAGGTAAGATGTGTGTCTGATGATGATCCAGGCTGCACTCCTGCACCGCATATAACCCTTCCATTTTACTCATATGGTTAAGCTACATGGCTGTAAATGCTTTCCGAAGTTTCTGATTTGGTCACTTGACTGAATGTGTGTAAAAGCATTTTGGGTCCTGTATCCATATTACATAGCAAGAAGGCATTATGTGATGCTGTTATTGACTACTAGGTAGATGATCGATTGTAAATTGATGTTTTTGTTTAGGTGTTATCAGACTCGTAACAAAAAATAAAAATAAAATGCAGTTTTTTCATAAATGGAATACATGTATAAACTTTTTTGATTTATTTTAGTACCAATAGTTTTTTGTTTTCATGTCGAGGTTCTTGGTTGCAAATAATGTATAGTGGAATCATGGTACCGAGATTTAAGAGCATTTCTATTTTGGTTGCATTTATGAATTGGGCATATGATTGAATGGACTTAAAAGTGGTTCATACACAGAAGTAGTTCTGGCTGCTGCTATATCATGAAGATTGATGGTGTGGTGAAATGAAAAACAGAGGTGAAATCCACCCAATATTTGACGCCTCATAAAAACAAGGTTGACTTCTCTAAATTTCAAGTGATTTTAAAATTAAACTAATATTTGAATATTACTTGCACATGTTTACTTGAGATTTTTGTTCTGAGAAAAAAAAGGGGGAAGATATGCTCGGTGGATGGTTGTGAATTTGTGATAGTATGTTATTAAAGCACGAAAAAGGACTTTTCAAATTGGTACTCAGTTCTTGATGACTGATGAGGCAATATACGAACTTGCCAACCCATTATGTGTGGACATTATGACTTTTGGTTAGACTATGATGGCGTGTATGTGTTGCTGGTTATTGTAGTTAGCTATGCTTTTACTTGTTTTTGTAATACCCAGGCATCAATACTTTATACGGAAAGTGACCTTACACGATTCAAGCAAGATATCCAAGATTATCATCACACCCTAACCCAATTGCTAACTTATGTTAACCAAACACGAAAAGTATAATCAAAGACCCAAAATCTCCTTTAAAATCATACACATATAATGGCCAGATTCCTTTAAATATATTTGCTTCATTAGTTGTACATCGACAAAATGAAATGATATAATACCAGCAATCCTCTAGCATACGACACTTCCCTTTATTTATAAAAATGACATGTATATACTTGTGAAAACAGGATTCTACATACCAGCATCTCAAGGTAAAAGAAGGGGAGAGCCTTCCTTGAGGAGTACGAAGATGCTGCCACCATCTCCCCTAGAGATTCTAAGTTCTTCATCGAGGTAAGTTGTTAATAACCATGATTCAGCATTGGTTCGGGAGATGGAGAACTTTAAAGGGGGTTGGTTTGAAATGGTCTTTGCGACATTTGAAGCTGTGTCTTGAACCGATGTGATCAAGCCTTTAAATGGAGCCAAGTCAATATTTTGTCCAAAAATTTGAACATTTTCTGGTAACTCAATGGAGTCTGTCAACTGAGGTGTCCCAATGATGCCTTCATCAAACTTGATCTGCATTTAAGAAATAATCAAGATTATTTGCTAGCTATCCATTATTCAGCTGTAGAGATGGTCGGGGGTGGGTCTAGTGGGTAGGAAAATGGGTCATAAATGATCCGCGACAATACTGATACGTTTAGCTAGGGACGGCATGACACTCACTGACTCACTTCTTTGTCCAGTTACTAATCATTTATAAACAAATACTATGTGAGATATGATCAAAATTATCACTTGTTTATTATAAATACCCACATTCGGTTAAGCCATATTCCTCTATGTGACCCATATGATCTGTTTAACATAAAACATAACCCAAATTGATTCATTGACAAGTAAATGGTTAGCACCATTGAGAAAGCTATACTAAAATTTAATCCTAGACATGGAAAAGAAACATAAGTTGACCTGTTGTATGTGTAGCTTAATAGTAAAGGTTGAGGTGGTAATATCAGGAAGATAAAAGTGGGATGGTGTGTTAAAATATTGAGATGGTTAAATAAAAACAAACCTTTAATTTAAGCAATATGGTAATAAAACTTGACTTAGGTACAATGCTACACTAGAAATTCAACCATCTATAATAGAACTAAAAAATTAAAAATCTAGGCCTTGTTTTGTATTCACAAACTGGACCCTGTTTCCAGCTCTGCAAAAAACCATAAAACGTGTATGTGCATAAAGCAATGAAAAGATCTTCTTCCTAGCAATGCTGGACTTAAGTCAATTATAAATATCAAAATGATATACAACATACCCTGGCGGGATTGGGTTTGTTGTTGTTGTTGTGATATACAACATAGAGCTTAAGTTAGAAATAGTGTCATACCACAAAGACAGAAGCAAACTAGGATGTACCTGCACACGTTTAGGACTTCTAACTTCAAATTTGGCATTTGTAGTGATCGCAGTTGTGGACCCTAGTCCAGAAAAAACGACACAATTTTGGACAGTGAAATTTTCAGAGTCAATGGTTTGAGATATCTCTTCAACCTTCACCACTGGCAGAGATCCTGATGATAGCAAAGGGTACAAACCTAGGAAGGATGTATAGCTGCAGTAACACAGAAGTAGCACATGTTAAATTGCACAGAATGATAGAAGGGCAAGAACGGATAACATTCGAAGTCTTCTAGCTTGTGCTAAAAACAGTGTTTGTGTATCTACTTTACAAAAGTATAAGATATCTTCTAAGAGGCTAAATGGTTCCTCTTTTCGATTATGTTGTTTTATTAAGATAGTATTGATGCAGTAAGAAAAGAAGTTCGCAATAGCAAGTATCTCACTGTTATGATCGAGTAGTTATACATTTTTGGTCCTGTTTTGGTATTTATACGTACAATTGGTGTGTAAACTTAGTGATGTAGGGTCCGGTGATCCGTCAAGTGGGTCAAATTGTAGACATGGCAATTTCATATGCTTATACGTGTTTGTTTCGATAAGGCCATAAAAGAAATTAACAAATTATTACACCAAATTATAGGTTGCATACCAAAATGAAACAAAAAGAAAGCACAAATACCAAAACGGGACACAAATGAATATGGAATTATTGTTTTGTTTACTTGGGCATTTTTTTTTGCCATGTCCACATTTTGAGCAGTTCTTTAGGTAACTTAGTCTCTAAATTACAAAATTAGCACACCAAATGAAAGCATAATACTAACACTCTGTTCTAGAGTTTTTTTTAAGAGGTAAGTAAAGTAAAGTAATGCAATGTAAAGAAATAGGGAAGAGTGGAAGTAAAGTTTATAGATTTTTGCATGTTCTTTAGTTTATAGTAAAGTAAAGTAAATGAAAGTAGGTGGTCCCACTTTATACTTTTTATATTTGTGGAATTACTATTATAACCTTGCTCCATAATAAATACACACTAAAGACAAATGTTCTTTTTGATATTAACTCAGTTGATTTTTGTCTTTATTCACTTTACTTCACTTTCATCCCATATATGGGATGAAAGTTGGGACAAATAAAACCATTTACTTTCATCCCTCTCCACTTTCTTTCCTTCATTCAAAAAAAACTCAAGAACACACATAATTTTAGTTTCACTCAATTTCATTCCCTTTCATCTAAAAAAAAAAACTTGAGAACATAGTGTAAAACCGGACATAAAAAATTGTAAATACCATATCGGAGCATTGTATTATGTTGCTATTGAATGATGTTTTCCCAAAAGAAAAAGAAGCACTAATAAGAATTGGGCCACACAAACATGACATGAGATAACAGTATCACATGAATTGATCAAACAAGTACAAGTACTTTGCACTATTGTAGTTCATTTAAAGTCACATGAGCTGGGGGATGTAGATGTCAGTCCTTTTAATTGCTTGTTACATGTAACAATCAATTTCCATTTAGGTTGGTACTTATCCTATACAAAAGAAGAAACCATAATGGCGTGTAAAGTAATTCACCTAACATCCACAAAATACATGTCACAGTAATGTGATCATAACTAGGGCTGAGCAATGGGTCAAACCCGGCCCAACCCGACCCGATCCGAAAATCGAATAAAGGTAAAACGTGAACCGAGAACCAAACCGAGTAAAAGCTATCGAACCGAATAAGCTTGGTTCGGTTCGGGTCGGTTTAGCTATTTCGAATCAAATAAGTGTGTTTTGACCCGTACCGAACCGAGTAAAACAGAAATAATTATAAAAAACCGAGGACCGAACCGAATAAGGTCGGTTCGGTTCAGTTCGGCCCGGTTTCTGTCGGTTTATCGGTTCGGCTCGGTTTTCGGGTGATTTTGCTCAGCCCTAATCATAACTTACCTTACAAGGTCCTGTATGGAAAACCGAGCTATGGAATCCCTAAGTCTACAACATAGAACTTGCTACATAAATTGAATAACAACCCAGAATATATCCACCTCTCTTTTTCTACAGAAGTGAATGCGTGTAAAATGGCTAGTTCTCGTGATATTAAAGCATCTAGTTATAATGTGATCGGTATTCCACATGATAAAAATTGCAGGTTTAAGTATGTATAATTGGCTAGTTCTCAAGATCTTAAAACATCTAGTTCTCATGTAATTGCTAGTCCATGAGACAAATTGCAGGCTCATGTATTCCTTTTATTTTACTTTCTGGAAAATCAATTCTGTAACATCTAGTTCCCTTTAGAAGATGTTCAACGATCTCTTTATGGTCTCAGACACATCTTGATGACTAGAGGAACCCATCTCTAACTGTTTTGGGGCAATAAACAATTTGTTATTGGAGAAAATTGCAATATACTCAAATGCTTTCTAGCACACATCCAACTAAAGAAATACTAACTATTTATTCTAAGGTTATCAAACATCTAAGTTCTACTTTACTCAAATCATCAACATTGGCCAAGAACGATACTCTTGTCCAATCTTGCGAAATCTACTACTCTCACAATTCTCAACACTTCGCCTACTTTTATCAGAATTTTTAAATTATCCGATTATCAAGCATTTTTTCCGCAAAACGTTTATGAAATTTAATAAATGCTTAAAAAATCTCTATAAAAAAAAGTAACTCCCAATACCGTCTTCCACGGGTTATGGGTCCCAATACCGTCCAAGACGGTGTATGGGGGAGGTTGACACGTAGACAGCCTTACCCCTACCTAAGGTAGAGAGGCTGCTTCCGGTTCTACCAAAGGTAGAAAAGGACCCCCTGCCTTTTGTAGGGAGTGAGGATGGAACCCTTGACCTCTCGGTTGAGAGGCAAGGGGTTTTCCAACTGATCCAACCCTACTTGTAATAAAAACTTTGTATAGAAGGTAGAATCCTGATATGACTAAAACATCTTCAAAAGGTTATAAAAATCACAAATATTGCCAAAATCGTAAAATTAGGGATTCCACTAGACAGTACATATGCAGGATTCCACAAAATAAATAGAAACTACTTTAACACAGGTAACCTTATTTGATAAATACAAAGTTCACAACAAAATGCCACATGAGGATTTGAATAACTACCGCAACACAAATTATGGATAATCGCCAAGATAGACAAACTGACACTTGTTTGCACAAAAACAAACCAAATATACTAAAATCATTAAAATGACCACAAACGCACGTCTTGCGAAATCCCCTATTCTCACAATTTTCAACATTTGACCAAATTAAAATTTTCAAGCACTTCTTCCCCAAAAGTTTATAAAATCTCGAAAATGCTTTAAAAATATCTTACAGGACACAAAAAATGCAAAAGATGCAAAATATGTAGAAAATGCCTAATCTCCAAATGCTTATAAAATCTCGAAAATGCTATAAATCGCAAAAATAGGGACCCCGCTATTCTGATAACTAGTAGACATGTCTATCTTTATACACAAAAGTATTAATTTTCTCATATGGGGGGGGGGGGGGGGGGGGGGGGGGGGGGGGGGGTGGTTGTTTCGGCTTATATAGCCAGCTTGCGGCTTATTTGATTTTGGGCTTATGTTTCGTGAGCTCACTTTTTGTGGCTTATTAAGTTATTTTGAAACATTTGGGCTTATGTATAAGCCGAAAATTTTAAAATAAGCAACAAAAAGTAAGTTTATGAAAAGCCCAAAACCAGATAAGCCATGAGCCGACTATATAAGCCTAAACAAACACCCCTACAAAAAGGTAAACCAGAACATAAATCACTTACGCCAAAATCCATTTTCCATTAAGAAGAGGCAGCGACTGAGTGGGAGCCGCAGTGGGATTCTTAGCCTCAAGCTGCGTAATCAACTCCACAACTTCAGCTCTAGTTTCACTAGTAGCACTTAACCCACGGTTCGTACCATAAAACGAATCCACCAATTGTTTTTTCAACACATCTATCTCCCCCGTCTTCTTCACTTCCGGGACCTTGTCCTCTACAGCAAAAAACGACTCTGTTTCTTCATAAGAAGCACGTACAGTGAACTTGGTTACTTTCTTTTTGGCCCAGAAAACCTTTTTTGAGTTTGATGAAGGGATGTTAAGTGAGTTGAGTGAATATTTGGATGTGGGTGTTTTGGGGTGTGATATTGTGGACAGAGAGGTGGTTGGAAACTGGCTGATATGAGTAACGCCGGCCATTTTTTTCTTTTGGTACGAACAGAGAGTTGTGACTTGGGAGTTGGGAGTTGTAGTGGGTGTAACTTTATATACCACTTCTTTAAGAATTAGGTACCGCAAAATTGTTTTTATGAATTTTGTTCCTATTTTGTCTTGGAGTGTCTTATTAATGATGGGTTTTTGTAATTATTTACTGTCGACATTGGTTATTCCAATGGTTCCTAATTAATATCAGGGTTTTGTAACGAAAATTCGCACATCTGAGACTTGGCACTTGCTTTATGACAGAAGAAGGTGCTGTTTACTTTCTACTTAATGTCCTGTTTGGTAACAAAATTGGCTGGAAACAGGAAACTTTTGTGTTTCTTTTTAACTTATTGCAAAAGAGAATTCTTAATGTGGAAGGGGGCAAAATTTGATACTGTTTCTATCCAGGACGTCTTAATACGATTTTTTTCCCGAACTAGTGTAGGTGGAAAAAATAAATTCGAAAAATTTAGAAAACTTCCAAAAAATTTATAAAAATTCAAAAAAAAATTTAAAAATTCGAAAAATTTATAAAAATTCGAAAAATTTATGAAAATTCGAAAAAATTTATAAAAATTTTAAAAAAATTCAAAAAATTTTAAAAATACAAAAAATTTATAAAAATTGAAAAAATTTATAAAAATTAAAAAAATTTATAAAAATTCAAAAAAATTTATAAAAATTCGAAAAATTGATAAAAAAATCAAAAAATTCGAAAATTTTATAAAAAATTTATAAAAATTCAAAAAATTCGAAAATTTTATAAAAATTTATAAAAATTCAAAAAAACTTATAAAAAATTTGAATTTTTTAAATTTTTTTTCGAATTTTTATAATTTTTTTTGAATTTTTAAAAAATTATAAATTTTTACAAATTTTTTGAATTTTTAAAAAATTATAAATTTTTATAAATTTTTTGAATTTTTTAAAAATTTTAATAAGTTTTTTCGAATTTTTATAATTTTTTATAAAATTTTAGAATTTTTTGAATTTTTATAATTTTTTTGAATTTTTAAAAAATTATAAATTTTTACAAATTTTTTGAATTTTTAAAAAATTATAAAATTTTTGAATTTTTAAAAAATTTTAATAAGTTTTTTCGAATTTTTATAATTTTTTATAAAATTTTCGAATTTTTATAAATTTTTTGAATTTTTAAAAATTTTCGAATTTTTTTAAAATTTTTATAAATTTTTTCGAATTTTCATAAATTTTTCGAATTTTTATAAATTTTTTCCACCTACACTAGTTCGGGAAAAAACTCGTATTAAGATGGTCAATTAAGCATAAAAAAGAAACAACATATATCCACACAGACACTAACTAGAAATAGTAGACATATATCCACACAGAACCTAACTAGAAACAGGAAAAAAAAAAACAGCCCCTTACTTTATGACACAAGAGGGTATTTGCACGGTGCAGCGGTGGGTATCATCAAATAAAAACTTTTAGCAAACAATATTACCCGATTATAATTTTTTCTGATAATAACTTTACGCACGGCTAGAATTTTAATGAATAAGTGTATCGCACATTGTCACATATAAAAATAGTAAAGTACCCGTGCATCAGGATGCAATGATGATATGAAAACGGTAGCCAGTAGTATTACAAAGTTGTGATGATTGACGGTGAAAGTTACTTGTTAGTTAAAATAGGCCAACATTTTATAATAGATTAGTACTAAAATGAGAATAATAAGAAGAATTTCTAGCCATACATTTCAAATAAGGGGGATATTTTTAAGGGGAGATGCATCTATTTTTGTAGGTGCATCTTAAATGTTTGGTTGTTGTTTCTTTTCATCATTCTCATTTTAATTTTTTTTCTCATTTGATCCTAACTCTTAATGTATTACTTAAAATCTATTATTGGAAATCTTAAAAATACTAGAATATAAAATACATTATAGTTAGTTTAGATTATTAAATTTGTGATTTTTGTGAAAACGTAGAAGGGGGGGGGGGGGGTGGGGTTGTGAATACGTTCCCGTTTTAAATACTTAAAACTTGTTGTATCAAAATTTCAATTTGGCTTGTTCTAATATGAAAGCTGTCTGTTGTAGTTTATGTCTAGCATAAACTAAAGCATGTTGTCACACAAGTATTATCAACTAATCACAACACAAGCAGTCACATAATGCAAACATAAAGGTAAAGAGATAAGTAAAAGAAAGCGCAAACCGAACACGATGATTTATAGTGGTTCGGTCACGGAGCTCCTCTCCGCCCTACTCCACTCCCCGAGTACCCAACTCGAGAGTTACTTCACTAGATCAACAAGCTCCCTTCTTGGCGGAGAAAACCTTACACACGTCGCTTACACTTTTTCCGGTACAAAGCTAAATACCGAGTTCTAGTTCGAGGTAGAACCACCCTAACGTTGCCTATACAATTTTCGACACTAAGCTAGATGTCGAGTTCTTTACAAGGGTACAACCACACCCGTTGGTTCTTTCACAAGGGTACAACCACTCTCGTTGGTTCTTTGACAAGGGTACAATCACTCCCGCTATGTTTTATGGCTCAATATAGAAACCTTGTGTTTTATGGCACAAACACATAAACCATCTAATCTAGTATGTATAGATTACAATGATGATCCATGACATAAATGGGTCATGGATATGAATGGCTAATCTAAATGAACTTCCGTTGATAGGAAGCCTTCAATGGATGAAGATCACAAGCTCCCTAAACTTGTTGTGATGGATCTTCATATATGCATATGGAATCTACATGAACTTCTTGAATAAGAAGTCTTCAATCATTGAGGATGTCAAGTGCTCTTGAATCTTCATATGTTGGAATGCTATGATGGATAATGACTTCAAGATCTTCTAACCTTCATGGTGGATCAAGAAGTATGCTATGGATGATGTCTCATGATCTTGAGCTTGCTTCACAGGATCATTAACAATGTATACTTATAACATAATGAAAGTTAGTAACATTATGATCATGATGTAAAGGGTGATTAATGTATGAATCTACATGGTTAGCTACTGATCTAAGTGTGTGAAAAGGGTAAAGGGAATGTGTGTTCTAATGGCTTGAACAATGGGCTACTATTTATAGGCAAAATGTAACACAACCCACGGATTTGATAAAAGGGATCCATCCTTTATACCAAAGGGATCTGCCCTTTATACCAAAGGGATCCGCCAGACCTGACAGCTAATATTTCAACAAATCTTTCCATATCTTGCACAATCTTTCCATATCTTCAAATTTCAACTCTTTAGCTTGAAGATCTATACAAGATATCTCAAAATCTTTCTAAGATTGTGTTCATGATGCATGCCATGATGTCATCCTAAATATTTCTAATTTAAGAAATAAAATGTAAATAATATAAATGTGTATATGTTTGTAACATGTATCCTAGTGATCATGTAGCATGTATATACAAGCTTAGCTTAACTAATATATGTTTACCAATATGTATCATGTTAGTTTGACACCTAAAGTGTATTTATCCTATTAAACTTAGAAAACATGATGTACAAGTAAGAATACTTGTATATGCAAAATGTGAAATGAGGTTCTAAGTAGAATGGTAAGCCTTTTTAAAATACTTAATGACCTAGCCGTATTTTAAACATTCTAAATGGTTTGTTAAGGGTTTGATCATAATGCCACATAACAAACATGTACGAACCTGTGTTGTATCATACGAGGACTCGAGAGGTGTTGAATGTATGTTGAGACAAAATATGATTACAAGTAACTTGTACATTTTACGTTATGTATCAAGTTACATGTTTGTCATCAATAAAAACAAACGAGACTGCTTGCACTAACAATCTCCCCAACGAGACTGTTTGCACTAACAATCTCCCCCTTTTTGATGATGACAAAATATGTAAACGTGATAGAAAGTAAAATGTAAAAAGTTACTTGTGTCCGTACTATCTTTAATATTACCTTCTCCGTTTACACCTTTCTCAACTCTTCTAGCCTATTACTTTCTTCGTTTACACCTTTCTCCCCCTTTTGTCGAAGCAAAAAGGGTAAGAACGTTCTCAAGAAAGTATGTTGAGCTTGCATCATCTCTAGTGAAGTTAAATATACTACTCCAATCTCCAATAGTTGTTGCGTCCCCTAGGTTGTTAACGGATCCATGGAGCAAACTAGACTCTTAACCTACATCAAGGTTAGTGGTGTGCAACATAAAAAGAATATATATGAAAAATGCATGATGAATGAAATGCAAATAGCCAACGATACACGTGGGTAAGCTATGTTGGACTATGTTGACCTATCTCATCCTTTTTGTCGAAACACAAAAGTGTGTCGAAGAATGAGAATTCTTAAGAATGCAAGCATGCTCCCCCTTGACTGTAGCTCCCCCTTAATCAATACTCCCCGTTGCTAGGGTACCAACGTATATGATGTAAGGATTATGAATGCTACAAAACAAGGATTAGTACATGATATGCTCCCCCTTGATCAATACTCCCCGTTGCTAGGGTACCGACGTATATGATCCAAGGATGAAGAATCCTACAAAATAAAGGTTAGTATAAAACAATATTTGTTTTTGGACAAGTATGCGATATACACCAATGCGTGTATATGATGCATTCTAAAAATGTTTGACGAAGGCTCCCCATTGCTTTAGGACGTCAAGATAAACCTATAAACAAAAATTAGCATAATAGAGACTATGTCTTAAGACATATATGTCATATACGACCAATGTGTATAGACGATGCAATATGAGTATGATGCGTGGTTTTGCAACCTTACAACAGGTTTTACCTCTCGAGGGATCTCAAGAGGCTTACAACCCCACCAGGCAGTGTACCTGACCGATGTAGTATAGTGTAGTGGTAAGTACGGGGGATTGATCGTTCTCCACAGGGAATAGTGTTCGTTAGGTATGAAAAATTACTCTAATAGGTCTAAGGGTGAGAGAAGATTCTTTTTTATGTTTTTATAATTTTATGAAAGCAAGTAAAATCTCGGGTTTGAAAGAGTGGGCAGAATTAGTTGCTAGTCAACTAACCCAAGTTACTACAAATGCAAATAAAATAAAATAACAGAAAATGAAAAGGTTGGTGAAAACTTATGTGGGGGAAAATGTGTTTACTTAGATTTCCTTACTCCCTAACTATCTTTTACCGGTTGATTAGTGTGTATTAGTTGCGTGGATGACGGGTGTATTCCTTAATACCAATCGTGGGGTGGCGTACGTACTTCCCCAACTCTACAAGCTCCTACTTCACTCCTATGTCGAGCCGGCTAGGAAGCTCCTAACATGGGATCACTAGAGTTCGCTTGTGCATTAAATACAACCATAAAAACCTTTAGTACGCATTGGTTCATGTTTCTTAAGACGTTCAAGCAAGTTACCGAATAGGAAGTTAGCCAGTTTTCTTAAGCCTAACATAGATGAACAATCATCCAATACAACTAACAACACACTAATAACCAATAATCAATAGCTAGGTTTCATTAGATCTAAGCAAACACAAGATAAATCTAGCCTAGCATGTTAAACAAAAGACAAGAACAAGATATAATCAAACAACACATAGACATATTGAATGATTAATTGATAACTTATCTTCAATGTAACATGGAAGATCTCAAGGCAAAAAGCCTTGAAAAAGCTGCCAAATTCGTCTTAGGGTTTTCACACACAAAATTCCTCAATAAGTTCCACACTAATGACAAAAAATTGCAAAACTATATATAGACTTTCAGATCTGACGGCGTCACGTTATGGAGTGTGACGCCGTCACCTCGCCGCTTTTAGGGTTCCCGGATGACCTTCTTGACGCCGTCCCTCTTTAGCTCTCCAAAATCCGTTCTGGCTTATCAGGGGTTGACGCCGTCAGAATTAGGGGTGACGCCGTCCCTCTTTAAATTAAGCCGTGACGACCTTGATCAGATTAAAGCGTGACGCCGTCAGAATTCCCATGCAAATTTCTCTGGCTTATCATGAGTAAATTTCACATCCACCTTTTCTTGCCAAGCCATGACGCCGTCCAAGGATAATCCTGACGCCGTCAAAGGTAACTTTTAGCATGATTTTGAGACTTTGTCGTTTTCTTCACTTTTATGCTCCAAAAACGTCCAAAATGCCTCCTTTTCCAGATTTCTCCTCAAAAGTACCTAAAATGACAAAAGGAACGATTTAGGGCAATATTTGATCAAATAAATACGATTTAGGGCTTAAATGACCTCTTAAAAGCGGTACACTTTTCGCTTCATCAAATACCCTTACACTTGAGATTTGCTTGTCCTCAAGCAAATGCGCTTTTATTCTAATCAAAATACAAGTTAGGGGTCATTTGATGCTAACATAAAAGTAATTACAACAAATATTCGTTCCACTTTAATCATAATAAGCACGGAGATTACAAACTAGCACCTCACAAGTAGTGTTTAGATACTCATATCTCTCAAGTGTCATCAAAATAAATCTCATAAATGAAAACGGATAATATCTCTCACTACCTGTCATAGCAAATAGATTACCATAGGCTTGGGAAAGGATCGAAAACCTCCTCCACTAGGCGTAAGCACCTAAGATAAACTATCAAAGAGGGCTTTTACATGGGTTATAACGTTAGGTGTAGGGAAAAGGAAAACACGGTTTTGTTGGATAAAGGATATTTTACTGGTGGCGAGTTAAAGATCTTGATTAATTACATGTACTATACAATGTTGCTAAGCCAAGACTCGACTCAATCTTAAGCTAATGAAAGAAAATAACAAAAACATAAAATAAACATAAAATAAAACGGGATGGTAGTCCGTATGTTTTTTCTATTTTTTTTTTTCATACACTCTTGCCCTACCATCCAAAATAATACATCATAGGGGCGTTGCATTCCCCTTACACTTGAACTTTTACATAACTTTACAAATAACTATTCTAATGACTCGAATTAAGATAATTGAAAAACTTGGAGTACTTTTAAAATATTTAGCACATATGGGGGTAATAAATGATGTTCTTCCCCATTACTCCATTACACTAGTACTTTACCCATGAGTCCCAATCGTCCCAAAACAATATGTACAAGGATATGACTCGACTTAGCAACCATGTAATCAATTAGATAATTAACTTGGGTTTAAACAAATGTTGTAACAATAATGCACTAAAAATGAGTGCATACAAGGTAGGCTAAGGCGATTTGGGTGTACATTTAAGTGGGGTGTAAACAAATTCTTCCTTTAAGTAAAATGCTTAAAGGTCGAAACGAAAAGATAGGCTCTGAGGGATGTACTAGGGGTATCGTGTACTAAAAATGAGTACAACGCAAAGGGTGTGGGAGAATTACTTGACCAATGTAGCCAACGTAATTATAACAAAAACACAGGTGTAAAACAATGGGTTAATCCTAATGCCTCTTATCATGTAGTAAATCTAACTACACGAATGTAGTCTCACTTGTGGCCTCGGAATGGTCCTAACGCAAGTTCTAGAATCTAAGTGCTACCGGTACACACATCATAGCATAAATGCTTTTCCTACCAATTCTAGGGGCGAACCTCACATATTTGGGGTGGAAAATTTTTTAGTGGTACGGTTTTGTGCTAGTCATATAACTCCTATCCATGAGACGCTCATTAAGACCAAAGTTTCACTCCTATATGTTGTAAAAAATTTTAAATTTGGCACTAAAATTGCCTTAACAGGTATTTCTCTCAGTTTTATTACACATCTACCATTAAACAAACAAAAATCAAGCGTAATTGTATTCTCTAAAGTATCGTACTTTTACCCCCCCCCCCCCCCTTACACTTAAGATGAAAATTGTCCCCAATGTTCAAATAACAAGATGTAAAAGTGAAAAGGTAAAAGAATGAAATCAAATACTCCCCTGATTCGTTCGGTGGATAAAGAGGTAACATGGTTAGATCTTCTTCCAAGGTAATGTAGAAGCTTCAAGACTAATGCATCGCCAAAAGCTTGATTCCACATACATCTCCTTGTCCAAAATAACCTGTTAATCCTGAGAAAACAAACAAGAAAAACCAAAGCATCAAACCGAACAAAGACAACTCACAACTAGGTGTAATTCCAGACTTAGAAATAAAACAATTAAAGATATAATGCTTGCGGAATGAATGTTTTGCAGATTCCTGGAGTTTATAAGTTAGAGATTTAATAAAAACTTTTTATGATTCCGGTAGAAAAACAAAACTTTCAAAAATTTCAGAAAATTAAAACCTGACGCCGTCAGGTTGTAAGGCCTGACGCCGTCAGAAATGATCTGACAGAATTCTCATGTTAAGTTTCCGGAAAATTTCTGGAAAAACCTATACCTTACTTTCTGGAATTCCTGCAAAACTTCATTATGACTCGATACAAGCATTTGACTCAAACAAATACTAATATGCATGCTTATATCTCATTGTTATCGTTCATGTTCAATCTTGTTCTTAAAAACAAATTTGGATTTCCCTTACACTTATCTTTTGCAAAATACCTTTATATGTAGTTAAGACGAAGTTAAAAACAAAATAAAGCATTTTCACAATTTATATTTGAGACATGAACAGTAAACAAAAAGAATAAGAAATGCATACGGAAACAAATAAAATTAAATAAACAAACAATCAAAC
The DNA here is from genome assembly GCA_021014915.2 of Artemisia tridentata subsp. tridentata. Lineage (NCBI taxonomy): Eukaryota > Viridiplantae > Streptophyta > Magnoliopsida > Asterales > Asteraceae > Artemisia > Artemisia tridentata. Next base: position 154,130,012 of record CP139505.1, read on the forward strand.
AAATAAAGCAAATAAAGCTTGGGTTGCCTCCCAATAAGCGCTTGTTTTTGTTCGAGTCACGAGCCTGACTCTACCCTTATTTAACAAAAATAGGGGAGGTTTTCCCTACACTTAGGATTAAGTGCGGGTGAAAGTAGCGATACACACCCTTAGGGTGTGAATATGCCACGTGAGGTGAAGGGGGTGAGTGAATGGCTTCCTTCATCCTAAAACTACCCGGATAATATTGGTTGATGGGTGGGTCGGTTCCTCTTTTTTCTCCTAGATGTAAATCTAAGGATGAAAAGTTGTGTAAAGGTTGAGGTTCCAATTCATCAACACTAGGAAATCCCCTAGAACTATGAGTAAGGTCATCACTAAAAGTGTGCAAACCTATATCCTCTAGTTGTGCTTGGTCCAAGGGTTCTACCTCCATCGGGATTCCTAAAGTCTCTTCTACTTCTTCCGGGTAAGTCACGGGCGGTGTGGGTGCCTCAAATGATGGTTGAGTATTTTGTGGGCTTATGGTGTTTACCTCATTATTCCATGTGTCAAGATCACCTATATCCTCGTCAATTGTTTTCTTAGGTAGTGATAATAACAAACCTAGTGCTTCATCCAACTTATGATTTATTGATACGGCTCTATCCACAATTCCTTGGCAAACTAGGTCGCTTTTCCTATTAGCCTCACTAAAACAAGATCCTAAACATGGAGGTTGTTCATAAGAATCTATCCTAGGTGAAGGCTCATATGATTCATAAGTGTCTCTAAATGAGGTATTTTGAACTTCTTGGTGTTCTAGCCACTCAACCATATCTTGCAATCTTAGAAATCTAAGTGAAAAGTCCATTTGAAGCAAATTACAAACAAAATCACAAAGAAAAGATAGACTACGAGAAAACTACAAAATAAAAAGAAAATATCTCACTTGATAGGAATCTTGTGAGTAGACCTAATAAAAATAAAATTTCAACCTAAGCAATAACTACTCCCCGGGCTGCGGCGCCAAAAACTTGATGCGTGGTTTTGCAACCTTACAACAGGTTTTACCTCTCGAGGGATCTCAAGAGGCTTACAACCCCACCAGGCAGTGTACCTGACCGATGTAGTATAGTGTAGTGGTAAGTACGGGGGATTGATCGTTCTCCACAGGGAATAGTGTTCGTTAGGTATGAAAAATTACTCTAATAGGTCTAAGGGTGAGAGAAGATTCTTTTTTATGTTTTTATAATTTTATGAAAGCAAGTAAAATCTCGGGTTTGAAAGAGTGGGCGGAATTAGTTGCTAGTCAACTAACCCAAGTTACTACAAATGCAAATAAAATAAAATAACAGAAAATGAAAAGGTTGGTGAAAACTTATGTGGGGGAAAATGTGTTTACTTAGATTTCCTTACTCCCTAACTATCTTTTACCGGTTGATTAGTGTGTATTAGTTGCGTGGATGACGGGTGTATTCCTTAATACCAATCGTGGGGTGGCGTACGTACTTTCCCAACTCTACAAGCTCCTACTTCACTCCTATGTCGAGCCGGCTAGGAAGCTCCTAACATGGGATCACTAGAGTTCGCTTGTGCATTAAATACAACCATAAAAACCTTTAGTACGCATTGGTTCATGTTTCTTAAGACGTTCAAGCAAGTTACCGAATAGGAAGTTAGCCAGTTTTCTTAAGCCTAACATAGATGAACAATCATCCAATACAACTAACAACACACTAATAACCAATAATCAATAGCTAGGTTTCATTAGATCTAAGCAAACACAAGATAAATCTAGCCTAGCATGTTAAACAAAAGACAAGAACAAGATAGAATCAAACAACACATAGACATATTGAATGATTAATTGATAACTTATCTTCAATGTAACATGGAAGATCTCAAGGCAAAAATCCTTGAAAAAGCTGCCAAATTCGTCTTAGGGTTTTCACACACAAAATTCCTCAATAAGTTCCACACTAATGACAAAAAATTGCAAAACTATATATAGACTTTCAGATCTGACGGCGTCACGTTATGGAGTGTGACGCCGTCACCTCGCCGCTTTTAGGGTTCCCGGATGACCTTCCTGACGCCGTCCCTCTTTAGCTCTCCAAAATCCGTTCTGGCTTATCAGGGGTTGACGCCGTCAGAATTAGGGGTGACGCCGTCCCTCTTTAAATTAAGCCGTGACGACCTTGATCAGATTAAAGCGTGACGCCGTCAGAATTCCCATGCAAATTTCTCTGGCTTATCATGAGTAAATTTCACATCCACCTTTTCTTGCCAAGCCATGACGCCGTCCAGGGATAATCCTGACGCCGTCAAAGGTAACTTTTAGCATGATTTTGAGACTTTGTCGTTTTCTTCACTTTTATGCTCTAAAAACGTCCAAAATGCCTCCTTTTCCAGATTTCTCCTCAAAAGTACCTAAAATGACAAAAGGAACGATTTAGGGCAATATTTGATCAAATAAATATGATTTAGGGCTTAAATGACCCCTTAAAAGCGGTACACTTTTCGCTTCATCAGAGTACTAGACTGATAATTCTCCAGATTTGAGGACGTCAGGAAGCACCTACAATAAATACGAAAAATAATCGATGCAAACTTCATCCTTAGATGAATATGCTATATACGATCGAGCGCATATGTTGATGAACCTATAATGAAATGGTTAGTGCAATATATTTTATCTCAAAGAAAAATATGATGCAACATATCAATAATCTAATCACAAGCAACTTATGTCAGAGAACTATGATTATTTGGCAAACCATGTCATACCAATTGTGATACCGATTTTGATTATCTAGTCAACCATGTTATAAAGTGTGTAATCTTCTAATAAGAATTACAATCACAAGAATATAATATGATAAAATCCTACAAAACTGTGCCTATGAGGAGGATATGAGTAATCCTAGTGTTGGTGTTAGTTTACTAGTGATAACTTGATAACTAAAGATTGATGCAAGTAAGTTTTTTTTGCTAATCCATGGGGTTGATGATTAGTGAAATAGGTGATGGAATGTGGTGGTTATAATGAATGCAATGAATTCAGAAACTCTAATGTATAGCAAATGCTATAAGAGTATTTGAAGACGGTTACGATTATGATATTATCATCTATCAAAGATGATGAATCATGCCATAGTAAATGCTCGAATGGAAATAAGAGGAAGTGAAGACAATGATCACTTAGGAATAGAGATTCCATATGCAACAATTAGAAATACTAGATACCTATATGCGGATGAAAATGACATCATATGATGAGAGTGTTGGTTGGACCAACGTGTTGAGAATGATGGTTCTGTTTGCACTGACAATGACATGCTTGATATGTATCAAGAATGAAAAGGATGAGATCCTATGATCGTGTTCTAGACAATGAAGGTGTTCTAGATAATGAAATTGTTCTAGACAATGAAGGTGTGAAAGTAAATCCTAGACTCGTTGGTTGTGAGAGGGTTGTCTGTTATGAATAGTTAAAACTGAACCAGGTACCCACGGATTGGGTGGAACCAAATCTTTGGTTCCGTCCGTCTTATCGTAGGGTGCCGTGGGACCAAAATTGATTTGGTCACCTTTTGTCGTTTTTGATCAAACGAAGGTTCAAGCTAAGGTCTATTTACTTATAACTACAGATTTGGTTTCACTAATCCTAGTCAAAGACTAAGGAGACTTAAAGCTTCTCGTTTAAGAGGTTTTTCAAACACATGATGTGTTTTTCACTTGACGATGTGCTGTGATGTTGAGCTAAGAAGGTTTGAATAACTTGTGGTTTTGTGAACTGGTTTTAACTGAATGGTTTGAACCTATATGTCGGTATTTGGGGATGTAAGAATCATGACTACATGTTCTTTAATGCGAGAAGACAATTATGTCAATGAATTTCTCTCCCCCTTAATCGGTGGACATCCAACATAATGTGTGATATTAAGAATGATGATGCAGGTTAATGAAAGCAATGAGCTTGGTAATGTTTTTGCAGATGTAGGTTAGCATACAAAGAACTTCATCCTTGAAGTTACGTAGCTCTTCTCTATCAATGCGAGATGATCGCACGATGAGGCATGTGGTTTTCTCATGGAAGGTGTATTGTTATAACTAAAAGATGATGGAGATGTTGTTAGGGAAGCGGAAGTAACAATATGATATGAAAGAGGTATATTGAAAGATATCCAAACACAAATTTCAAACCCCTAAAGCTTAATTCTATTATCTTTAAAAGCTATATGCAAGATAATGGGTCCCATAAACATATTACTAATCTACGTAGCAATAAAGGGATTACAATAATGCAGAGTAGGCATAACACAGTGAGATAATAACTAATTTGTTATCAACCTATAACACAAAAGTGTTAATGATAAATGATATGTTTATGATAAAAATCATAAAATAACATCTTATACAAACAAAAACAAATATTCAACTACTAGACAAAAAGCTACCACGTAGCATCAAGACAAATAATCATATTGCAAGAAAGCATGACATTGTTTGAAACACTACTTAGTGAAATTGTTTTGATGTAATGTTTAGTTACTTAAGCATACTTACTCATTAATTAATCTAATGATCTATGTGATTAAGGATAAAAATGACTTCTAGATGTTAATCATACTAAAAGCACTCAGACACATTACATGGCAAACAACTAGTGTGACAAAGTCACAAAAGAAGTGAGACGACAGGTTCATGCAAACAATTCTAACATTTTGGAAGCATGCATCATTTAGACTATCCTACGAAAAAGCTCAATGAATGTCAACTAAAGAAAAGAGCTATCAAACACCATGTATTAAAAATGACATATCGTAAGTTAACAAGTAATACGTTAATCTTGTGAAATAGCATATAACGAAAGAATGAACATATTATTCAAATCATGTTAACATGAAGCATATAAGCATGCAGACAAAACCTTTCCAAGGTTTACACATTTGACTATCACTGAAATAGTTATCATGATTATGTCAAGTTACCTAATCATATCAAACAACTAACATGTAATCAACACATGTATATGAAATGCAAGTGATTATACTAAGAATAATCATATCTATTACTTGTTTGATTAATATTCCTAAGACAAGATAAATTATCTTATTTTAATACTTACTTTTAGGCAAGTATAGGAATACAGATTTTTCAAGTTGGAGAATGAATATGAGACTATTACTAGCGGTGCTCAATTTAGGCTAAACACGACCATTTTTACGGGTGGTTCCACATACCCAACTTCTCAGCTGGAAGCAATTTAACCGTCAGGTTAAATTGAGTTTCTAGTGCAATAAATTCTCTAGTAGTCATTCTCATGTCTGAAAGATAGGAATTCCTATTTTTGCCTATCTAAATATGATAGTTTACCAATTACTGAGACTCAACTATTTCTATTAAAAATAATGTGATGAAGGTGTCATGTAATACACGGGAATATGACAAATATGTGTCAACAGATTTTAATCTTTGTGTTTGGAATCTAAGGTTGAATTATCTAAAGGGTGACATCTTTTAAATTGAGTTAAGTATGTGCTATGCAAGTGATTTGATCATCTAAGACCAAGAGATATGTTTGTGTATGATAATGGAATATGTTAAGAACTTTCTCAAGAAAAACTCTTTGGAACAAGAATCTGAGTAAAGTTACCAACTTTAATAGATCTTGTGTATGCTCTAGAGATGTGTAGGATACACACAAGGTTTGAACTAGATTATGAGCAAGGTTTGGTTATGATGTACAGCTTGAAAGAAGATAGATACATAAAGTATCTTTCAACAAGTAAGGTTATCATGCTTATGAAAACAAGTTTGAACAGATGAGGAAGAAAGTTCATAGAACTTGTAGGTGTAATGAAATCTCATGTAACACAACCATTCATGTTGCAAGAAGAGAATGATGCATAGGATATACATTATCCTTTTAACAAGATGAAAACTAAACGTATGATTTAAGCATAATGTTTTCCGAAACATCATGTTTTCCTAAATAAAGATATGAACTTAAAGTGTTTGAGTTGGATAGACTTATCCTAAATTTACCAGATGAATACATGAGAAATTCACTTGAGTTTCTTATGTATACTCCTCAAGAATCATTGTCATGAGATTTGTTTAGAGATTACATTATAACATAAGTTGCTACAATGTTGATCTAAGGTTTAATGAAACTAATGCAGAAGTCAAATGACAAAGTATTACCAATACTTTGATGACTTGTGGTACTACTTAGATCTAGTGGAAATTGATAAACCATGAATGTGAGCATCATGCTCATCTGATGGTGAAGGTTCTAATCCTATAGGTGATAAAGTATGGTTGAGTTGATTCAACGTGCATTTGAAGAGTGTTGAACTACAGGCTTTTTGAGCAATGCTCTCAACTGATTCAAATGATGGAAAGGATTGTGGATTGGTTGATTTAGATAGAGTGTCTAACTAAGGATGTGGTGATGCAGAGATCTGTTGTACTATAGAAGTACTTTGGGTTTCATGAATGTTGAAAATGACAAGAATGGATATTGATTCTTGTGGTTCACTAGTGAATGAAGTGCTTGGTTATGTTTATGAAACCTAGGGGCTAAATGGGATGAAGAACAAATTTCTAGTCATGATAAGATAAGTGTTTTAACATACGTTGTTAAAATACTTGTGAGTTGATTGTTTCAGATATGACTTTTAATGTCTACAATCGTAAGTCAGATATACTTGAATATTTCGGACGAAATACTTAAGTTGTCAATCCTACTTGGAGAGAAGGATGACAAGACTTGATAATTGCATCTATAACCTAAGTGTGAGTTACGACTCGATGTAAATCGTCTTTGAAGGATGACATGTTAACCAAGTGAGGCAACATATGTGAATACAGGATAATATCAGTCATGAGTTGGGTTTGTAATCTGTGATATCTTTGCACACTGTGAGTCTGGTTTAGTTAGAAAGTTGTCAATTTACAAATCAAGTTAATGGATAAGTAAAGGACAGGTGAATGTGTGTGATGATCATAAATGATCAGTAGAATAAACCTAAAAACTAGAATCAATAATTTAAGGATCGGGATTAGTCGAAAATTTTGAAAAAGTTACTGTTGAAGCCTGCGGATCCAATCGACAACAAAGGCGGAACTAAAATTTTGGTTCCGTGGAATCCGTAGGATCAGGACTGGCGGATCCAAAGCATACACTAGGCGGATCCAAAATTTGGGATCCGCCGAATCCGCCATATGGAGATTTAGATTCTTAGCAGAACATATGTCAAAATTTTCGTTACTCGTTCAAATTCCGAAAATTGTCCTCAAACATATGTAACTACGTAGTTGTGATAGATTCATAACAAAAACACAGGTAGTAACATATGTTAACATATAGATCAATCCGAGGATAACGAACTTACCATTAATGGAAGTTAAGCCAAACAGTGGCTTAAGCCCGAAAACTTGACAACATCAAAATGTTATCATCCTGCATTGTTATGTTAGTTCACATAAAAGTATAATGCCAACATAATATCCTAATAACATAACAAGTCATCACATGATTGTTTGAAATTTTCTTATACCAAACACACTTACACAGATACAACATGTTTACACATTTTAACACTTGAAATTAAGTGAAGGTTTGTGCAAGACAATACATTTTAAGATACTAAACTAGTTTCACTCAGTTCACATTTCTAAGTAAGTTATGCAAAGTTTTCACATAACATATGCAAACAAAAATATCTAAGTTTATAAGTGAAACAAACACAGTTTATCAACTTAGTGCACAGGATCTAGCAAAAGTCCTATTGTGCATCAAACAAGCAATTGATAAACAAGCAAATAATTGTCATGGCAAAACACTTATGTATTTCCTATCAACAAATGCAATCACAATTACCAACAGGCAAATCACATGTATACAAATAACTTAGAACAAATAGTCACATAGCATAGCATAAATGAAAAGATACTTTTCGTCACTTTGTGTTTAAATATGACGATGTATGCCAAGCTTGATTTGTTTCCTTTATATTACCAAATTCTTTAGTTTTAAAAGAAATCATATCAATGTTCAAAGAATACCAACTTACATTGCCCGACTAAAAGTTTAAGTTACTGTGTCAAAATGAAACTTAATATTTTGAACAGGTTGTAGTATTTGATTTGTTTTACCTACTTCAATTTAGATTTAGGACATAAGATTATTTTTAAATGAAAGTAGACTTAATTCTCCTCAAATGATTGTGACATAGAGAAACATGTAGGACTGCTAACTTAATATTAAATATTTACACATTGTAAAACATTCTACTATGTGACTTATTAAACATTACGGGGGGTTTTTTAGCTAAATTAATAGTTATCCAAACGCCCTTTTAACACCCGGTATTCGTAAATTAGTTTTACGCACACAATTTGACACTTAATCATTAAGAAATTTTTCTCTTGATTTCCAAGACATCTTCAAGCTGTATACAAAGAATATTTAAAAACAAAATTTCTAAGTATACTTAGCGAACATTTTATATATATTCTGCTTCAAAGGTAATTTGATACATGGATTGTTCTCTATTTTCAAAACCATTTGTTTTGAAATAAGAGCAACGAGCTCTAATACAATTATGAAACGTAGAGGGGGGGGGGTGGAGGTGAATACTTCCCTTTTAATAATACCGACTTGTTGTATCAAATTTTCATTTGGCTTGTTCTAATATGAAACTTCTGTTGTGTTTATGTAGCATAAACTAAGTGTTGTCACACAAGTATTATCAACTAAGCACAACACAACAATCACATAATGCAAACATAAAAGTAAAGAGATAATAAAAGAAAGCGCAAACGAACACGATGATTTATAGTGGTTCGTTCACGGAGTCCTCTCCGCCCTACTCACTCCCCGAGTACCAATCTTTATGAGTTAATTACTAGATGAACAAGTCACTTGCTTGGCGGAGATACCTATACCACGTCGGGTACACTTTTACTTACAAAGCAAATACCGAGTCTCTAGTTTCAGTAGAACCACCCTAAAGCGTCTATACAATTTCGAACTAACTAGATGTCGATGTTCTATTAAAGGGTACAACCACTCCCTTGGGTCTTTCACAAGGGTACACATCGTTGTTCTTTGAGAGGTACAACACTCCCGCTATGTTTTATGCCCAACATAGAAACCTTGTGTTTTATGGCACAAATACATAAACACTAATCTATATTATAATTACAATGATGATCATGACAATAATGTCATGGATAGTATGGACTAATCTAAATGAACTTCGTGATAGAAAGCCTACAATGATGAAATCATAGCCCCTAACTTGTTGTGATGGATCTCAATATGCATATGAATTACATGAACTTCTGAATAAGAATCTTCAATCATTAGGATGTCAAGTGCTCTTGAATCTTCATATGTTGAATGCTATGATGGATAATGACTCTCAAGATCTTCTAACCTTCATGTGGATAAGAAGTATGCTATGGATGATGTCTCATGATTGGCTTGCTTCACAGATCATTAACATGTATGCTTACACACATATAAAGTTGTAACATATGATCATATGTAAAAGTATTAATGTATGAAATATTTACTACTGATCTAAGTGTGTGAAAGGTAAAGGGAATGTGGTTCAAATGGCTTGAACAATGGCTACATTTAGCAAAATGTAACACAACCACGATTTGATAAAGGGTCCCCGGACCTGACAGCTAATATTTCAACAAATCTTTTCATATCTTGCACATCTTTCCATACTCTTCAAATGTCACTTTAGCTTGAGATCTATACAAGATATCTCAAAATCTCTAGATGTGTACTGATGCTGCCATGATGTCATCCTAATATTTCTAATTAAAAAAAAAAGAAATATAAAGTGTATTGTTGTAACATGTACCTAGTGATCATGTAGCATGTATATACAAGCTTAGCTTAACTAATAATGTTACCAAAATGATCATGTATTTGTACCTAAAGGTATTTTCCTATAAACTGAGAAAACATGATGTAAATTAAGAATACTTGTATATGCAAAATGGAAATGAGGTTCAAGTAGAATGTAAGCCTTTTTAAAATACTTAATGACTAGCCGTATTTTAAACATTCTAAATGGTTTGTTAAGGCTTGATATATGCCACATAACAAACAGTACGAACCTGTTGTATCATACGAGGACTCGAAATGTTGAATTTGTCGAGAAAGATTGATTACAAGTAACTGTACATTTTACGTATGATCAATACATGTTTTCATCAATCAAAACATACAGACTGCTTGCATAAATCTCCCCAACAGCTGTTTGCACTAACATTTTTTTCCTCAAATGTCAAACAGAAATGGCTACCACACGTTGCGACGAGCTATTTAAATATGATATTTGTTCCTAAATATATATATATTTTTTGTTTGATGAAAAAAGGCTTTCACGTGTGTCGCATTTGTGATTGGTTTTAAGTTATGTTACACAGTATATCTACACAACTTATATCTTAAATGCTTTAGGCCTTCTATAAAGTAAACTTAAATCAGCAACTATAAATAGTATACTTAAAATCACAATACAAGTAAGAGCTAAAAGTACAACATGTTTAACATAATTTTCCAACATTAATTACATCAAAACTTAAAATTCAGTAGTACATATACAAAGCTATGTTACAACTAATTAATAGCAACATAAAACTAAAAACCACTACTCTTAATACAATTAATACGCATAAAAACACCCTCACTAGTATATCACTTTTAACCACAAAGTACAATATAATTAAGCTTACATAGAATTTTTTTAATGCCTTAAATTCAGCATTACAAATATGTTTTGCTAAAGGTACAACTAATTTTAACACAATTGGGCATTTAATGCCTTAAAATTTAATGTAGTCAAATGGACTTTTGGATATGATATCTGCAGTTTGGATGCTGCAGACTAATCAGAAACAACCGATTGTAGGGATAGTGAACTCTCAACTTCCTTGTTATCGGCATTCCTCTGAGCAACAACCTTGGACATTGAAAACATCTGCAACACACATCTATACTACTATATAAAACATTTAGGACTTTCTAAATAAAGAGGTCTTAAAAAAATTAAGACCAAAAACATTTCTCTAATAAGAAATAATTGTCTGACTTTTGCTATTAAAAATTCAGCTAAAATGTGAAATTAAATGTCATTAACAACCCATTTCAATAGCTTCTTGCATACGCACAAATAATTATTAAAAATGTGTAACTGCTAAAAATTATTACTGTCAATAATGATTATTAAAAATATGTAACCGCATCCACCATATAAATCTGCAAAAACCATTTGATATCTCACACACAATTTTTTTTTAAATTCTTTGTGATGAGAATCCTTGATCATCTACAACAAAAATAGTCCCTCAGTGTACCCTCACTTTCACTCCTCAACTCACGGTACTTTCCGCAGAAATTCTTTATATGTTTGTTGCCCTGTCGGTTGATGACCAACTAATCGAGGGTTGACCAAAATGAAAAATGAAACGACACAACAATAACCTAAACCTAACACAACCAAATACCCTCACAGTTCACTTCCCAACTCACAATCGAATCATAAATCAAACATTAAACAATAAATACAACTCATCAAAGATCTTTAAAGATAGTTGTCACTCGAAAGCCAATTCATTACAGATCTATTCGAAGCAAAGCTTCTTTTTATATTCGAAAGTTATAAGAAGCAAAAAAAAAAAAAAAAAACTGTCTCATTACTTCTATCTTTCGGTGAAACAAACATAAAATGAAATCAAAACCTCCTGAATCCAACGCCACCACAACCAAGATTCAAAAAATAAAAAGAAAAATATATCAGATTTGTTCAACTTTGTTACCAATCTTTAAAGATTTTTCAAGTTTAAACACAAACCCATCATAAATCTTGAAACAAGAATCGAAATATAGACAAGAAAAGATCTAAGGTTTATACATTTGATACCATTCAAATGGTAAATAAACCTTCGTTGACCTTCAAATACAAATAAAGAACATCAAGAACCAATAATAGATATGTATTCTTTATTTTATCATTTCGAAACAAATAGAGACATGACCCACCTGGTTCGAACCTCGCCTCAAGTCAAACGACTTTTAAGGGTTGATTTTGTAGCTTCTGATTCGAAATAGAGAAAGAAGTAATCCATGTATTTTTCGGTTTGTTGAGTTAAGAAACAAAGTGAAGAATTTTTTTTTTGTGACTACAAAGTGTGGTGGCTGTGTGTTAGTGAAATTAGGGATAGTGTTAGGGTTTTCATTTGTATTTGGACTAAATTTTTAGAGTTGGGCCTAGCTTTATATCAACCAAATTTATTTGGGCTTTATATCAACTGAATTTAATTAGCTCTATATCAACCTAATATAACTTTCACAAAGATACATTAAAGATGTATTTTTTTTTCCTTAGACAAATTAAGTTTTTATCGTATATAAATGTTACAAGTACGAGTATGATGTTCATTTTATACATATGTATATACATCTGATGAAGCAGACTAGATCGTATGTAAAACTGTGTTGTTATTTATGAAACAACTAAGTACAGAAAAAAAAGCATCAGATACTTTTATGTTTCTTCATATGTTTTAGTTTTGACCCTTTTAATGTTTATCAATAACAAAAAAATATAAGTCCGACACTAAGTTAAGTTATATGTAAAACTTTAACTCTAAAAGGTAATAAAATAGTAAAATACAACTACAATACGCATGACATTTCACTATTTTCTATTGTTGCATAAATTATTATAGCAATAGCAAATATGAAAGTATTAACAACTTTTTTTCATCCTTTTGAAATAACTCTTTTATGATAAATAACTTTTTAGATCGACGTAAACGATAGCTACAAGCCTGCAGAAGCGAGTGATTGTGATAAAGTAGAGTATACTAATCACACAACATTTTAACTACTGGCAATTACACATCATTGTCAACAACCGTGACCACGTATATCATATCGTAATGTAACCGTGATCACATTTAATATTAAGTGGTTATGAGTTTTGGATTTTTATTTCATATAAATTGTAATTAGTGTATTACAAGTTACTCTCAAACCACTTTGACCTCCTACCTTGATGATATTATTAACTATAACCTTTATATTTATGCAGCATCGATCAAATAACTTACTATCTTTTATATATGCAATTTTGATATTGCTTAAAGTTAATAAATTCTAAAACTCTCAATTTGTTGTCACGAGAAATGTATAATCAAAAAAGATTGTCAGCCGTAAAACTTTGTTACAGGGTACCCGCCGCCGCAACGCGCGGGTACCCTGCTAGTATATACTTGAATATCAAGAATACTCATCAGCTTAAAAAAAAGACACTACTAAAAAGTAGGCAAAGGTTCATGCTTTGTCAAGTGTACTTTGATACATCAACATCACAAAATTAGGTCTTTAATATGCCTTGCAAACAAGCTCACTGTTAATTGGTCCTTTTTTGAGAGTGAAGTAACTGTTGGACAATAAATTAGTAGGCCAAAGCCCGTTTGTTGGCTTCGGATCCATTAGGGTTTTAATAACTTTACGTATGGCTAGAATTTTAATGAATAAGTTTATCGCACATTGTCACATATAAAAATAGTAGAGTACCCGTGCATCAGGATGCAATGATGATATGAAAATTAGGTCTTTAATATGCCTTGCAAACAAGCTCACTGTTAATTGGTCCTTTTTTGAGAGTAAAGTAACTGTTAGACAATAAATTAGTAGGCCTAAGTGTTACACCCATATCCCGATAAGGTACTATATATGTATTTAATAAGTTAAGTATTATATATTATGAGTTAAAGAAACTAAGTGTTGTATAATGGAAAGAATGAAACTTAGGGGACTAGTTTTGCCGTATGAGCTAAGTAGTTTTATTAAATAATTTGGCTAGATGATTGATGAACTCAAATAAGTACATTTTATTACTATCATTTATCCTACTAATTTGACTTGTTTTACTATATTATGTATGAGGATTGATACTTAATTGTTTACTTTTGTAATTCTCAGGTAAAAACAAGCATTTGGTGAAACTTGGCGATTTTGGACTAATAATGGAGCAAAACGTGCATAAAGTGAAGAGTCTACTGAAATGAAGAAGATCAAGTCAATTCTGCTCCAGATGCGCCGCATCTCACTATCAACATGCGCCGCATCTCTATCAAGATGTCACCAGATACGATCCAAGATACAAGAGGACATGCGCCGCATCTAATCATGGAGTTACGCCGCATCTTCTGGCGGTGTACGAATATTCCTGAATATTATAATCTTGGACCCCACGCGAAGTTACGTACATACGCCGCATCTACTTAGTAGATGCGCCGCATCTTCCCTCAGACACAAACTATAAATACCCCGTAGACCAGACGAGGTTCGGGAGTTCGAAACCCTAAAACCGAAGTTCGGACAGCAGAGCAAAAGGACGAATTCAGTCAAGAAGGCAGCACAAGACACACCCAAATCGAAGATACAAGAGCTGTAAGAAGGTGCTGCATGTATTTAATTCATTAAGTAGTTTTGTTTTATTGTTTTAGCAAACTTTAATTCATCAGGATTGGTGGCTTGTGTAATGTGACAACGGAAAGATTGCACTCCCTTTAATACTTGCTTTCCCATCAATTAAAGTTTATATGTTGATGTCTTTGGTTACTACTTATTAGTGCATTGATAACCTCTGTGTTTATTAGTGGCTTGCGGGCATCCGACTGCGGGACAAGATGTGGCTCCCACGGTTGTTTCTAAATTGATCACTTAGGAATAACTTTTAGACATAAGTAATCATTAAGGGTTTACTCGCCGATAAGAATAGGACCAACGAGAAAGGGTTAATTACATACACTTCATATAAAGCTATCAATAAAACAAGTGACAATCTACTTAATCATAAGGACAGCCCTCTTATTGTCTCAAGTATCTATCTGTGTACGTGTGTGCTACTTGCTGATTCGTGCCTATTGTTTATTTTACTATTTAATTGCAAACAAAACTGTGCCAGTCTCTCAGGCTGAAACCCCCTTGCGTTAGGATATTAAAATACTGATTAGATTAACGAGATTATACGTTCCACTCTTAGTGATCGACACTCTACTTACCATTATCTTCATACTGACCGGGTACACTGCTCGTTAAGTGTGTGTGTTATTGATAAGTCGGCTAAATATAAATTTAAAACTTGAGTAGGCATTAAAACTGCTAAACCGCAACGACACATCACGCGCATCAAGTTTTTGGCGCCGCTGCCGGGGAGTGAATTGTTATTTTCTGTTAATTTGATTAGTGTTTTAATTAGGTTTTTCTTTTTGTTAGATTAATTGCATCATTGTACTATTTTGCATATTTGTTGTATTGTGTGTTATTTTTTTTGCTTTTGTTTTTATTTTTGTGTGTTTTATTTTTGCTTCGTGTGTTTAATTTTTATTTTTATTTTTCGTATTTTTCTGTTCTGCTATCGTTGTACTGTGCTAAATCAAACGATACGGCGCATCTGATCTCTCAGATACGGCGTATTGCGTTTAATTTTTATATACAACGCGTTTAATTAATTCGATACGACGCATCTTTTCCCCAAGATACGGCGTATCTGTTTTTAACAAGAAAATTTTTCTAAGCGATAAAGTAATACGACGCATCTGCTTTTGTAGATACGGCGTATCTGTTTTGATAAAAATTTTTCTAAACGTTAACGCCATACGACGCATCTGCTTTCGCAGATACGGCGTATCTATTATTTTAATTAAAAACAGTTTGCGAATTATTAAACAGATACGGCGTATCGATCTCTGTCGATACGGTGCATCTTACTGAATCAAAAATCTTTTATTTTTAAACGTAACGAAAATACGGCGCATTAACTTTCGTTAATACGACGCATTTAATTTTAATTAGATAAATTGATTTTTGATTGATTAATTCGATACGGCGCATTCATAAATTCTAAGCGGCGTATCTATTTTCTGAATAAAGTCTGATTTAATTTTAACGATTATAAGATACGGCGTATCCAACTCTTTGGATACGGCGCATCGTCTGCAGATATCAGTAACTTTAATTTTTCGTATTCCGTTTTCGTTATTAATTATCTGATATACTACTTTCTCGAGCATACCCTACTGATATTTTTGTGTTGATTTCAGGAAGTGCATGACCAGGAGTTCTACGAAGAACTTGATTCAACCTTTCGAAGATCCTGAACGAGCCCTACATTCGCTTAAAAGGCTTTTCAACACAAGAAGCTTTGATCTTTCAAGTTCACTCGAGCTTGATTATTTTTCTGAAGAGAAAGAGGAAGTTGAAACGGAAACAATGGGCGAAAACACTACTATGGAGGAATACATGAACAATACCCGTGCTGATTACACTTCAGGAGTTGCTAGACCTAAGTTTGATGACAAGTCAAAATTTGAGTTGAAGGGACAATTTCTCAAAGAGCTCAGAGAGAATGCTTTCAGTGGGACGGAACAAGAGGATGCTAATGAGCATGTTGAAAAGGTCCTGGAGATTGCAGATTTGTTTACTACAGAAAGTGTCAATACCGATCAACTCATGCTAAGAATCTTCCCAATCTCACTAAAAGGAGCTGCTAACAAGTGACTAAGGAATGAACCTGCTAGTTCAATCACTACGTGGGAAGGTTTGAAAAGCAAATTCCTGAAGAGATATTGTCCACCTGCTAAGACTGCTAAAAAGATGGAGGCTATCAATAGTTTCAAGCAAGAGCCTGATGAAACTCTTTATCAAGCTTGGGAACGATTTAAAGATTTATTGATAAAATGTCCTCAACACTATCTAACCCCTATGCAGGAAATAATATTGTTTTATCAGGGATTGGACGTGCCTACAAGACAGATTTTGGATGCTAAGGGAGCTGTACCTCAGATGAGTGCAACTAATGCTAGGAAAGCGATCCAAGATGCTGCTGATCATTCTCAGAAATGGCACGATGGGACCTCTACTAGATCTAAGAGCAGCACTAATTTTGACGGGATTGCTGCTATTCAAGCTCAATTGGATAAAATCAGTAGAGAAATGAAGAAGCGCGATGAAAGAGCGTATGCTGCCCAAGTTGGATGTGAAAAGTGTGAAGGACCTCACTACACTAAGGATTGCCCGAGCAAGAATGAAAGTGAGACGTTTGAAGAAGCTTATTACACCCAATTTGGACAACCATTCCGACCTTCAGGGAGATTTAGGGAAGCTACACCGGGATTCTATCAAAAGAACAACTTCAATCCCGCTTATCAAGAAAGGAGGCAGACTTTAGATGATACTTTAAAGCAAATTATGGCCGATGCTGCTAAAAGACATGAAGAGAATACTGCTATGATCAAGGAAATTCGAGCTTCAACAGACACTACTACAAGAAATCAAGGAGCTTCGATCAAAGCATTGGAACAACAAATTGGTCAAATGAGCAAAGTTCTTCAAGAAAGGGGATATGGAAGTTTACCGAGCTCAACTGAAACCAACCCAAGGGATCATGTCAAGGCCATAAGCACCACTGAAGAAGTCACTCCTAATATACCTAGAAGGTCGATGAATAGTAATGATGGTGCAAGACCCGAATTTTTCTTTAACTCTTCAATCAGCTTAAGGAGACTACTAAAAGAAAAGACAAAAATTGAAGAGGAGATCAAGGCAACAATGAAAGAAGAGAGCCCTGCAACCGACTCAAATGCCTTGCCTCATAAAGAAAGAGACCCAGGAAGTTTTACTCTACCTTGTTCTATTAATAATATATCTTTCAATAATGTGTTGGCTGACTTAGGAGCTAGTGTTAGTGTTATGCCTCTTAAGACATTCGCTACCCTAGGACTAGGAAAATTAGCACCAACTAAATTACTTATTGAATTGGCTGATAAAACAGTAAAACGACCTGAAGGGATTGCTAATAATGTGCTAGTTAAAATTGAGCAGTTCATTTTTCCCGTAGACTTTATTATACTAGACATGCCCGAGGATGTTAAGATTCCTTTAATCCTCGGAAGACCTTTCTTGTCTACTGCCCATGCTAAGATTGATGTGTTTAAGAGAAAAATTTCATTAAGAGTAGGGAATAATAAACTAGTCTATAAGTGCCAAGATCCGGTTAAAAGCATAATTAGAGGTGTTTATGTGCTAGGATTAAGGGAGCGTATGGACCTCGATCTTGAAGCTAGACTTATGGGAGAAACATTGATTCAAAACAACTCAACTAATCCTAATCATGAAGACTTTGAGGAATTCATTGACCTTAATGTACCTACCGAACTTAGACGCGATGTTGTTAGTGATTCTGATGATGAGTGGTATGATTGTGTAGTAATTAATAAACGTAGGAGAATAGTTGAGAAAACGAATTTGAATCATGATGTGTTTATTGAACTACCACCCCACCTTGCTTATTTGTGCCTACATAATAATAAGAATTTCCCGTCTATCATTTTGTCATCTCTGCCCGAAAGGGACAGGACTTTATTTATACAGATATTAAAGAAGAACGGCGTGGAAATTAAGGACGAGCAAGGAGTGTTCAATATTACTGAATTGGCGATGAAGGAGCGCGATGTTTCCGACTCCTTCAATGATCGATACTAAAGAGCTGAACGTGAGTCTAACTTGAAGACTCTGGAATAAAGACAAGTGCTGACCGGGAGACAACCCGGATTTATCATTTATTATTCTGTTTTCTGTGTCGAGTCAGTCCAGGCCGCACGAAGATACGGCGCATCTCAATCCTGAGATGCGACGCATCTCCTGCAACGGTCATATCTTATTTTATTTTTCTGCATTTTAATTTTCGACTTTAAAACTATTTATCAGTTTATTTTAATGCGGCGCATCCCTGGTTAAGGATGCGGCGCATCTTTATTCTGATCCGTATTAATTCCAGGCTCGATACGGCGCATCTTCTTCAATAAGATACGGCGCATCGACTGACCTGATGATTTTCAGTTTTAATTTTTAAGTTTTATTTTTCCTAACTACTAATGTATTATGCAAGTTGAACCTTTCTTATCTTAGGTGTGTTTTAAAGTGTTGGTGGTATTATAGTTTTCTGAATTTCCTGTGGATACATCAAGTATGAAGCTTTAACGTTCTAATCCACAAGAAAGATGATTTTTGCTCTTACACTAATGGAGGATCATACCGAGCAAATCTCAGGGGAGTTTTTCTGTTCTAATTCTTTTTATTTTCCAGTTTTTAACCTTTTATACAAACAACGAGGACGTTGTTTAACTTAAGTGGGGGGATAGGAGAATTAGAACACTTAACAATTACTTGTCCTAAACTTTTTCAAAAATTATGCTTAAAATTGTGCTTAATATATCAAACTTAAAATTTTTTTTTTTTTTTTTTAGCATGTTTTTGTTTAAGATCTAAGTTACATAACTGCACACATGACGTTATTTTCAAAAATTGTGATTTTTCCAAAATTCACAAATCTATGAGTGTGCCGGTGACTTGTAAACTTTAGAACTTGGCTTGTATACTATTCGAGACCACCATAATGAGTATTATTTATTTAATTGGAATGACTTGTCTAAACTTGGTAAAATTCTAGGATTACACCCAAATAGCCTATTATATGTTATGTGTTATTAACTAACTACACTGGTTAGTTAACCCCCGTATAAACCCTTTTGTTACTCTCACTTTTAGAGTAAGATACCCCTAGAAAAACCCTCAGAGCCATTCCTTTTGTTTCTTACACCTTTGTTAAAATGTTTCGTTACACCCTTACACCTTAGCCTACCCTGTAGATTAAAGTCCGTGGTTGGTTAATTGCTATAGGCAGAGTGTGTTTCCTTACATTACCTGTGTTCGCGTGCGTAATTCATTATATATGGTTAGGTCGGGAAATTGCACAATGCAATTGGAGTGAAAGTAAATATTGTATATTTTAGAGTTTATTTTTCGTGTGTTTACTACTTTCACTATTACCATTATTTCTGAAGTTATGAAAAGTATGAAAAAAATTATCCGGAAAGAAAGTTGTAGTGATGTGGTGAAATTTTACACATCTATGTTTATGTTTCAAAAAAAAAAAAAAAAAAAAAAAAAAAAAAAAAAAAAAAAATTAGAAAAAATGAGAAAAGAAAAAGAAAGAAAAAAGAGTTGGATGTTTATTTTAAGCCAACGATGTAAAGTTATGTAAGTGGTTCATATGGCCACTATTTGTTGTACTATATCTATGGATTGAATGGGAATTGGCAGTTATGGGAATGCCAATTAAGGATTATTCTTTGATTAAGATTTTGTTGAGTATAATTCGTGTCTACCTAAAGCGTGTGTTTCGAGTGTTAAAGCGTGAGTTATTCAATGATATGAGTCTTATTCATGGGATGGTTGGGATAGTGATTAACCACACTTAGGATTTTAATTTATTTGTTTTGTTTATTTTTTATTTTTTACACCAATTTATATCCCAAATGTTATCCATACCCTGTATTGTTCTTTATCCAACCAAACCTTTGATTTATTGAGATTAGGGATTTGAGCAATCTTAAGTATCGTAGTCGTGGATTCGGCTATGTATTTATGATTTTGTCGCCCTTTTTGATATATTATTATTGGTGAAGTTTGGACCTATCTTTAGCCTATTCGAGTTAAGGATTTGAGCAATTGCAAGTATCGTGTTCGTGGATTCGATCATGTATTTGTGATTTTGTCGCCTTTTCTGGAATTTGAGATCGATAGTGAAATAAGAATAATTAACCCTTAAGCCTAAAAACCCTTTTTACCGCTTTAGACTTGTTATTCCTTAGCTTTAATGGTGGAGATGTGTATACTTGCCAAGCTTATGATAGAATATTCGTCGCGACTGGACAGTTAAACGATTAGATTTGCTTTTATCGACTTATTTTATTTTACTTCTAATTCGTTAAGTGTTTAGTTGTGTGATTATGAAATAAACGAATACATGCTTAAATATAAAAATAAATCCTAACATCTTTTAGGATACATTTTCATGAGATTTAATCTAAGGTTTACTTGGGGACAAGTAAAGTTCAAGTGGGGGGATATTTGATGAACTCAAATAAGTACATTTTATTACTATCATTTATCCTACTAATTTGACTTGTTTTACTATATTATGTATGAGGATTGATACTTAATTGTTTACTTTTGTAATTCTCAGGTAAAAACAAGCATTTGGTGAAACTTGGCGATTTTGGACTAATAATGGAGCAAAACGTGCATAAAGTGAAGAGTCTACTGAAATGAAGAAGATCAAGTCAATTCTGCTCCAGATGCGCCGCATCTCACTATCAACATGCGCCGCATCTCTATCAAGATGTCACCAGATACGATCCAAGATACAAGAGGACATGCGCCGCATCTAATCATGGAGTTACGCCGCATCTTCTGGCGGTGTACGAATATTCCTGAATATTATAATCTTGGACCCCACGCGAAGTTACGTACATACGCCGCATCTACTTAGTAGATGCGCCGCATCTTCCCTCAGACACAAACTATAAATACCCCGTAGACCAGACGAGGTTCGGGAGTTCGAAACCCTAAAACCGAAGTTCGGACAGCAGAGCAAAAGGACGAATTCAGTCAAGAAGGCAGCACAAGACACACCCAAATCGAAGATACAAGAGCTGTAAGAAGGTGCTGCATGTATTTAATTCATTAAGTAGTTTTGTTTTATTGTTTTAGCAAACTTTAATTCATCAGGATTGGTGGCTTGTGTAATGTGACAACGGAAAGATTGCACTCCCTTTAATACTTGCTTTCCCATCAATTAAAGTTTATATGTTGATGTCTTTGGTTACTACTTATTAGTGCATTGATAACCTCTGTGTTTATTAGTGGCTTGCGGGCATCCGACTGCGGGACAAGATGTGGCTCCCACGGTTGTTTCTAAATTGATCACTTAGGAATAACTTTTAGACATAAGTAATCATTAAGGGTTTACTCGCCGATAAGAATAGGACCAACGAGAAAGGGTTAATTACATACACTTCATATAAAGCTATCAATAAAACAAGTGACAATCTACTTAATCATAAGGACAGCCCTCTTATTGTCTCAAGTATCTATCTGTGTACGTGTGTGCTACTTGCTGATTCGTGCCTATTGTTTATTTTACTATTTAATTGCAAACAAAACTGTGCCAGTCTCTCAGGCTGAAACCCCCTTGCGTTAGGATATTAAAATACTGATTAGATTAACGAGATTATACGTTCCACTCTTAGTGATCGACACTCTACTTACCATTATCTTCATACTGACCGGGTACACTGCTCGTTAAGTGTGTGTGTTATTGATAAGTCGGCTAAATATAAATTTAAAACTTGAGTAGGCATTAAAACTGCTAAACCGCAACGACACATCACGCGCATCAATGATGTTAGAAAGATCCAGGTTTTTCTTGGTCTCTCTTGGTGTGTCGACATTTAGAGAAAAGAGGAGGGAAGAGCAAAGTTGGTAATCAAGCCCAAATCTACAATCTTGAAGTGTTAAATAAGCCTTGAGAACCCTTAATTGTAATCCCTACACCAAGTAAGTACTTTCCCAAATTATTGAAATTAGGGTTCATGATTTGATATATGACCAAATTGATCAAAGGTTGAAAATTCATGATTTGTTAGTTAATTAGACCCTAATTTGAGATGATTTTGATATAGGAAGCAAGTAGAAAGTGGGAAAGCTATTGCTAGTAAGGTTGTGATTGAGAATCAAGGTAAGAATATGGTATTAACATGTTCTTGTTAGCTTTATCATATGTTATGTATGATAATGGTTTATGTGTTAGCTTTATCATGTTTGATTACATGGTAATGGTGAAGGATAGGGTATAGGGTGCGTTAGCTAGTTATGGATCCATCACTAGGCTTAGCTTAGTTAGTCGTTGGGCTAACTATGGGATGAGGTTCAACCTTACGGGTTGATCGTGTTTAGGTCGACTATGTCGGCGTGAGGTAAGTGCCCCTATATCGCTAGCTTAACTAGTGGTTAGACTAGTTATGGTTATGTATGATTTATGATGTTTCGCTTGTTATATCATGTACTCACTAAGCGTTTCGCTTACGTGTTTAGTTGTGATATTTTCTTGATAGGTACCGAAGAATCGAGCAAATGTAAGAATAAGATTTAAGTGAATATGTAGTTGAAGTTCATGTTAGAAGAAGTAGTAGTAAAAGACCGTATTCTTTTGGACCAAGCGTGTTGAAGTTGGAAGCCCCGAAGTGTCTTTTCGTGTTTTGGGTATATTTCATTCCATATGGTCATTTTGCTATTTAACGGTCTAGTCGTCAATTATGGTCATTGTTTTAGTTGGGTCGTAGGACAAATTTATGTGAATGTCAAGAAGTCTCATGGTTTATGAATTTAGTAGTAGTTGGGTGGTGTTTGGCAATTTGTCAATTTTACCCATTTTGGAAAGCTACGGGTTAAGACCTTGTACTAACAACTTTGCAATATATTAGAAATGTCAAGTTATGAATGTGTTCAAATGGTTATATAGTGGATAAGTGTTATGGGTAAAAAGTGTGTAGTGGTAATGGTGTTTAAAGGGGTGTTTGGTATAAGCGGGTTCTCACCCATTTTGGAGTGTGAACGGGTCATGAGTGTATGAGTCAAGTTTAGTAGGTTAAGTTATGGATGTTGGTTAAGTATGGTGGGTAAATGAAGTGTTTTAAGTGGTTTGGAGTGTCAATGGGTTGAAATGGGTTTTATGCATAACCCGTCCATTTTAAAATTACTATTCTGAAACGTCTAACGGTGAATGTTTTTATATGAAAATGAGCCCAATGATATAAGAAGTAAATCTTGAAAGTTTCGTTAATTGTCGGGTCATAGAAGTTGTCTTTCCGGAAAATGGGTAAAAAGTGTTTAAAAGAGAAAAAGGGGTAATTTAGACTAAAACCGGGGTAAAAGAGGAAAAAGGGGTATTTTAGACTAAAACTGGGGTAAAAGAGAACAAAAGAGGAAAAAGGGATATTTTAGACTAAAACCGGGGTAAAAGAGGAAAAAGGGGTATTTTAGACTAAAACCGGGGTAAAAGAGAACAAAAGAGGAAAAAGGGATATTTTAGACTAAAACTGGGGTAAAAGAGGAAAAAGGGATATTTTAGACTAAAACCGGGGTAAAAGAGGAAAAAGGGATATTTTAGACTAAAACCGGGGTAAAAGAGAACAAAAGAGGAAAAAGGGATATTTTAGACTAAAACTGGGGTAAAAGAGAACAAAAGAGGAATAAGGGGTAATTTTGATTAAAACTTGGGGGTAATAGTGTCTGGGTAAAAAAAAAAAAGGGGGTCGTTTTTGGGGCGTTACAACTTGGTATCAGAGCCAGGTTTAAGAGATTTAGGATTTCACTATAGGATTTCCTAGACTTAGGCCTTGCGTAGACGCGTTTATTATCGGTGTTTGTTATTTGTGTATTGTTTGGGTGGTTTCGAGAACACATATGTTAAGTATTTTTATGACTACACCTGGCCACCGTAGTGATAAAAATATGATACATATGTGAGATTGAAATCATTTAGGCTATACATGGATGATAAACTCTAGGGTGTTTAGTATAAGGATAGATATGTCATTCATGCATCGACTATGTATATGATTTTGCTTAATAGTGTGAATTGTTAAATTTCAGTATAGTAGAAAAGATGGCGGTAATTCGGAATAAGGAGGTGTTGAGAGCGACCTCCTCCCGCCATGATAGTGATGAACATAATGATGGAGATTCTAATAGTGATGCGTCAATGTCAATGCCGGAAAACCTTAATCCTAGAAGTTTCACTAGAGCAGAGTTGAAAGAATTGGACACTTTGGTGACGGATAGAGTGGGAAGGGCCATTGAGAAAGCTATGCCCTTTTATGTTAATAAGACAACCGAGAATTTGCAAAAGATATTCCAAGAGGAGATAGGGAAGCTCAAGAAGAGTGGGGAGTTAATGAGTGATTCAAATGCTAGACCCGGAGTAGGGAAGGAGAAATCTACTTATCGCGACTTCACTGCTTGTGCTCCACCTACGTTTACGGGAACTCTTGATCCGTTAAAGAGTTCTAGGTGGATTACCGATATAGAAGGGGCTTTCCGCACTAGTCGTTGTGCGGCGGAGGATAAGGTAAACTTTGCTACCAACTACCTTCGGGAAAGGGCTAAAATATGGTGGGAAGGTAAGGCGAATGAAAAGGGTAGTGCTTGGAGAGAAGCGTGCACGTGGGAACAATTCAAGGAAGTCTTTATGAAGGAATATGCTCCCGCGGAAGAAATTGATAAAATAAGGGAAGCATTTCATAATCTTGTGCAAACTAATGAATCGGTGAATGAGTTGTGGGAGAAGTTTTGTGACATGGTGCAATATTGCCCGGAGTATCTTGACAACGAGAAGCTTAAAGTCAATAAATTCCAAAGGATGCTCAAAGATGAAATTCGTACTATAGTATCACCTTTCAAGTGCACCACTATGGAGGACCTTCTAGGTAGGGCACGTACTCGAGAAGCAGATTTGGATAGAATGAAGAGTAAGGAGAAGAAGGACTTAAAAAGGAAGCAAGATCAACCAACAACATTTGGTAAAAAGGGGAAGGTTTGATTTCACAAAGAAGGACAACACGGGGATGTTACCACCTCGATGTAATAGGTGCGGTAAGAACCATATGGGAGAATGTAAATCTGGGATGAAGGGATGTTATAAATGTGGGGATCCTAGCCATATTAGCAAGAATTGCACCAAGCCCTTAATGATATGTTATGGGTGCAACGAAGAAGGACATAAGGTAAGTGAATGTCCTAAGGCAAATCCTAAGCAAGTGAAGCCGTTCATTCCAATCAAAGGAGAAAAGGTTGAGGTTCCGAAGCCTAAAGCTCGTGTTTATCAAATAAGTGCCGAAGAAGCGAAGTCGGGTTCAGATGTCGTCACAGGTATAATTCTCGTTAATTCCAAGCCCGCTCGTGTTTTGTATGACTCGGGCGCAAGCGTGTCCTTTGTATCTTATAGTTTTAGTAAGGAATTGTCCACTCCCCTAGATAAACTTTCGACACCCGTAGAAGTTGAAATTGCCGATAGTAAAGTTGTTGTGGTGTCAAATGTGTATCGTAATGTAGAGATAGAGATCGATGAGAGTATCTTTAGGATTGATCTAATTCCCATAATGCTAGGAGAGTTTGATATTATCGTTGGTATGGATTGGCTTGGCAAACACCATGCTGCCATCCTATGTAGACAAAAGATCGTTCGAGTTGTAAATCCTAGCGGGAGAGAAATGATAATCTATGGTGAGAAAAGGGAGGGCGAGTTAAAATTATGTTCCGTAATGAAGGCTAGGAAATATTTATCACGTAGTTGTCTTTCCTTTATGGCGCACATGGTAGATACGAGTTTTGA
Source organism: Artemisia tridentata subsp. tridentata (assembly GCA_021014915.2). Classification (NCBI taxonomy): domain Eukaryota; kingdom Viridiplantae; phylum Streptophyta; class Magnoliopsida; order Asterales; family Asteraceae; genus Artemisia; species Artemisia tridentata. The sequence goes on from CP139505.1 coordinate 154,156,321, forward strand.
GAAGAAAAGTATCGATGACGTTCCGATTGTTAATGAATTTCGCGATGTATTTCCGGAAGATTTGCCGGGTATTCCGCCCGACAGACAGGTTGAGTTCCGTATTGATCTTGTTCCGGGTGCTACTCCTATTGCCAAAACTCCTTACCGTCTTGCTCCGTCCGAGATGAAAGAGTTAATGAGCCAACTCCAAGAGTTACTTGACAAGGGTTTTATTTGCCCTAGTAGCTCACCGTGGGGAGCTCCGATTCTGTTCTTTAAAAAGAAAGATGGTAGTATGCGGATGTGCATTGATTACCGTGAATTGAACAAAGTCACGGTGAAAAATGTATACCCGTTACCAAGAATCGACGATCTGTTTGATCAGCTTTAAGGTGCGAAGTGGTTTTCAAAGATTGATCTCCGTTCGGGCTATCATCAGTTGAATGTTTGAGAAGAAGATATTCCTAAGACGGCTTTTAGGACCCGTTATGGACATTACGAGTTTACGGTTATGCCCTTTGGTCTCATGAACGCGCCTGCGGTTTTCATGGATCTCATGAACCGTGTATGTAGACCGATGTTGGATAAATTCGTTATCGTGTTCATCGATGATATCCTTATCTATTCTAAGAGCAAGGAAGAACATGAACTACATCTTCGGGAGGTCCTTGAAACATTGAGAAAAGAAAGGTTGTATGCTAAGTTCTCTAAGTGTGAATTCTGGTTGAAAGAAGTTCAGTTCCTTGGTCACGTTATTAATCCCGATGGTATTAAAGTTGACCCGTCAAAGGTCGAGGCCGTGATGAATTGGCAAGCGCCGAAGAACGTTGGTGAAATTCGAAGTTTTCTAGGACTCGTAAGTTATTATCGGCGGTTCATTCAGGACTTCTCCAAAATTTCATCTTCGTTAACCGAGCTCACCAAGAAGAATGTTCCTTTTGTGTGGGGTGAGAAACAAGAAGAATCCTTCCGTACTTTACGAAAGAGGTTGTGTGAAGCACCGATTCTAGTGTTACCGGAAGGAACCGAAGACATGGTAGTCTATAGTGATGCATCTTATTCCGGTCTTGGATGTGTTCTCATGCAAAGGGGTAAGGTGATTGCTTACGCTTCGAGACAACTAAAGAAGCATGAAGAGAAATATCCGACTCATGATCTTGAATTTGCGGCCGTAGTCTTTGCTTTGAAGATTTGGAGGCACTATCTATATGGTGTGAAATTCATAATTTACTCCGACCATAGAAGTCTTCAGTATTTTCTTGATAAGAAAGATCCGAACATGAGACAACGTAGGTGGTTAGACTTGCTGAAAGATTATGACTGTGAAATTCGCTACCACCCCGGTAAGGCGAATGTCGTAGCGGATGCGCTAAGTCGCCAGGGCCGAAGTGACGTTACACGGATTCACTCGTTACGGATGATTGTCACCTTCGATCTTTTCGACAAAATTAAGTTGGCTCAAGAGGAAGCGTTGAAAGAAGAGAATCAAGAGAAAGAACGTATCATTTCTCACATTCCTCATCTTGAAGAAGATAGTCGAGGAGTTAAGACACGGTATGGAAGAGTTTATATTCCTTTTCGAAGCGACATTAAGGAATTACTCTTGGAAGAAGCCCATAAATCGAAGTATTCTATTCATCCGAGAGCTACGAAAATGTACCTTGATTTAAAAAGAAACTATTGGTGGCCGGGTATGAAGAGAGATTGTGTGAAGTACGTAGAAAGATGTTTAACTTGCTTGAAGGTGAAAGCCGAACATCAAAAGCCGTATGGGAAAGTCCAACCATTAGATATCCCAGTTTGGAAGTGGGAGAAGATTACTATGGACTTCATTACGAAATTGCCAAAGACGAAAAAGAAGAATGATACCATTTGGGTAGTAGTCGATCGCTTGACTAAGAGTGCACACTTTATCCCGATTAGGGAGAATATGCCTGTTCATAAGTTAGCAAAGATTTATGTTAATGAGATAGTCGCGCGTCATGGAGTACCTATTTCTATAGTTTCCGATCGAGACGGGCGTTTCACTTCGAACTTTTGGCAAAGTTTTCAAGACGAACTTGGCACGAGGTTACATATGAGCACAACTTTTCACCCTCAAACCGATGGGCAAAGCGAGAGAACGATCCAAACGTTAGAAGATATGTTACGGGCTTGCATGATTGACTTTGGAGGTAATTGGGATGATCATTTGCCTCTAGTTGAATTCGCCTACAATAATAGTTATCATGCTAGTATAGGCATGCCACCCTACGAAATGCTCTATGGTAGAAAGTGTAGGACGCCCGTATGTTGGGAAGAAGTTGGAAGGAGGGAATTGGCTAGCACGGATATAGTATTGGCGACAACTGAAAAGATTGAGATGATTCGGGCAAGACTTAAGGCGGCACAAGATAGGTGGAAAAGTTATGCCGATAATCGAAGAAGACCAATTGAATTTGAAGTAGGTGATTTAGTTATGTTAAAAGTTTCTCCGTGGAAGGGCGTTTTTAGATTTAAAAATAAAGGAAAATTAAGTCCGCGGTTTATAGGGCCGTTTAAAATCTTGAAACGTGTTGGTGAGGTAGCTTATGTGTTGGAATTGCCCAAAGAAATGAGAGGTATTCATAATACCTTCCATGTGTCGTATTTGAGGAAATGTCTAGCGGATGAGGCTAGTGTGGCCACTTTAGATGATGTTGAAATTGATCCGTGTAGGATCCTACGAAAATCCATTGTAATAATCCTCATTAATTTATGATAACCTCAGATTGCTGTTTAACAAAACCCATTTTTACGGGGAAATTTAAAATTTTCTTGTTACGTTATTCTCACTAAGCCACGTCATTACAACATTTACCAAATAACGACATTAGTTCACGACGCGTATTGCGGGACACCCCTATTTCACAAGAGTTAATATTTCGCAAAACACCATCTACACAAATTACAAAATCTCATTAATTACAATTAATACTAATAAGCTTGTAAAATAATCACACTTAATTTTCACTAATCATATACAAACCAAATGGACCAATTGTACAGCCCAACAAAACTCAGCCCAACACCCATTCATGGGTACTGTTCACCAGACTTAAAGTTTTTCAGCTCATTTTGTTTCTAGGTCGACTAGAGACATCACAAGCACCTCGTTTTTCTTTCAAATTCTAAACACAACTCGTATAGGATTTTGCACCATTGATTGTCCTCCCACCATAGAAATAGGAAGCCAAATATTAGATCTCAATACGAATATTTGATATGTTTTCGAGAGCCAAAGTGATTGACCATTAACCCAAAAATTGACATATACAATTTTCACAAAAACGAACCATATTGACTCGGGTTGTTTTACCCTCCTTCTAATAATTATTTTAGATCGTTTATGAGTCGCTAAGAGCAAATCCTATCCAGTAGATCAATGATACAAGCTAGTCCCATTTTGTGAGTCGCAAAAACTATATAGTCGATAGATATAAGATCGTGTCGACACATATATAATTTGAAAAGAAGAGATAATTTTTCCTACTCTCTACTATCCTCTCCTAAATCTTATGATGTCAGGAAAATCATCACCATCCCACCCTACACGTTCCAAAGCCAAACTCCTAATTCAGTTTTTACTTTATGATTTCATGTGGAATTCGACTTTCACACCTCTCCAAAACGGCTCGAGTTCTTCCGATTTTTAAACGTAACATACCAATATTTTTGCGCCGCCCCATTCATCACCCACTAGACTATAATTAGATCAAATCTCAGAACTAAACATCAAGTATTGCTATGGATTTCAAAGTCAAATCATTTGTCCCAAAATTACCCATACGTAGATAACAAAACTTCCAAAACACAACTATTTTGAAACCCGATTCCTCCCATGATCTCTTAATAATATTTCTGGCTTAATGTAACTTTTAGAATACGATTAGCACAGCAGGAAAATGTGTAGCTCGCTAACTCTATTTTTCACCCATTCAAAATACATATCGACACCTATGTATTTTGCAAACAAGAAATAAGATTTCCTACTTTCCCCTACCTACCTAAGATATTTTCTAGCCAGCAAAACATGCCACCTCCCCAAATACTGGTCACGAACAGTAGCTATCAATCATTGGTTTGAAGTCTTTGAAGTCAATAAGAAACGTGTGATATATTTCTCCTATATTATACCTAACCTATCACCTTCTACACACACCACTCTACATTTATTCCATCTCTCTTTCAGCACCATATACCTTAAAAGCCAAGAGCTTTATATCCCTAGATTAGAAGCAGTCGCATAAAAGGGTTATGAATATAAAACGTATAACTCATCTTCACTTTCACCACTTCACACCACTACTTCAATACCGTCACTCTAACTCTCTCACACCCCCAAGACCATCTTTAGAAGACCAGAAGGCTTTGAATCCATCGGGTGCAAAATATTCCAGTCGAAGGGTCATATGACTCGAATTCGAGATGCTTGGCGTGTTTGCATCAATTCTGCTCCAACCACCCGTTCACAAACTCGTAACCATTCAGTGTAAGTAGTTTTAATTAAGTGCTAGTCTATTCCAACGTTTAGAAATAACGCATGCATAACTTCAACATCACCACTCGATTCGTATGTAACTAAGTTACCCACTACACGTATAGTTTAAGAGTATCATGCATATTTACTCATATCACGATGTAGCATAGAAACTTACTAACATCATCATAATATGGATACCATCTCTTACAAGTCAAATTCCAACTCAAATCTTAACAGCTAGTCAAATCGGGTCATAAGTTTACTAAGTAATTTGAGTTTTAAACATTACTTGAACCGCCCACTTAACACCATGATAATTTGTAAAACTTATACGTAACGAGTACATATTTTCGTATATGTCGAACGTCGACCCAGCCACCTTCAACATTTATCTTTCATGATTCTACTCATACGCTCGAATAAGCTCTTAAAAAGCCACAAGTTATAAGCTCTTCAACTGGATACATAAAAACTTAGAAGATTTGCTGGTATTTTTCAGTGATAATACTTGCGACCAGGCCACAAATTACTATTGTATTTTCGAAATCTTGTATATAACATATCCGTATTTTTACACCACTCGATAGGCAGGCTAGGAAACTACACTTTTCATGTTTTAAGCTCGAACTCACAAGCTCTTAAACACGCTTAAATTAATTCGTTTTGGTTGTCACTCGATAGGACTCATGTGAAAATTCAAAAATATAACCTTAAACTATTTTTCCGGTTTGGACTATATCAAGCCCAACAAGGAATGGCGTTAGACCAGCCCACTAGGCCCATGTGATACATTTTCAGACTCACAAAATAACCCAAGTCCAGGCCCAAAACTATTTTCACGTCCTCGCCTCTAGATTTCTTAACGGGCCTTGTTCTAAATCGTTAATTGGCCCAACAATGCAAAAATAAGCTCTTTTCTGAAATAAGAAGTTGAAATAAGTTAAAATGAACTTAATAAAGCTATATAAATTTTCAGAATATTTTCCCGTTAATTTTATGCAAAAAGGACTAAAAATGTAACGCACTTTGACTAGAAGGACTAAAACTGCCAACCTGAGAAACTTATGGACTGAAGCTGTGAAAACAGTTTATAAAGGACTTAAATTGACATATCATTGAACTCCAAGCTTTATATGGACATATGGACAAATATTGGACTATTATGGACTATGGACTTAACCAAGGACTAACGACGTAACGTAAGCACAGTTTGGGTAAAAAGTATAAAAAAATCTGAAAAGGACAAGGACCAACTATTTCCACTTGACATTCTTAGTTTATTTTCTATTTTTCACCCCTCATTTCATATGCATTTTACATTTTAAGTTGTGCATTATTTAAGTTTCGTTATTAGAAATTTAGCGACATCACTTTGCATATCATTTCAGCGTATTTTGGGGAAGTAATATTTGGAGTCGATCGACATGAGAATCAAGATAATATTATAGATATATTATTTTTTTTAACATGAGGCATTTTAAGCATATCACACTCATATCACCGATCAAATCGTTATACGATTTCTCACATCACACTCACTGTTAGTAGTAAGTCAGAATCTTAGACTTCCCTTATATTCAGGTTTCTTATCGAAGACGTTTCCGTGATCGTTTCCATAGATCTAATAATTCTATCTTGTCAGATACGCTCCAGGTGAGTCGTGGCCCCTACTTTTAACACTTGTTTTTAATAACTCTTTTGGGGGAGATACATGCTTTAACTGTTTTAAGTTACTTATATACTTTGAAAACTCTCATGATTTACTCAAAATCATCCACTATGCTTTACATGTTTGAATCACCCTTGAGAGAAATATATGTTTGTTATATGTGCAAATTGCTTGCTTAGCTTAAACACTGAATTTGAAAGATAACATTTTTAAACTACTTGATGTAACATGATACTGAGACTTATTGTATGCATTCATATAACAAATGAATGTACTGTTACTTTACTATGATATTTCTACGTTCCAACTGGAAATAATTGCCAAGACCAGAATACGTATATTTCATGAACCCCTGAAACCTATATTGCCTAAGTTTACTTTATTGCCATAAAGTCCCTCGATCATGAGCCATTAATCACTGCGGTGAGCGCGAATATAGTGAACAGCTTCGAAACCTGTTAGAGGCTGACGACCTATCCCACTAAATACTTTGACGGAATGCCTTATGGTTAGTCGTATTTAGTCGTGATGCACTATATTTGAGAAAAATAGGAATTGGCAAATCACCTATTACATGAGGGCTTAAACACCCATCAGTAACCCTGATGGGACACCTCCGTTTTACGGTAAATTGTTAACGTTTTGCGTGTCATGAGGCTTAGGGCAATATAACTTTATGAATATATGAATGTTTCATATATATTAGGATACAGCTGTATTTAGTAAACCACCACTTTACACTGATAGATTTCAGACACTAGATTAATGTTTTCACTATGTGTTAGGATTATGGATTCTGTACTTGAAACTTAATTGTTATCGTTTGTGACTTAATTGTGACTGCTAATAAAGATAACTCAAAATGCTTGGTATATCGTTACCTTTAAAAGTTGAACCATCATTCCATTTCGAGCGTATAACAACGTAGCTCATTTTCATTTAAAACTTGAACTTATGATCGCTTGAGATCATACATGAATTACTTGAGGATTTTTATTCAGCACAAAGTGTTATTTATTTCATGAAGAACTAGTATTTATTTCGATAAACACTATACACCTCTTAAAATTTATCGAAAGAAAGTTATTTTCTATTAAACTCCACGAACTCACCAACCATTGTGTTGACATTTTAAGCATGTTTATCTCAGGTAATTAACGGAGCAGGACAAGACACGGAGCGGGCATCTTTTACTCTGATAAATAAACTGGTGTAAAATCAAATATGTCATTCCTTCCAAATTACCACACTTTTGTGGGACTTTCAAATCAGATATTTTCCTTTTATACTAAAACTATTATTTCGAATGACATATAACTTTCAAAACGCCTACTCTGGACCGTTTTTCTGAAATTTTAACTCGATCCTCACCGTAACACCCTAATTATTTTTCCGCTGCCACTAAACAAATTAGGGGGTGTTACAATCCGGATTTGATTTCACAAAAGGATGAACCGAAAGCGATATTAGGAAGGAAAGTGAGGCAACTTCGAAACAAAGAAATTCCGTTATGAAAGTACAATGGAGACATCGTAAGGGTACAAGTATTAGGTGGGAGCCGGAGGAGAAGATGAGAAAAGAGTATCCTCATTTATTTCAAGAGTAGATTTCGAGGACGAAATCTTATTTTAAGGAGGGGAGAATTGTTACACCCATATCCCGATAAGGTACTATATATGTATTTAATAAGTTAAGAAGTTAAGTATTATATATTATGAGTTAAAGAAACTAAGTGTTGTATAATGGGAAGAATGAAATTTAGGGGACTAGTTTTGCCATATGAGCTAAGTAGTTTTATTAAATAATTTGGCTAGATGATGTTAGAAAGATCCAGGTTTTTCTTGGTCTCTCTTGGTGTGTCGACATTTAGAGAAAAAGAGGAGGGAAGAGCAAAGTTGGTAATCAAGCCCAAATCTACCATCTTGAAGTATTAAATAAGCCTTGAGAACCCTTAATTGTAATCCCTACACCAAGTAAGTACTTTCCCCAATTATTGAAATTAGGGTTCATGATTTGATATATGACCAAATTGACCAAAGGTTGATAATTCATGATTTGTTAGTTAATTAGACCCTAATTTGAGATGATTTTGATATAGGAAGCAAGTAGAAAGTGGGAAAGCTATTGCTAGTAAGGTTGTGATTGAGAATCAAGGTAAGTATATGGTATTAACATGTTCTTGTTAGCTTTATCATATGTTATGTATGATAATGGTTTATGTGTTAGCTTTATCATGTTTGATTACATGGTAATGGTGAAGGATAGGGTATAGGGTGCGTTAGCTAGTTATGGATCCATCACTAGGCTTAGCTTAGTTAGTCGTTGGGCTAACTATGGGATGAGGTTCAACCTTACGGGTTGATCGTGTTTAGGTCGACTATGTCGGCGTGAGGTAAGTGCCCCTATATCGCTAGCTTAACTAGTGGTTAGACTAGTTATGGTTATGTATGATTTATGATGTTTAGCTTGTTATATCATGTACTTACTAAGCGTTTCGCTTACGTGTTTAGTTGTGATATTTTCTTGATAGGTACCGAAGAATCGAGCAAAGGTAAGAATAAGATTTAAGTGAATATGTAGTTGAAGTTCATGTTAGAAGAAGTAGTAGTAGAAGACCGTATTCTTTTGGACCAAGCGTGTTGAAGTTGGAAGCCCCGAAGTGTCTTTTCGTGTTTTGGGTATATTTCATTCCATATGGTCATTTTGCTATTTAACGGTCTAGTCGTCAATTATGGTCATTGTTTTAGTTGGGTCGTAGGACAAATTTATGTGAATGTCAAGAAGTCTCATGGTTTATGAATTTAGTAGTAGTTGGGTGGTGTTTGGCAATTTGTCAATTTTACCCATTTTGGAAAGCTACGGGTTAAGACCTTGTACTAACAACTTTGCAATATATTAGAAATGTCAAGTTATGTATGTGTTCAAATGGTTATATAGTGGATAAGTGTTATGGGTAAAAAGTGTGTAGTGGTAATGGTGTTTAAAGGGGTGTTTGGTATAAGCGGGTTCTCACCCATTTTGGAGTGTGAACGGGTCATGAGTGTATGAGTCAAGTTTAGTAGGTTAAGTTATGGATGTTGGTTAAGTATGGTGGGTAAATGAAGTGTTTTAAGTGGTTTGGAGTGTCAATGGGTTGAAATGGGTTTTATGCATAACCCGTCCATTTTAAAAGTACTATTCTGAAGCGTCTAACGGTGAATGTTTTTATATGAAAATGAGCCCAATGATATAAGAAGTAAATCTTGAAAGTTTCGTTAATTGTCGGGTCATAGAAGTTGTCTTTCCGGAAAATGGGTAAAAATTGTTTAAAAGAGAAAAAAGGGTAATTTAGACTAAAACCGGGGTAAAAGAGGAAAAAGGGGTAATTTAGACTAAAACTGGGGCAAAAGAGGAAAAAGGGATATTTTAGACTAAAACCGGGGTAAAAGAGGAAAAAAGGGTATTTTAGACTAAAACCGGGGTAAAAGAGGAAAAAGGGGTATTTTAGACTAAAACCGGGGTAAAAGAGAACAAAAGAGGAAAAAGGGATATTTTAGACTAAAACCGGGGTAAAAGAGGAAAAAGGGGTATTTTAGACTAAAATCGGGGTAAAAGAGGAAAAAGAGATATTTTAGACTAAAACCGGGGTAAAAGAGGAAAAAGGGATATTTTAGACTAAAACCGGGGTAAAAGAGAAACAAAAGAGGAAAAAGGGATATTTTAGACTAAAACCAGAGTAAAAGAGAACAAAAGAGGAATAAGGGGTAATTTAGATTAAAACTTGGGGGTGATAGTGTCTGGGTAAAAAAAAAAGAAAGGGGGTCGTTTTTGGGGCGTTACAACAAGCCCGTTTGTTGGCTTCGATCCATTAGGGTTTTAATATTGTATGTCATGAGTACTTTACAAATAATTGATGATTAGTAAAGTTAAGCTACGGGGTTTCAATGTTTTACATGATATTAGAGCGGGTTGATGACTAAAAAAATTACTTTTTAGTTTTCAAAAATTTATTTTTGTTAATGATTTTGAGACTAAGTTCACATAGTTTGTTATATTCACATTGTAAAGTGTCATCATCAATAGAAGAATTGTAATAAGAAGAGTCAAAATGTACCTCGTCGCTTTCGTGAGCCATGAGACATATTTCATCTTTCTTTGGATCCTCGTCTTCTTCTTAACTTTCGCTCCAAGATCCCCTAACAAAAGCCTTTTGATCCTTTCGCGGAAGTTTCGGACATTCCCCGATAAAGTGGTTCGGATCACCGCATCTAAAGCACTTTCTTTCACCTTTACCTTTCTTGTCATCCCGAGCTTTCTGGAATGATTTCTTTTCGTCTTGCGGATATCTAACGAACATTCCTCTTCTTTTGAAGAACTTTTTAAAGTTCCTCACGGCCATGGCATATTATTCGTCTTCACTTCCCGAGCTGGAAGTTTCTTCATCACTTGATTCCTTCTTATCTTTCAATGCAAGAGACTTGTATTTGTCTTTTTTGCCTTTGATGATCTCAGAGTCTTTTTCCATGACTACTTCATATACCTTTAGATTGCCAATGAGTTCGTTGATTGATAATCCTTTGAGTCGAATAATCCTTTGATTCATTACGATTGATATCATAACAATTGCACCTATGCGATCCTTGCCATGTTCCCGTCATTCCGATCCTTGCCATGTTCTCGTCAGGTACAAGAAAAATATGGTTAAAAATATTGTTGTTGTCGGCCAACGACCACTTTTGCTTTGCTATTTGTTTTGCTTTCGCTATTATCGGACAACGACCATGTTCTCATCAAGTGTAGTCTTTAAACAAAAACTACATACAATCATAAGTAAAACTAAGAATACAATATGATCCCCGAAAATAAACTTCCTAAAAAGAAAAAATAAACTAGAAGTAAAAAAAATGCCTAAAAAAAGGAAAATAAAATAGAACTTAAATAATGTTTCTTTTAGTAAGTCCTAAAATAAGAAAATAAGTCCTAAGAAAAACTACATGAAACTTTCACTTTCACCGATCCATTTTAAGGGTAATTCATGTGAGTGAGGGTGTTTAAGTGGTTGAGAATAAATTTCATTGAGTAAACCTCATCACGGAGGTCAATAAGTACATTGTTGTGTTGACAACACGGACAATGTTCCTCGTGTCTCTCGGGAAATGGTGGTGGACCATTGATCCATAAAGATGAATCGAGTTGTAGGAAGGTTGGTGTGAAAGTGAAGTGTTGTATGGTAGGATCAATGTCCATAGGTTCCGTGTAAAACCCCAGGATGAGGTGGTTGATGTGGTGAAGTGTGTGGTGATTTTGTGAGTTTTAGTAGAGATATATCATTTGTTGGTGGTGGTGGTATGTTACAAACTGGTGCTAGCGGGGGTGGTGGTAATAGCTCACTAGTAGGTGGTAGTGATGGTGACGGCGGTGATTCACTAGTTGGTGGTGGTGAAGGTTTGTTATTTACAATAGGTGGTAGTGAGGGTAATGTTGGTGATTCACTAGTGGGTTGTGGTGAAGGTGATTTAGTGGTTTGTAGTGATGGAGGATTGTTGTTGACAATGGGTGGTGATGACGGTGATGACTCGGTTGAGGAGTCAAGATTGATGTAGGTGGGTGGTCGGACACTTATCCTAGCGGTTTTGTGCTTCACATCACTTAATGATGATTCACTTGAGGGCCGAAATTTTCATGGTGGTTTGCTGCTGTTACAGGAGGTTATGAGAGGGAAAAATGGTGGTAAATGATGGTGGTGAAAATGCAAGTAAAAAGATGATGCATTCTTATAGTGAAAACCCATGCAAATAATTTAATGTTTTTCCATTAAGAGTTGCCTAAATCTAATGATTGGGACTGTATTAAGTGCATGTCATATCAAGAAGTCAAAGATTAAACCAGCCTATAGTGAGTTTGGAGTGTAAAAGAGGGTAAAATGATTGCTGATTTTTTTACTGCACTGACGTACAATACCATGGATCTCACAGATCCCTTTCAAAAGGATCCGGCCTTCACAATGAAGGGTTTCGTGGAACTGTATCACAGAAGACAACGGTGGGTAATTTTAATAGTACTTAGCAATCCAAAACTCACAAATGCCTTAATGTAACCAAGGTTGTAAAAATCGGTCGACGGTATGTTAGCTGTCGACCACCTTCAAGCGATAAATTGGTATTGGCGATGATATATCGGTTTCTCGGCGGGGACCATAAATTATAAAAGAATTTATTTAAAAAAAAATAAATATTAGCAATATCCTAACAAAATAAGTAAATAACCACAAAAAATTAAAAAGTTTAACATGCTTGAAAAATAAAAACTAGAAGTCCATAATTATTTATTAATTTAAATCTAAATTCATAATAGAATAAATAATGCAAGACCCAATTTAAGCTACACCAGCCCAAGTCCAACTAAGATAAACCTAACTCTAAATCCACTTCTTATATAACTTCACTTCCTAATTATTTTTAACCTAATACTCCTCACACACAATGTGCAACCACCAAACAAATTGCTTTCCTTTTTATCTAAAAAAATAAATAAAACGAAGCTCAGTAATGAACAATCTCTTCGTTTCTTGTAACCACAGCCTCAAAATTTCTTCTTTATTGTGAAACAAAACGTCCCAAACAACCTTTCTTGCTATTTTCTCAAACCGACACAGATGAAAATTCCTTTGGTTACTTTTTGTTTGATAACTGAACACCAAACAAAGGCCCTACCTTGACCGCTAAGCACGATTTTGACCGGCAAGCACAATTTTGACTAGGACCGATAAATTTGACCGATTCGTGAATTTCGGTAGCGGTGGACCGCCGCCAACCGCCTAGCGCTGATTAATCGGCCGCCAAGACCGATATTTACAACACTGAATGTAACTACCTTATGATCCTAAGTATTTTGCAAATTTCCTAAATAAGACATTACGGGTGCGTTTAGTAAATTCTCTTGTTTTCAATCTTTACGCGTTTAGTTGATGTTTGTATTTCTATTTTGAAGAAGGGGATGGAGAGTTGGGGGTTACAAAGGAAAACAAGGAAAACAACTAAAATTTGTTTTGTAATTTTTCTTGTTAAGCTGGGAAATAAGGGATTTTGTGTTTTACAAAACATTTTGTTGGAAAACGCTTATTTGAACGCGATCTATATTTTCCTTGTTTTCCATAAAACATTTTGTGCAAAACAAGAGTGTTTCCCCCAACTAAACGCACTCTACAAGTCTTATATGATGTAACAACGAGAAAGATATGTTCAAAGTAAGTGATCAACATAAGCAAATGAGCATAAGATCAACAGATAAAATCTTAAGTATTATCCTACAAACAAGTACAAGAGTTAGATAATAATTGAAACACAAGACAAAAATGCCGAAGTTTTCATTTAATACAAAGTGAAAATGAATGTTAGGGATAATGGTAGAGTGAAAACAAAATACCAATAATGGCTTGCGGCTAATGTATTTTTCGTCAACAAAGTTTTGGTGAGCAACTTGTAGCTTCCGAAAAAGTTTTGTTAAGATCAACCTTTAAGGTAGAACCTCGATCTCTCTATCTTTGACGTAATTCATCCTATTCATAATGTAATAGGCAATATTAAAGGGTGTGAAAGTAAGAACACAATAGAGCATGTAGGCTTCACATACCGAGAGTTGATCTTTGTGATTGTTGAAGTAATTTCTTGCAATCACTCCGGACAAATAAAGGAAGCCTTTCGGTTGAACTGAATGAAGGTTCTTCGAGAGGCTTGCGTATCGATCCCTTCGGTCTCCAAGGATCCTTGGGTATCTGCACACAACAATACGCGTTAGGCTCGCCCCGGGTATTATCTCAGGACCCACCTCCGGCGTGAGAGTAAGTATCGGATATACCGAAAGGCTATCAACAGTAATAGATAGTAAAATATATGGTGAAAAGGTCCTCTGTAAGTAGTAAATGGGCTGGGTATTTATAGTACCCACCTTGTACCGTTGGCGGCGCCAATTTTGGAACGTCTGGACATAACCGTGAATCCCGGGATTAGTCGCTGATTCATCTGTAAATAATGCCACTTGTCCATTTGACAGCTGCTTATCCGACGTTAGGTGCCTTCCCATTGCGGATGGTTTGCTTCTTCGGCGTCGACGAGTTAGGTTTCCGACACATACTCCACATGTCCCCCATATCTAGTATTGGTTTCACCGATAGTGTGATACTCTAAAAAATTTGAAGTCTGATTCTACTAATTCCGAAAGGCCTGGGTCATTCGGGATCCGATGAGTTGATGCCATGCACAAACTGCCAAAAACCATTATTACCTCTTTTTAAGGATAGCCGTCATTTTTACTGGAGTTCTGAGATGTCGATACGTGCCCACGCGCGTATCGCACGAGTGAAGAGATGCCACCTCACCCGCTGACAAGGCACGTCGTTTCATTTTCTTTCTTTTCGCCTATAAATAGCGTCATTTCTACGGTTTTTTTACCACTGTAATTTCCTGTTCTGACAAACTTTCCGTAGCGTCTTTCCGAGAGGTTCATTTTTTCTTAATCCGAGCGACTTTATCTTGCCATTCTGTTAACCATGTCGAATTCTCCCTCCTCAATTCATGAGGAAGATACCCAGGAGGCCGAGGGGTTCCTTCTAAGTTCGATGTTCAAAAGTACACCTCCCAAATGAGCGAGGAAGATTTATATATGGTGACGACGGACGCGGGTATACCGGGGGATCTGCATCCGAGGTTACCTCCGGCACACATGACGATGGATCAATTGCCGGGTGATGCCATTGGTCTGTACGTGGAGTATTTTTACGAGGGTGGTCTTAGCGTGCCCTTCTCTACTTTTTTGCTGGATATCATCAAATATTACAAGGTACATATCTCTCTGCTAGTGCCGCTAGGCTTACACCGTGCCACGCTTTTTGAGGTGTATAGCCGAAGCCTGGACGTCGTTCCCACCACTTCCTTATTCCGGGCCTTCTATAAATTGAGTAAGCAAGGTCACTGGTTTTCTTTCGAGAAACGAAGTGGTAAGGAGAAGAAGGTTTGTTTCCGGGAGATTCTGACCGGACTGAAGGGTTGGAAGAATGATTTTTTCCTGATAGATAGACGGGCGATCCCCTTTGCCATGCCCTGGAGGCATCATGATTCTGATATTTCGGATCCATATCCGAGTGGCGACTTCAGTATTGCGGATGCGGAGAAGCTGGCCGCAAATATAGTGGCTATGAGCACTCGCATTGGGAGCATCCCGGCCACCGTGCCGTGCTAGAGGACGCCGAGGGCAAAGGTATAACTTCGTACCCCTTGTCTTTGTTTCCCTAGTTGACTTGTGTTAGGTATGTTTGTTCCTAACTGTTTCGTGCTCTTTTTCCCTTTTGCAGTTGTATCGATGTCCGAGTACCTGATCAACCCCATGGTCCGCGAGGGTGTTTCAATGGTCAAGGGTGATGAGTACCGTGAGGGTGAGTCTCACGAGTTGCACGTGACTTTTCCTGCCCCTTCGAATGCCGATATACCGGAGAAGACGCCGAGGAGACGAGGGTTGAGAGTGCCGACGCACGGGTCTTGGAAGCCAAACGTAGAAAACAAAGGCAGACCATCACCCGGGATGCTCTGAGAGCCCAGAGGGGAACAGGGGTTAAAAAGGCGCGAGTGCGTGTTCAGCGTGGTGAGGGTAGTAGGGTGCGACCCGTCCGGCCAAGAGGCGTAGACCAACAGAGACTCCCGTGGTGGATTTGGAACCCGACTCCCGGGAGTTCGAGGTCATCCCTAACCCTAACCCCATCCGGTCGCTTTCTTTCCGGAAGACATCGGGAGTCGACCGGAAGGATCAAGTTTTGCCTCCGGAACTGCCGATGTTGGTAAGTCGTCTAACTGTGCTTACCCTGCACTTCTCTCATTCCCCTTCACTTCTTTGATAATGATTATGTTTTTCTCCTTTCAGGGGGTTCTTCCGTACAGGCTTCTGGACGTGGCAAGGTTAGAGTCATGGCCGAGGGTGATTCCGGCAGCTGTTTTTGTCCGGACTGGTCAGTCAGAACAGGGGATCGTTTGAATAGAGGGGCTATTTGCAAAGATTTGATGATGAACCTGCCCACTCCTGAGAGGAGTTTTATTTTTGAAGCTTGGGTACTCGGAGGCCATTCAAAGAGGCTGGGTATTATTGGGTCGTGGTGCGGCCGCTCATTCGGACATTCTAGGCCGGCATGAGGCCCTTCTTGAAGAGTATAAACAGTTACATCGCACCCATGAGGAGTGCGAGGATGCAGCTCAAGAGGCAGAGGAGCTTCGGAAGTTGAAACATGAGCATGCGAACTGTATGGTGAGGGAATCGGATCTGAAGGGTCGTCTTTCTCAGTTGGAAAAAGCGAGAGATGAAGGGAGGAGGGCTTCTTCAGACCGAGTCAAGGCCTTGGAAGCTGAGTTGAAAGATGTTAAGGACAAACTTGCTATCGAGGAGGGGGAAAGTTCTGAACTGTACAAGGAAAGGACCGACCCTTTGGCCGTTAAACTAGGCCAGACGGAAACCGAACGCCACAAGCTGGTGAAGGAGTTCATTCCGGAGGTGGTTCGTCGGCTTCTGAATAGTCATGAGTACAAACAACGTTTGGCCGAGCCTTTTAGTTTGTCCTCCCAGTCTGGGTTTTTAGAAGCTGTCTCCGTGGGTCGTAAGCCGGAAGGGATGTGGCCGAGACAGATGATCTGGATGTGGAGGCGGACAAAAAGTTCGACCCTTTGTATGATGGCCTCTTTTCCGCGGAATATCCGTACGTTCGGAAGGTGAGCGATGCTGCGGATAGACCCTTGTCGAAATAATGGGCCTGATTCCTGATCCTGCACCGAATGATTCTTCCACCGAAGGTCCCTCCGTTGAAGAAAATATTCACGAATGACCCATCCGGAAATCTTTTGCCCTGTCTTGAACAATTTTTGGTGTAAGGCCCTTGGGCCGTTAGATTAATTTGTGAATAGTTAATATGATTCGGATGAATGTAATAACAAATTGTGTTATCCAAAACGCCTTTCGTATGTTTGGAAATTATGTAATGCCATGTTTCATTACTTCTCAAAATGCTTTTCCTTTTTTTTTTTTTTTTTTTTTTTTTTTTTTTTTTTTTAATTTTTTTATAGATATATATATACGTTCGCAGTACATTACCTGCGCCCTTCAGCAATGTGCCTTCCACCTTGACCGCATGATTGTTTCCTTCTCGAACACTGATCATCAATCTCCGGAGGGCACGAACCTCTCAGAGGGATCATTTTCGACTTGTGTTCGGAAGGCAATGAATGATTATGTGACCACCCCTTTTTGAGTGCCGCTCGGCCTTTTTGCCATGGCAACCCCTTTTCGGGTATCAACCATCTTTGGACATTGACCACACACTCCCCGGAGGGCGTGAACCTCTCGGGGGGGGGGGCATTTTCTAATTATGTCCAGAAAACAATGAACATTGATCACTAATCTCCGGAGGGCACGAACCTCTCGGAGGGACCACTTTCTACTTATGTTCGAAATACAACAAATGGTTCAATGGCAACCCCTTTTTGGGTATCAACCATCTTTGGACATTGACCACACACTCCCCGGAGGGCGTGAACCTCTCAGGGGGGGGGCATTTTCTAATTATGTCCAGAAAACAATGAACATTGATCACTAATCTCCGGAGGGCACGAACCTCTCGAGGGACCACTTTCTACTTATGTTCGAAATACAACAAATGGTTCAGCCTTTCCGCCAGGATTATGGCAACCCCTTTTTGGGTATCAACCATCTTTGGACATTGACCATACACTCCCCAGAGGGCGTGAACCTCTCAGGGGGGAGGCATTTTCTAATTATGTCCAGAAAACAACAAATGGTACGAGAGTTCAATGTATAATATGAATCGCTTCCCTTCAACTGTGGGATAACTGCACTTTGTCATTTAAAATAGTCAAACAACTCCTTTCGGATGTTTACATTAGGCAATATTTAAGTCATTTACAAAAAACATTTTCTAAGGTTGACAGCATGCCAAGTCCGTGGCACTTCCTTTTCTTCCATTGTCTCTAGCTTGTAAGATCCGGTCTGATACGCTTCCACGACCCGGTAGGGTCCCTCCCAATTGGGTCCTAGCTTTCCCTGATTTTCGACCCTGCTTGCTTCATTCCTTCGGTACACAAAATCACCTACCTTATATTGTTAAGGTATTTTTATTTCACACGTTAGTCAAAGTAGAGACAAATTATAATTGCAACGAAATAATTAGATATTCGTAGTAACCTTTGGTTTCAAAGAAGTTATGTGAATTCTTACTTACCTTAAATGATTCGGCACGAACCCTTCGGTTGTAGTATTGTTCTACCTTCTTCTTGTACTTTGCCTCTCGTATCGCAGCCATCTCCCTTCGTTCCTGTAGGAGGTCGAGGTTCAAACAGATCCCTTCGTCATTTTCTTTTTCATTGGTCACCATGGTCCGAAAGGTTGGCATCCCTATTTCTGCCGGTATGACTGCTTCGCTACCATACGTAAGGCTAAATGGTGTTTCTCCGTTGCTCGTTTTCAAAGACGTGCGATGTGCCCACAAGACATTCGGTAGTTCATCCACCCATTCGGCTCTTTCCCTACCAAGCCTTGACTTGAACCCCTTCATCAAACTCTTGTTTGCTCTTTCTACCAATCCGTTGGCTTGAGCATGGGCTACGGCAGTGTTTATCTGGGTTATATTCAGGCGCTCACACCAACTTTTGAAAGGGTCGTGAATGAAATTGCTTCCATTGTCCGTGATAATCACCCTTGGCAAACCGAACCTGCATACTATGTTCTCCTAGACAAACTTCTTTACTTCTTTCCCGATCGTACGAACCAATGGCTTGGCTTCCATCCACTTAGTAAAGTAGTCGATGGCCACGATAACAAATTTGATTTTTCCCGGGGCCTCTGGCAGGGGGCCCAGCACGTCCATGCCCCACTGATAAAAGGGCCATGGGGCCATTATTGAAGTTAGTACGGTTTTTGGGAGTCTCGGAACGGGTGCATGTATCTGACAAGAATCACATTTCTGAATCACTTCCCTGGTGTCTCGGTGCATGGTCGACCAGTAGTATCCCTGCCGCATTAACTTTGCCACGACGGATCGTGGCCCGGAGTGCATCCCACATGCTCCCTCATGTACTTCTCGGATGATATAATTAGCTTGGAGCGGTCCGACACATCTCAGCATCGGGCCCAAATAGGATTTCTTGAAAAGTACATCGTCTACCATAGTAAACTGGTTTATCTTCATTCAGAGAGACCGAGCCTCATTTTGATCCTCCGGCCAAATGCCTTCTTGCTTGCACCGAATGATTGGGGTCATCCAATTTTCCTCCTCTTCTTCTACAATGGCGTTGACCACCTCTTCCTCCGTTGATGGCTTTTCTAAAACTTCAACTGTGGTTTCCTTCGTTAGGTGGTCGAAAGTGATGACATCAAATAAGTACATTTTATTAGCATCATGTATCCTATGTATATTGCTTGTTTTTGTATTATTTTATATGGGAATTGATACTTAATCGCTTACTTTTGTAATTATCAGTTATAAACAAGCATTTGGTGAAAGTTAGCTATTATGGACATAAAATGGAGCAAAATGATCAAGATTGGAAAAGTCTGCTGAATTGAAGAGATTAAAGACCATTGCCTGACTTTGAAGCATGCGCCGCATCTGATTTTATCATGCGTCGCATATGAAACTTTGGTCAATGAAGAAGAACCAACTTGTTCTACTCCAGATACGCCGCATCGGACCAATCCGATGCGCCGTATCGGCCATACACAATCCTTACCAAGAAATCAAGTGGAGATTAGAAGCTTAATGAAGAAGTCAAGATTACAAGTCGACACTTGAAGATGCTTTCGTATTTTGGCCATAAAATCTTCATCCGGACTCCGTTTTAGTTGATTCAAGCGGCCACGGAAAGAGAAAAAGGAGATCTACCTGTATCTGAAGGAGATGCGGCACATCATGTCTTTAGATGCGCCGTATTGGGAGATGCTCCATATCAGATTTATAGATGCGCCATATCGGGTCAGTTTCAGACTTGGAGGCTACGTTTACTTATAGATGCGGCGCATCTAACTCTCTAGATGCGCCGTATCGACCCAGATTTCAGAATCTATAAATACCGAACTCATTAACGAATTAGGGCATCATTGGGGACCCTCGGGATCATTCCCAGGCGTCTGTAAATGTCCCAAAACAGCAGAAGACTATATTGAAGATCCATTCCATCCACGAAGAACATCTCAAGCCAATTTACTTTGTTTAATCATTCGGTTAGCGTGTAGTTTTCATTACGATTTCTATCTTTTATGCTATGATTCAAACATTGTGTATTGTTGCTGAGATTATGGGCTAACACCCTTAGGTGTTAGCCATGTTTATGAAGTTTTATTAGTTTTAATGATTTTGTCGATGTGTTTGCTTTGTTATTGGATTGGGTGCTTGTCGATAAAAACTCGTTTATTGCTTATAACTAGTAGAAGTCTATGTAACTAGGTTATGATCCTTATAACTTTAATTGATGTGACTTAACTACCTGTAATTGTGGTTGCTTAGGTTGAGTTATATGCGTGTTAACCCGAATCTCTATTAGGAATCATTGTTTGGCATAAACGGAACGTGTCTACAACCTAATAGGACTAGTAGCGTGTAATACCGAACTAGGTTAGATGGTTTAAAGCAATAAGTTAGTATTGATGCTAGACAAGTCACTATGATCATGTCCTCTTTCCCACCACGATGGTAGGTTATTTAATCGTGACAGGATTAATAATCGGATTGGCGACAAAACAATTGAATGAATTAAAACAAGTAGACTGATGAACTCAAATAAGTACATTTTATTACTATCATTTATCCTATTAATTTGACTTGTTTTATTATATTATGTATGAGGATTGATACTTAATCGTTTACTTTTGTAATTCTCAGGTAAAAACAAGCATTTGGTGAAACTTGGCGATTTTGGACTAATTATGGAGCAAAACAAGCAAGAAGTTAAGAGTCTACCGAAATGTACAAGATCAAGACTATTCTGCTCCAGATGCGCCACATCTTGCTTATTACATACGGCGCATCACTATCAAGATTTCACCAGATACGATCCAAGATACAAGAGGACATGCGCCGCATCTATTTATGGAGTTACGCCGCATCTTCTGGCGGTGTACGAATATTCCTGAATATATTAATCTTGGACCCCACGCGAAGTTAAGTCAATGCGCCGCATCTACCTATTAGATGCGCCGCATCTTACCCTCAGACAGAAACTATAAATACCCCAAAGACCAGACGAATTAAGAGTTCCGAAGTTCGACAGAAGACCGAAGTACATAAACCCTAGGACGAATTCAGTCAAGGCAGCAGCACAAGACACACCTTGAACGAAGATACAAGAGCTATAAGAAGGTCCTGCATGTATTTAATTCATTAAGTAGTTTTGTTTTATTGTGTTAGTAAACTTTAATTCATCAGGATTGGTGGCTTGTGTAATGTGACAACGGAAAGATTGCACTCCCTTAAAACTGCTTTCCCATTAATTAAAGTTTATATGTTGATGTCTTTGGTGACTTTTATTAGTGCATTGATAACCTCTGTGTCTAGCTGAGCGTTGATCGGGTCGCCATGCCTCTGCCCTCGCCTATTTATTAGATCGCCTATGCATTCTATCGTCTGTAGAAAAGTAGGAAGAAAGATAAATAGGATAGTCATAAGTAATCATTAAGGGTTTACTCGCCGATAAGATTAGAACCAACGAGAAAGGACTTAATCTCGGTGCGTTGCATCGAACTATACACTTCATATAAAACTAGCAATAAAACAAGTGACAAACTACTTATCTATCAGGACAGGTCTTCTTATTGTCTCAAGTATTTATCTGTGTACGTGTGTGCTACTTGCTGATTCGTGCCTATTAGTTTAGTTTATTATTTAATTGCAACCAATCGTGCCAGTCTCTCAGGCTGAACCCCCTTGCGTTAGATTAGGTTGTATAGCTAACTTAGAATATTAAAATACTGATTAGAATAACGAGATAATACGTTCCACTCTTAGTGATCGACACTCTACTTACCATTATATTCATACTGACCGGGTACACTGCTCGTTAAGTGTGTGTGTTATTGATAAGTCAGCTAAATATAAATTTAAAACTTGAGTAGGCATTAATACTGCTAAACCGCAACGACACATCGCACGCATCAAGTTTTTGGCGCCGCTGCCGGGGAGTGAATTGTTATTATCTGTTAATTTGATTAGTATTTTAATTAGGTTTTTAATTTTTTAATCTAACCGCTAACTGTGTTGTATATTTAGGTTAATTTGCATTCGTTGTATTATTTTGCATATTTTCTGTTTTGTGTGTTATTTGTTTGCTTTTATTTGTGTTTATTTTCGTTTTTGTTTTTATTTGTTTTTATTTTTCGTATTTTCTGTGTTCTGCTATCGTTGTACTGAGCTTATTTAAACGATACGGCGCATCTATTTTCTTAGATACGGCGTATTGCGTTTAATTTTTATAAAATACAACGCGTTTAATTAATTCGATACGACGCATCTTTTCCCCAAGATACGGCGTATCTGTTTTTGATAATTTTTTTTTCTAAACGTTAACGCCATACGACGCATCTGCTTTAGCAGATACGGCGTATCTATTATTTTAATTAAAAACAGTTTTCGAATTATTAAACAGATACGACGCATCGATCTCTGTCGATACGGCGTATCTTCTGAATCAAAAATCTTATATTTTGAAACGTAACGAAAATACGGCGCATTAACTTTTGTTAATACGATGCATTTAATTTTAAATAAATATCGATTTTTGATAAATAAAATAACTGATACGGCGCATTCCTATTTCTAAGCGGCGTATCTATTTTCTGAATAAAGTCTGATTAAATTTTAACGATTATAAGATACGGCGTATCCAACTTTTTGGATACGGCCCATCGTCTGCAGATATCAGTAACTTTAATTTTTCGTATTCCGTTTTCGTTGTTAATTTTCTGATTTATTACTTTCTTGAGCATACCCTACTGATGTTTTTGTGTTGATTTCAGGAAGTGCATGACCAGGAGTTCTACGAAGAACTTGATTCAACCTTTCGAAGATCCTGAACGAGTCTTTCATTCGCTTAAAAGGCTTTTCAACACAAAAAGCTTTGATATTTCAAGTTCATTCGAGCTTGATTATTTTTCTGAAGAAAAAGAGGAAGAAGAAGCAGAAACAATGGGCGAAAACACAACTATGGAGGAATACATGAACAAAACCCGTGCTGATTACACTTCAGGAGTTGCTAGACCAAAATTTGATGATAAGTCAAAGTTTGAATTGAAGGGTCAGTTTCTCAAGGAGCTAAGAGAAAAATGCTTTCAGTGGATCGGAACATGAGGATGCTAATGAGCATGTTGAAAAGGTCCTCGAGATTGCGGATTTGTTTACTTCAGAAGGAGTCACTGACAATCAAATCATGCTAATAATCTTTCCACTCTCGCTAAAAGGAGCTGCTAACAAGTGGCTAAGGAATGAACCTGCTAGTTCAATCACTACATGGGAAGATTTGAAGAGCAAATTCCTGAAGAGATATTGTCCACCTGCTAAGACTGCTAAAAAGATGGAGGCTATCAACAGTTTCAAGCAAGAGCCTGATGAAACTCTTTATCAAGCTTGGGAACGATTTAAAGATTTACTGGTAAAATGTCCTCAACACTATCTAACCCCTATGCAGGAGATAATATTGTTTTATCAAGGATTGGACGTGCCTACTAGACAAATCTTGGACGCTAAGGGAGCTGTGCCTCAAATGAGTGCAGCCAATGCTAGGAAAGCAATCCAAGAAGCTGCTGATCATTCTCAAAAATGGCACGATGGGACCTCTACTAGATCTAAGAGCAGCACTAATTTTGACGGGTTTGCTGCTATTCAAGCTCAATTGGATAAAATTAGTAGAGAGATGAAGAAGCGTGATGAAAAAGTGTATGCTGCCCAAGTTGGATGTGAAAAGTGCGAATGACCTCACTACACTAAAGATTGCCCGAATAAGAATGAAAGTGAGACGTTTGAAGAAGCATATTACACTCAATTTGGACAACCATTCCGACCTTCAGGAAGATTTAGAGAAGCTACCCCGGGATTCTATCAAAAGAACAACTTTAATCCCGCTTATCAAGAGAGGAGGAAGACTTTAGATGACACTCTAAAGCAAATTATGGCCGATGCTGCTAAAAGACATGAAGAGAATACTGCTATGATCAAAGAAATCCGAGCTTCAACGGACACTACTACAAGAAATCAAGGAGCTTCGATCAAAGCATTGGAACAACAAATTGGTCAAATGAGCAAAGTTCTTCAAGAAAGGGGATATGGAAGTTTACCTAGCTCAACTGAAACTAACCCAAGAGATCATGTCAAGGCCATAAGCACCACTGAAGAAGTCACTCCTTACTTACCTAGAAGATCGATGAATGGTAATGATGGTGCAAGATCCGAATTTTTCTTTAATTCTTCAATCAGTTTAAGGAGACTACTAAAAGAGAAGACAAAGATTGAAGAGGAGATCAAGGCAACAATAAAAGAAGAGAGCTCTGCAACCGACTTAAATGCCTTACCTCATAAAGAAAAGGACTCAGGAAGTTTTACTTTACCTTGTTCAATTAATGATATATCTTTCAATAATGTGTTAGCTGACTTAGGAGCTAGTGTTAGTGTTATGCCTCTTAAGACATTCACTACCCTAGGACTAGGAAAATTAGCACCAACTAAGTTACTTATTGAATTGGCTGATAAAACGGTAAAACGACCTGAAGGGATTGCTAATAATGTGCTAGTTAAGATTGAGAAGTTTATTTTCCCTGTAGACTTTGTTATATTAGATATGCCCGAGGATGTTAAGATTCCTTTAATCCTTGGAAGACCTTTCTTGTCTACTGCCCATGCTAAGATTGATGTGTTTAAAAGAAAAATCTCATTAAGGGTAGGGAATAATAAACTAGTCTATAAGTGCCAAGATCCTTTTAAAAGCATAATTAGAGGTGTCTATGTGCTAGGATTAAGAGAGCGTATGGACCTCGATCTTGAAGCTAGGCTTATGGGAGAAACATTGATTCAAAACAACTCAACTAATCCTTATCATGAGAACTTTGAGGAATTTATTGACCTTAATGTACCTACCGAACTTAGACGCGATGTTGTTAATGATTATGATGATGAGTGGTATGATTGCGTAGTAATTAACAAACGTAGGAGAATAGTTGAGAATACAAATTTGAATAATGAGTGTTTTATTGAACTACCACCCCACCTTGCATATTTGTGCCTATATAATAATAAGAATTTCCCGTCTATCATTTTGTTATCTCTGCCCGAAAGGGAAAGAACTTTGCTTATACAGATTTTAAAGAAGAATGGCGTGGAAATTAAAGACGAGCAAGGAGTGTTCAATATTACTGGACTGGCGATGAGGGAGCGCGATGCTTCCGACTCTTTCAGTGATCGGTATTAAGGAGCTGAACGTGAGTCTAACTTGAAGACTCTGGAATAAAGACAAGTGCTGACCGGGAGACAACCCGAAATTTTTTTACTATTTTGTTCTGTGTCGAGTCAGTCAGGCCCGCAGAGGATACGGCGCATCTCAATCCTGAGATGCGACGCATCTCCTGCAATGGTCATATCTTACTTTATTTTTCCGCATATTTATATTTCGACTTTAAAACTTTTTATCAGTTTATTTTAATGCGGCGCATCCCTGGTTAAGGAAGCGACGCATCTTCTATTCTGATCCGTATTTATTCCAGGCTCGATACGGCGTATCTTCTTCCATAAGATACGGCGCATCGACTGACCTGATGATTTTCATTTTTATTTTGAAGTTTTTATTTTTCCTTACTAATGTATTATGCAAGTTTGAACCTTTCTTAACTTAGGTGTGGTTTAAAGCCTTGGTGGTATTATAGATTCCTGCATTTCTTGTGGATACATCTATTATGAAGCTTAAACGTTCTCATCCACAAGAAAGATGATTTTTGCTCTTATACAAATGGAGGATCATACCGAGCAAATATCAGGGGAGTTTTTCTATTCTAATTCTTTTATTTTCTAGTTTTTAACCTTTTATACAAACAACGAGGACGTTGTTTAACTTAAGTGGGGGGATTGGAGAATTAGAACACTTAACACTTACTTGTCCTAAACTTTTCAAAATATGCTTAAAATGTGCTTAATATATCAAAATTTAAATTTTTCAGCATGTTTTTGTTTAAGATCTAAGTTACATAGCTGCACACATGACGTTATTTTCAAAAATTGTGATTTTTCAAAATTCACAAATCTATGAGTGTGCCGGTGACTTGTAAACTTTAGAACTTGGCTTGTATACTATTCGAGACCACCATAATAAGTATTATTTTATATAATTGGAATGACTTGTCTAAATTGGTAAAATTCTAGGATTACACTCAAAAAGCCTATTATATGTTTTGTGTTATTAGCTAACTACACTGGTTAGTTAACCCCCGTATAAACCCTTTTGTTACTCTCATTTTTAGAGTAAGATACCCCTAGAAAAACACTCAGAGCCATTCCTTTCGTTTCTTACACCTTTGTTATAATGTTTCGTTACACCCTTACACCTTAGCCTACCCTGTAGATTAAAATCCGTGGTTGGTTAATTGCTTTAGGCAAAGTGTGTTTCCTTACATTACCTGTGTTCGCGTGCGTAATTCATTATCTTTGGTTAGGTCGGGAAATTGCACAATGCAATTGGAGTGAAAGTAAATATTGTATATCTTTGAGTTTATTTTTCGTGTGTTTACTACTTTCACTATTACCGTTATTTCTGAAGTTATGAAAAGTATGGAAAAATTATCCAGAATTATCATTATAGTGATGTGGTGAAATTTTACACATCTTTGTTTATGTTATTAAAAAAAAAAAAAAAAAAAAAAAATCGAAAAAATAGAAAAGAAAAAGAAAAAAGAAAAGTTGGATGTTTGTTTTAACCAACTTATGTAAAGTTTTGTATTAAGTGGTCGATATCACCACTATTTGTTGTATATTATATCTATGGATTGAATGGGAGTTGGCAGTTATGGGAACACCAACTAAGGTTTATTCTTTGATTGAGATCTTGTTGAGTATAATTCGTGTCTACCTAAAGCGTGTGTTTCAAGTGTTAAAGCGTGAGTTATTCTATGATATGAGTCTTATTCATGGGATGGTTGGGATAGTGATTAACCACACTTAGGATTTTAATTTATCTGTTTTGTTTATTTTTCATTTTACACCAATTTGTATCCCAAATATTATCCATACCCTATATTATTCTTTATCCAAACCTTTGATTTATTGAGATTAGGGATTTGAGCAATCTTAAGTATCGTAGTCGTGGATTCGGCTATGTATTTATGATTTTGTCGCCCTTTTTGATATAATATTATTGGTAAAGATTACTTGGTCCTATCTTTAGCCTATTCGAGTTAAGGATTTGAGCAATTGCAAGTATCGTGTTCGTGGATTCGATCATGTATTTGTGATTTTGTCGCCTTTTCTGGAATTTGAGATCGATAAAGATTAAGAAGAATGATTAACCCTTAACCAACAAACCTGATGAAGCGAAAAGTGTACCGCTTTTAGGGGGTCATTTAAGCCCTAAATCGTATTTATTTGATCAAATATTGCCCTAAATCGTTCCTTTTGTCATTTTAGGTACTTTGGAGAAGAAATCTGGAAAAGGAAGTATTTTGGACGTTTTTGGAGCATAAAAGTGAAGAAAACGACAAAGTCTCAAAATTATGCTGAAAAGTACCTTTGACGGCGTCAGGGATTGTTCCAGACGGCGTCACGGCTTGGCAAAAAAGGTGGATATGAAAATTACTCATGATAAGCCAGAGAATTTTACAATGGAAAGTCTGACGGCATCACCCTTTGAAGTGATCAAGGTCGTCACGGTTTAAGTTAAAGAGGGACGGCGTCAAGCCATATTCTGACGGCGTCAAGCTTTGATAAGCCAGAGCGGATTTTGGAGGACTAAAGAGGGACGACGTCAAGAAGGCCATCCGGGAACCCTAGACACGGCGAGGTGACGGCGTCAAGATCTATAACGTGACGCCGTCAGCCCTTAAACTCTATATATAGTTTTGCAATTTTTTGTCATTAGTGTGCAACTTTGTGAGGAGAAACCCTAAGACGAATTTCTGCCATTTTTAAGGGTTTTCATACCCTTGGATCTCCCATGTTTAATTGAAGATAAGTATTTATTTAATCAATCAATATGTCTATGTGTTGTTTGATTATATCTTGTTCTTGTCTTTTGATTAACATGCTAGGCTAGATTTATCTTGTGTTTGCTTAGATCTAATGAAACCTAGCTATTGATTATTGGTTATTAGTGTGTTATTAATTGTATTGGATGATTGTTTATCGATGTTAGGCTTAAGAAAACTGGCTAACTTCCTATACGGTAACTTGCTTGAACGTCTTAAGAAACATGAACCAATGCGTACTAAGGTTTTTATGGTTGTATTTAATGCATGGGCGAATTCTAGTGATCCCATGTTAGGAGCTTCCTAGCCGGCTCGACATAGGAGTGAAGTAGGAGCTCATAGAGTTGGGGAAGTACGTACGCCACCCCACGATTGGTATTAAGGAATACACCCGTCATCCATGCGATTAATACACACTAATCAACCGGTAAAAGATAGTTAGGGAGTAAGGAAATCTAAGTAAACACATTTCTCTCCACATAAGTTTCACAACCTTTTCATTTTCAGTTATTTTATTTTATTTGCATTTGTAGTTATTTGGGTTAGTTGACTAGCAACTAATTCCGCCCACTCCTTCAAACCCGAGATTTTACTTGCTTTCATAAAAAAATATAAAAATACAAAAAGAATCTTCTCTCACCCTTAGACCTAATTAGAGTAGTTTTTCAATCCTAACGACACTATTCCCTGTGGAGAACGATCAATCCCCCGTACTTACCACTACACTATACTACATCGGTCAGGTACACTGCCTGGTGGGGTTGTAAGCCTCTTGAGATCCCTCGAGAGGTAAAACCTGTTGTAAGGTTGCAAAACCACGCATCAAGTTTTTGGCGCCGCTGCCGGGGAGTAGTTATTGCTTAGGTTGAAATTTATTTTTATTAGGTCTACTCATTAGATTCATATCTAGTGAGATTTTTATTTTCTTTTTTATTAGCTTTCTAGTAGTCTATCTTTTCTTTGTGTCTTTGTTCGTAAAAACCTTTCCATTGACTCTTCCGTTCACCAATATGGAGTACGCGAACCCACCATACTACCGACCACGAAATCCATTTGCCCCTAATGACATCTTGATGTTCAACCAATATCGAGATGAACCCATATATGATGCATGGACTCGTTTTAAAAACTTACTCCGAATAGTCCCTCATCATAGCTTCGATTTAGCATCCCTAACCCAAATCTTTTTCGATCGTGTCAACCGATATGACCAAATGTGCATTAACGATTTTGCCAATAGGGACTTTAGGGAATTAAATGCTGAAGAAGCATGGGATGCCATTGAAGATTGTGCCCAGTATTATTATAGAGTAGACAACCCAACAAACGTTGGTACAAATCAATTGACCAAAAATTCCAAGGATCATGAAACAAGTTTGTCTGGGGATGACTATTTTGGGATACCTAAGTGGATGTCATGTAACATCATAGTACAAAACAAACACATAGGTAATCTAGATAAAATGGAGGATGAGGTGGATAATCCAAGCCCACAAAGTACCCCACAAGTCCTACCATCACTTGAGGCACACACACCGCCCGTGACTTACCCGGAAGAAGTAGAAGAAACTTTAGGAATCCCAATGGAGGTAGAACCCTTGGACCAAGCACCACTAGAGGATATAGGTTTGAATACTTATAGTGATAACCTTACTCTTAATTCCAGGGAATTTCCTAGTATTGATGAACCGGAACCTCAACCTTTACACAACTTTCCATCCTTAGATATATTTCTAGGAGACAAAAGAGGAACCGACCCACCCATCAATCAATATTATCCGGGTAGTTTTAGGATGAAGGAAGCCATTCACTCACCCCCTTCACCTCACGTGGCATTTTTCCACCCTAAGGGTGTGTATCGCTACTTTCACCCGCACTTAATCCTAAGTGTAGGGAAAAGCTCCCCTATTTCTGTTAAATAAGGGTAGAGTCAGGCTCGTGACTCGAACAAAAACAAGCGCTTCTTGGGAGGCAACCCATATTTTTAATTGTTTGATGTTTTTATTTTATTTGTTTGTTTGTGTCATATATGCTTAATCATAATTGTTAAATTTTCATGTTTCGAATAATTTGTGAAAATGCTTTATTTTGTTCTTAACTTCGTCTTAATTGCATATAAAGGTATTTTACAAAAAGATAAGTGTAGGGAAGTTTATATTTTGTTAAAAAGAACAAAATTCAAACATGGAAAATTCACAATTCATGATTAGCATATATTCTATCTTGTTTGTGTGTCAATACTTGTGGACATGATTTATGAGTTCCTATTTGTAATTCATCCCGCAAGTATCCTATCCTTTTATTGTTTTGTTTTGTTTTTATTTCTAAGTCTGGAATTACATCTAGTTGTGGTTTTTCTTTGTTCGGTTTGATGCTTTGGTTTTTGTGTTTGATGATTAAAGGTTATATTGGAAAAGAAGATGTACGTGCAACACATCAAGAGGATGATTATATTTCTGGAGTGAAGCTTGTCATGTTCATTCTCTTGGAGGGAGATTTAACCATATTATCACATCATCCATACCGAGTGAATCAGGGGAGTATTAGTTTCTTCCATTCTCATTTATTTTTACTTTTACATCTTTTATTTAGAACATTGGGGACAATGTTTGGATTAAGTGTAGGGAGGGTAAATTAGGATGCCTTAGAAACTACAACTTCGCTTGATTTTTGTTTGTTTAATAGTAGATGTGTAATAAAACTGAGAGAAATACCGGTTAGGGCAATTTTAGTGCCAAATTTAAAATTTTTTACAACATTTAGGAGTGAAGCTTTGATCTTAATGAGTGTTGATGAAGCGAAAAGTGTACCGCTTTTAGGGGGTCATTTAAGCCCTAAATCGTATTTATTTGATCAAATATTGCCCTAAATCGTTCCTTTTGTCATTTTAGGTACTTTTGAGAAGAAATCTGGAAAAGGAAGCATTTTGGACGTTTTTGGAGCATAAAAGTGAAGAAAACGACAAAGTCTCAAAATTATGCTGGAAAGTACCTTTGACGGCGTCAGGGATTGGTCCAGACGGCGTCATGGCTTGGCAAAAGAGGTGGATATGAAAATTACTCATGATAAGCCAGAGAATTTTGCATGAAAAATCTGACGGCGTCACCCTTTGAAGTGATCAAGGCCATCACGGTTTAAATTAAAGAGGGACGGCGTCAAGCCCATTTCTGACGGCGTCAAGCCTTGATAAGCCAGAGCGGATTTTGGAGCACTAAAGAGGGACGGCGTCAGGAAGGCCATCCGGGAACCCTAAAAGCGGCGAGGTGACGGCGTCAGGATCTATAACGTGACGCCGTCAGCCCTTAAACTCTATATATAGTTTTGCAATTTTTTGTCATTAGTGTGGAACTTATTGTGTGTAACTTTGGAGGAGAAACCCTAAGACGAATTTCTGCCATTTTTAAGGGTTTTCATACCCTTGGATCTCCCATGTTTAATTGAAGATAAGTGATTATTTAATCATTCAATATGTCTATGTGTTGTTTGATTACATCTTGTTCTTGTCTTTTGATTAACATGCTAGGCTAGATTTATCTTGTGTTTGCTTAGATCTAATGAAACCTAGCTATTGATTATTGGTTATTAGTGTGTTATTAATTGTATTGGATGATTGTTCATCGATGTTAGGCTTAAGAAAACTGGTTAACTTCCTATTCGGTAACTTGCTTGAACGTCTTAAGAAACATGAACCAATGCGTACTAAGGTTTTTATGGTTGTATTTAATGCATGAGCGAATTCTAGTGATCCCATGTTAGGAGCTTCCTAGCCGGCTCGACATAGGAGTGAAGTAGGAGCTCATAGAGTTGGGGAAGTACGTACGCCACCCCACGATTGGTATTAAGGAATACACCCGTCATCCACGCGATTAATACACACTAATCAACCGGTAAAAGATAGTTAGGGAGTAAGGAAATCTAAGTAAACACATTTCTCTCCACATAAGTTTCACGACCTTTTCATTTTTCAGTTATTTTATTTTATTTGCATTCGTAGTAACTTGGGTTAGTTGACTAGCAACTAATTCCGTCCACTCCTTCAAACCCGAGATTTTACTTGCTTTCATAAAAATATAAAAATACAAAAAGAATCTTCTCTCACCCTTAGACCTATTAGAGTAGTTTTTCAATCCTAACGACACTATTCCCTGTGGAGAACGATCAATCCCCCGTACTTACCACTACACTATACTACATCGGTCAGGTACACTGCCTGGTGGGGTTGTAAGCCTCTTGAGATCCCTCGAGAGGTAAAACCTGTTGTAAGGTTGCAAAACCACGCATCAAGTTTTTGGCGCCGCTGCCGGGGAATAGTTATTGTTTAGGTTGAATTTTTATTTTTATAGGTCTACTCACTAGATTCCTTTCTAGTGAGATTTTTATTTTATTTTTCTAGGTTTTCTTTAGTCTATCTTTTTTCTTCGTTTCTTTGTTCGTAACCATTACCATTCGACATCATGGAAGATGGTAATATCCTTGATCCCAACAACCAACCACCACAACCTCCTAGAGCCCGTACCTTAGGAGACTACTCCCGTCCTAGCCACCATGGCTATCGAAACACCATTGAGCTCACTCAAGGAGCCAATGTCACTCCCTTGCGATCCGACACCATCCGGTTGGTGCAAAGCGGATGCGCATTCCATGGACTTCGTTCTAAAGATCCTAATCAACATCTCAAGGACTTTCTCAAAATCGTTGATTCCATAGACCTTGATGTTGCCACTCGAGAGACGACCCGACTGCGTCTCTTTCAATTCTCTCTGCGGGACCAAGCTAGTCAA
This sequence comes from Artemisia tridentata subsp. tridentata, assembly GCA_021014915.2. Taxonomy (NCBI): domain Eukaryota; kingdom Viridiplantae; phylum Streptophyta; class Magnoliopsida; order Asterales; family Asteraceae; genus Artemisia; species Artemisia tridentata. The sequence continues at coordinate 154,189,484 of CP139505.1, forward strand.
TGGCTAGAGCGTCTACCCGCAGGATCCATCACCTCTTGGGATGATCTCACCACTCGTTTCCTTGCTCAGTTTTTTCCCACCAGGAAGAACTACCAAGTTAAGGAAGGATATCTTGATGTTCGAACAACGTCGAGGCGAAACCCTCTACGGGGCATGGATTCGATTCAAGGACTTACTCCAAAAAGTCCCTCATCATGGCATAAATCTCTGGCTTCAAATCCAAATCTTCTATGACCATATTGATTACCACACCAAGCGTGCCATCGATCGAGCCGCCGGTGGCAGATTGCGCGACAAAAGCGCCGAGGAATCATGGGAAATCATTGATGAGCTTGCATCCGACGATGATGAATTGTGGCAAGTTTCCCACGACGTACGCTCGGCGGTCAAGACATATTCATCGCCCGATACAGCCAATCAAATCACTGAGGAAAGCGTTAGTGAACTTGAGAAAAGGGTTGCATATCTTATGGTAAAGCAAAAGAGACCCTTAAGTCCACAAAAAGCAACAATTAACTCGGTCTCAAGCGTTAAGCAAATACCATTGTCCGAATCACCCCTTAGGGAAAATACTAAACCCTTCCATAAGCACGCTCAACCCAACTCACCACCTCAGGAGCTTAGTCCAACATTCGAAGCTCGAATGAGAGAATACATGTCAAAACACTCCGAACGGTTGGCAAAATTTGAGGAAGCCGTCTACAAACAGAAGGAGGAAATGGAAGAGAAGATGGCGGAGATGATGAACCTTTTGAAAGAATACACAAATACAAAAGCTCCTGTAAAAGTGTTGGTGAGGAATGACGTTGAAGTTCCCAACACTAGATTTGTCAAGGCCATCTCCGTCGTCTAAGAGGGCGAAAATGATGGAAGAGGGAAATCCATAACTATGGAAGTTAACAAAATTGACCTCGTCCCACTTAATGATGGAAACACCAATGCCTGCAACTGCGATTCAGACAAAGGCAAGGAGGCGCCCTCTAAGGAGCGCCAATTGGTAGAACCGCCAAAGTCACAACAAGTGAGGCATTACTTGAAGCACGATATAAACAAGGAGACCATAAACGATTGGGTGAGAAACTATCGACGTACTCATCTACCCAACAAGGAGTCCAAGAGAATGGAACCGGATGATGAATCCGATACATTACCCGGAGGGCAATTATATGAGTGCCTCATAAGACAAAAGTTAGTGGAAAAGCAGGAATTCTACGGGGTCTTCGAAATACCATGCAGCATTGGAAAACTCAAGTATCTGGATGCGGTAGCCGACCAAGGTTCCGACATAAATTTGATGCCTTTATCCGTCTATGTCCAGTTAACCGACGAACTGCCATCCATCACCCGTACTAAACTCTCCTTTGCAAAACATTCTTATGAGTACCCGTTAGGAATTGCAGAAGATGTGTTGGTCAACGTTGCCGGATTCCTGTATCCGGTCGACTTCATGATTATTGAGAGGAATGATATGAATATGCCAATAATCCTTGGGGCACCCTTTCTCGCTACCACTAGGGCACAAATCGATTACGGAAATAGTGCCATCCTAATGAAGAAGGGGAAGAAAACAATAAACTTCCCAACGGTCCCACGACATATACGAGATGTTGCTCTACAAAAGAAGATGGAGGCGAACTCCAATATAATCCGTGGTAATGTTCGAGAGAAAATCCGTGCATGGGAGGCAAGGATTAAGAGTTACAATGAAAATGAGATTAGAGAATGTAAGGGTGGAAATAACGATTATATTGAGGCTGATGAGATGACCAATAACCCCGTTGAATTTACAAAAGGAGACTCAGTGCTCCTAAGGCATTCAGAAACAAAAGCACCTACCGATGAACCAAGTCCCTGGTGGTACGGACCATTCACAATTAAAAGTCTATACCAAGATGGGGTAATAAGCTTGACCAGCAAGGGAGGAGGTGAAGTGACTGCGAATGTCGAGCGATTGAGACACCACCACCCTGATAACAAGGATTATATCTATCAGGGATACGTCATTATGAATGATGGAATCACGTAATGTACGTGACTTTGAGTCTAGCTACAAGACTCGTTAATAAAGAAAAGCGCTTCTTGGGAGGCAACCCAAGCTTTATTTGCTTTGTGTGTTTATTTATTTGTTTGTTTGATTTTATTTGCTTCCGTATGTATGTTTAATTTTTATTATTATTGATTCATGTTCAAAACTACTTTGTGAAAATGCTTTATTTTGTTTTTAACTTCGTCTTAACTACATATAAAGGTATTTTGCAAAAGATAAGTGTTAGGGAAATCTAAATCGGTTTATTAGAACAAATGAACATGAATCGTAATAATATTAAATTAACATACATATTTGTATTTGTTTGAGTCAAATGCTTGTATCGAGTCATAATGATGTTTTGCAGGAATTCCAGGAAGTAAGGTATAGGTTTTTCCAAAATTTTTCTGGAAACTTAACATGAGAATTCTGTCAGATCATTTCTGACGGCGTCAGGCTTTACAACCTGACGGCGTCAGGTTTTGATTTTCTGAAAATTTTGAAAGTTTTGTTTTCATAAAAAGTTTTTATTAAATCTATAACTTATAAACTCCAGGAATCTGCAAAATTATCATTCCACAAGCATTATATCCTTATATATAGAATTTATCCCACCGATGTTATGCAGGTTTTCGTGTTTGTTTTCTCAGGTTTAACAGGTTATTTTGGACAAGGAAATGTTTGTTGGATCAAGCTTTTGGCGATGCATTAGTCGTAAAGCTTCTACATTCTCTTGGAAGAAGATCTAACCGTGTTACCACATTATCCACCGAGCGAATCAGGGGAGTATTTGATTTCATTCTTTTACCTTATTACTTTTACATCTTTGTATTTGAACATTGGGGACAATGTTCATCTTAAGTGTAAGGGGGGTAAAGTACGATTAGAGAATGCTTTTACGCTTGATTTTTGTTTGTTTAATAGTAGATGTGTAATAAAACTGAGATAAATACTTGTTAGGGCAATTTTAGTGCCAAATTTAAAATTTTTTACAACATTTAGGAGTGAAACTTTGATCTTAATGAGCGTCTCACGGATAGGAGTTATATGACTAGCACAAAAACCGTACCACTAAAAAATTTTCCACCCCCAAATATGTGAGGTTCGACCCTAGAATTGGTAGGAAAAACATTTATGCTATGATGTGTGTACCGGTAGCACTTAGATTCTAGAACTTGCGTTAGGACCATTCCAAGGCCACAAGTGAGACTACATTCGTGTAGTTAGATTTACTACATGATAAGAGGCATTAGGATTAACCCATTGTTTTACGCCTGTGTTTTTGTTATAATTACTTTGGCTACATTGGTCAAGTAATTCTCCCACACCCTTTGCGTTGTACTTATTTTTAGTACACGATACCCCTAGTACACCCCTCAGAGCCTATCTTTTCGTTTCGACCTTTAAGCATTTTACTTAAAGGAAGAATTTGTTACACCCCACTAAAATGTACACCCAAATCGCCTTAGCCTACCTTGTATGCACTCATTTTTAGTGCATTATTGTGACAACATTTGTTCAAACCCCAAGTTAATTATCTAGTTGATTACATGGTTGCTAAGTCGAGTCATATCCTTGTACATATTGTTTTGGGACGATTGGGACTCATGGGTAAAGTACTAGTGTAATGGAGTAATGGGGAAGAACATCATTTATTACCCCCATATGTGCTAAATATTTTAAAAGTACTCCAAGTTTTTCAATTATCTTAATTCGAGTCATTAGAATAGTATTTGTAAAGTTATGTAAAAGTTCAAGTGTAAGGGGAATGCAACGCCCCTATGATGTATTATTTTGGATGGTAGGGCAAGAGTGTATGAAAAAAAAAATACAAAAAAATGAGAAAAAGAAAAGTAGAAAAAACATACGGACTACCATCCCGTTTTATTTTATGTTTATTTTATATTTTTGTTATTTTGTTTTTAGCTTAAGATTGAGTCGAGTCTTGGCTTAGCAACATTGTATAGTACATGTAATTGATCAAGATCTTTAACTCGCCACCAGTAAAATATCCCTTATCCAACAAAACCGTGTTTATCATATCCCTACACCTAACGTTATAACCCGTTTAAAAGCCCTCTTTGATAGTTTATCTTAGGTGCTTACGCCTAGTGGAGGAGGTTTTTGATCCTTTCCCAAGCCTATGGTAATCTATTTGCTATGACAGGTAGTGAGAGATATTATCCGTTTTAATTTATGAGATTTATTTTGATGACACTTGAGAGATGTGAGTATCTAAACACTACTTGTGAGGTGCTAGTATGTAATCTCCGTGCTTATTATGATTAAAGTGGAACGACTATTTATTGTAATTACTTTTGTATTAGTGTTAAATGACCCCTAACTTGTATTTTGATTAGAATAAAAGCGCATTTGCTTGAGGACAAGCAAATCTCAAGTGTAAGGGTATTTGATGAAGCGAAAAGTGTACCGCTTTTAGGGGGTCATTTAAGCCCTAAATCGTATTTATTTGATCAAATATTGCCCTAAATCTTTCCTTTTGTCATTTTAGGTACTTTTGAGAAGAAATCTGGAAAAGGAAGCATTTTGGACGTTTTTGGAGCATAAAAGTGAAGAAAACGACAAAGTCTCAAAATTATGCTGGAAAGTACCTTTGACGGCGTCAGGGATTGGTCCAGACGGCGTCATGGCTTGGCAAAAGAGGTGGATATGAAAATTACTCATGATAAGCCAGAGAATTTTGCATGAAAAATCTGACGGCGTCACCCTTTGAAGTGATCAAGGCCATCACGGTTTAAATTAAAGAGGGACGGCGTGTTAGGATCTCTGGGAAATAAGAGTTTCATTGTTGCTGCTGATAGTGTTAAGCTGGTTCCTGCCGATAGCTTTGGTTCCTGCTGAAAGCTCATTGCTGCCGATAGTGTTATCTTGTTCCTACCGATAGTGTTGTTGCTGCGGATAGTATTATTTGTTATCCGTATATTTAGAATGTTTGTTAAGATTTATTTTTAGAAGAGATTGTTGTTTATCTCTTCACACGTTTACTTGTAGAACGGGTTAGGGTTAGGTCATCTTGTTAGTATAAAAGATAAACCCGTCTATGAGTTCATGTACGCCTTTAACACCTTTAACGTTTTTTTAATATTCAAGAACACAATTCTTAGTTCATAGTTTGATCCATAGAGGATCATTGTTCGTTGATGAGGCGAAAAGTGTACCGCTTTTAAGGGGTCATTTAAGCCCGAAATCGTATTTATTTGATCAAATATCGCCCTAAATCGTTCCTTTTGTCATTTTAGGTACTTTTGAGGAGAAATCTGGAAAAGGAGGCATTTTGGACGTTTTTGGAGCATCAAAGTGAAGAAAACGGCAAAGTCTCAAGAATCGGCTAAAAGTTACTCTTGACGGCGTCAGACTTAACTCTGGACGGCGTCATGCCTTGGCAAGAAAAGTGGGATGTGAAATTTACTCATGACGGGCCAGTGAGTTAGCATGTGAATTCTGACGGCGTCACGCTTTAACTAAATCAAGGGCATCACGGCTTAATTCATAAGGGGACGGCGTCACGTTTAAGAGGTGAGGGCGTCAAGCCTTGATAGGCCAGAACGGATTTTGGAGAATTAAAGAGGGACGGCGTCAAGATGGTCATCCGAGAACCCTAAAAGCGGCGAGGTGACGGCGTCACAATCCATAAGGTGACGCCGTCAGATGCAAAAGTCTATATATAGTTTTCTAATTTTTTGTCATTAAGGAGAGCTTAGTGTGTGGAATTTTGGGATAAAACCCTAAGACGATTTTAGCTACTTTTTCAGGGCTTTTAGCCTTGAGATCTTCCATGTTTCATTGAAAGATAAGTTATCAATTAATCATTCAATATGTCTATGTGTTGTTTGATTCTATCTTATGCTTGTCTTTTGTTTAACATGTTAGGCTAATTTTATCTTGTGTTTGCTTAGATCTAATGAAACCTAGCTATTGATTATTGGTTGTTAGTGTGTTGTTAGTTGTATTGGATGATTGTTTATCTATGTTAGGCTTAAGAAAACTGGCTAACTTCCTATTCGGTAACTTGCTTGAACGTCTTAAGAAACATGAACCAAACGCGTACTAAAGGTTTTTATGGTTGTATTTAATGCACAAGCGAATTCTAGTGATCCCATGTTAGGAGCTTCCTAGCCGGCTCGACATAGGAGTGAAGTAGGAGCTTGTAGAGTTTGGGGAAGTAAGTACGCCACCCCACGAATGGTATTAAGGAATACACCCGTCATCCACGCGACTAATACACACTAATTAACCGGTAAAAGATAGTTAGGGAGTAAGGAAATCTAAGTAAACACATTTCTCTACACATAAGTTTCTCACCACATTTTCATTTTTGTTATTTTATTTTATTGCATTTGTAGTAATTTGGGTTAGTTGACTAGCAACTAATTCCGCCCACTCCTTCAAACCCGAGATTTTACTTGCTTTCATAAAAACTATAAAAACATAAGAAGAATCTTCCTCGACCCTTAGACCTAATTAGAGTAGCCTTTCATACCTAACGAACACTATTCCCTGTGGAGAACGATCAATCCCCCGTACTTACCACTACACTATACTACATCGGTCAGGTACACTGCCTGGTGGGGTTGTAAGCCTCTTGAGATCCCTCGAGAGGTAAAACCTGTTGTAAGGTTACAAAACCACGCATCAAGTTTTTGGCGCCGCTGCCGGGGAATAGTTATTGTTTAGGTTGAATTTTTATTTCTATTAGGTCTACTCACTAGATTCCTTTCTAGTGAGATTTTTATTTTATTTTTCTAGGTTTTCTTTAGTCTATCTATTTTCTTCGTATCTTTGTTCGTAACCATACCATCCGACGTCATGGAAGATGGTAATATCCTTAACCCCCACAACCCACCACCACAACAACCACAACCACCTCCTAGAGCCCGTACTTTAGGAGAGTATTCACGTCCTAGCCACCATGGCTATCGAAACACCATTGAGCTCACTCAAGGAGCCAATATCACACCCTTGCGATCCGACACCATCCGGTTGGTGCAAAGCGGATGCGCATTCCATGGACTTCGTTCTGAAGATCCTAATCAACATCTCAAGGACTTTCTTAAAATCGTTGATTCTATAGACCTTGATGTTGCCACTCGAGAGACGACCCGATTGCGTCTCTTCCAATTCTCTCTGCGGGACCAAGCTAGTCAGTGGCTAGAACGTCAACCCGCAGGATCCATCACCTCTTGGGATGATCTCACCACTCGTTTCCTTGCTCAGTTTTTCCCACCGGGAAGAACTACCAAGCTAAGGAATGATATCTTGATGTTCCAACAACGTCAAGGCGAAACTCTCTACGAGGCATGGACTCGATTCAAGGACTTACTCCAAAAAGTCCCTCACCATGGCATAGAACTTTGGCTCCAAGTCCAAATCTTCTATGACCATGTCAATCTCTCCACAAGGCAAACCATTGACCAATCGGCCGGTGGCAAGCTACGTGATCTAAGTGCGGAACAATCATGGGCTCTCCTAGAGGATCTTGCTCTTTATGACAACGAAAGTTGGAGTGATCCCCGTGATTTGAATAAAACGGTCAAGGCAATATCTTTGCCTTTGAACAATTCAAGCACTTCTGACCGTAGGATCATAGAACTTGAAGACCAAGTCAAGTTTCTCATGAAATCCTACGAGGCTCCTAAACCTTCAAGCCAAGTGAACAAAATCACTTCTTCATGTGAATTATGTAGTGGTCCCCACGACACTCGTGATTGCATGGAACTCCCCGAACAAGCTTTTGTGGACTACGCATCCTCGCGTACCGACGGAGCGGGAGACAAGTGGTACACTTTCAAACCCGAGCCAAACCATTACGGTGATTCATACAACCCCTCATGGAAAAATCACCCGAACTTTAGGTGGAAACAAAACCAAAACTCACAACAAACCAATTCTTCCAACCCACCTAATCGTTTCCAATCAAGCGGTTCCAACTCGAACCGTACTTTCAACAACAATCCTTCCGGCAATGGTGGTACCAATAACTTTGAAGGATTGATGTCTCAATTTATGGCATCTCAAGAAGCTCGGATAGCTAGATTCGAATCCGAATTCAATCAACAACAAACAGAGATGACCAACAAAATCGACAATTTGTTGAAAGCCCTCAATAACCACGTGCTATCACCTCCACATAAGGACGCTAGGAACACAAATAGCGGACCCCAAGTAAAAGACCCCTCTTCATCCAAACACGTCCACTTTGTCAACATTGTCACTATTAAACCAATTGATAGGAATGAGGATAATAGTGAACCTAAGGATGAGGATAAGAAAGTCGAGGTTGATAAGGAAGTTAGGACAAGTGAGATTGAAGAAGTAGATGATGATGAGGACTACTTCAATAGGCTACCCACTAAGGAAGAGCGCGCATATCATACAAACTTATTCGATGACCTCGAGACACCATACTTCCTAGGTAGACCAATCATTGAAATAGGCGACCCTTCTAATCTCAACATACCATGCAACATCGGACATCTACATGTGTGGAAAGCTTACATCGACCTTAAATCACCCATAAACATCATGACTAGAGCCCACTACAACTTGATAATGAAGAATCAACTTGGGTATAGGATGTTCCCTGACAAGGGTTGGATGAGTAACTTCACGGGAAGAGTTAAGGGATTACCGGTTTATGTAGGAAACTTCACCTATGTCACCGACTTTGTAATTGTTGAAGATATCCGCCCAATAGTCGATGCATCCTTAACTCAAGTGGTTTTTGGAAAACCATTTGTTGAGGTCTCTGGAATGACTTATGAACCTTCCTTAGGGATAGTTAGATTTAAGGATGAGACCGATGAAGTAAGCTACCAAATGCCATATAAGATAGAACAATTCCAACACTTGTCAAATGTTGAGAAGGAGCTCAAGCAAGCGGTCTACTATAGGAATGATGAGGATAGAAGTAAAGGAGTAGACTATGTTATGAAAAGGATATTCGGTTTCTACAAGGATTGTTTGAAATTAGGACCGGAATATAAAATCGGGAAGGAGAATGGCCTAGGAACCGTGACCGATGATGGAATCACGTAATGTACGTGACTTTGAGTCTAGCTACAAGACTCGTTAATAAAGAAAAGCGCTTCTTGGGAGGCAACCCAAGCTTTATTTGTTTTATTTGCTTTGTGTGTCTATTTGCTTGTTTGTTTGTTTTTATTTGTTTCCGTATGTGTGTTTAATTTTTATCATTATTGATTCATGTTAAAAAGAAAATTGTGAAAATGCTTTATTTTGTTTTTAACTTCGTCTTAACTACATATAAAGGTATTTTGCAAAAGATAAGTGTAAGGGAAATCTAAATCGGTTTATTAGAACACAAATTAACATGAATCGTAATAATAATAAATTAACATACATATTTGTATTTGTTTGAGTCAAATGCTTGTATCGAGTCATAATGATGTTTTGCAGGATTTCCAGGAAGTAAGGTAAAGGTTTTTCCAGAAATTTTCCGGAAACTTAAAATGAGAATTTTTGTCAGGTCATTTCTGACGGCGTCAGGGTTTATAACCTGACGGCGTCAGATTTAATTTTCAGAAATTTTTGAAAGTTTTGTTTTCATAAAAAGTTTTTATTAAAATCTCCAACTTATAATCTCCAGGAATCTGCAAAATTATCATTCCACAAGCATTATATCCTTATATATAGATTTTATCCCGCCGATGTTATGCAGGTTTTCGTGTTTGCTTTCTCAGGTTTAACAGGTTATTTTGGACAAGGAGATGTTTATGGAATCAAGCTTATGGCGATGCATTAGTCATGGAGCTTCTACATTACCTTGGAAGAAGATTTAACCGTGTAATTTCACTATCCACCGAGCGAATCAGGGGAGTATTTGATTTCATTCTTTTACTTTTTTCTTTTACATCTTTTTATTTTGAACATTGGGGACAATGTTCATCTTAAGTGTAAGGGGAGGGTAAAAGTACGATTTTAGAGAATACAATTGCGCTTGATTTTTGTTTGTTTGATGGTAGATGTGTAATAAAACTGAGAGAAATACTTGTTAAGGCAATTTTAGTGCCAAATTTAAAATTTTTTACAACATATAGGAGTGAAACTTTGATCTTAATGAGCGTCTCACGGATAGGAGTTATATGACTAGCACAAAAACCGTACCACTAAAAAAATTTTTCCACCCCCAAATATGTGAGGTTCGCCCCTAGAATTGGCAGGAAAAGCATTTATGCTATGATGTGTGTACCGGTAGCACTTAGATTCTAGAACTTGCGTTAGGACCATTCCAAGGCCACAAGTGAGACTACATTCGTGTAGTTAGATTTACTACATGATAAGAGGCATTAGGATTAACCCATTGTTTTACACCTGTGTTTTTGTTATAATTACTTTGGCTACATTGGTCAAGTAATTCTCCCACACCCTTTGCGTTGTACTCATTTTTAGTACACGATACCCCTAGTACACCCCTCAGAGCCTATCTTTTCGTTTCGACCTTTAAGCATTTTACTTAAAGGAAGAATTTGTTACACCCCACTAAAATGTACACCCAAATCGCCTTAGCCTACCTTGTATGCACTCATTTTTAGTGCATTATTGTGACAACATTTGTTTAAACCCAAGTTAATTATCTAGTTGATTACATGGTTGCTAAGTCGAGTCATATCCTTGTACATATTGTTTTGGGACGATTGGGACTCATGGGTAAAGTACTAGTATAATGGAGTAATGGGAAAGAACATCATTTATTACCCCCATATGTGCTAAATGTTTTAAAAGTACTCCAAGTTTTTCAATTATCTTAATTCGAGTCATTAGATTAGTAATTGTAAAGTTATGTAAAAATTCAAGTGTAAGGGGAATGTAATGCCCCTTTGATGTATTATTTTGGATGGTAGGGCAAGAGTGTATGTCAAAAAAAAAAAAAAAAAAAAAATCGAAAAAATCAAGAAAAACACAAAAAAAAATGAGAAAATGAAAAATAGAAAAAAACATACGGACTACCATCCCGTTTTATTTTATGTTTGTTTTATGTTTTTGTTATTTTGTTATTTCGTTTCTAGCTTAAGATCGAGTCTAGTCTTGGCTTAGCAACATTGTATAGTACATGTAATTGACCAAGATCTTTAACTAGCCACCAGTAAAATATCCCGTATCCAACAAAACCGTGTTTTCCTTTTCCCTACACCTAACGTTATAACCCATTTAAAAGCCCTCTTTGATAGTTTATCTTTGGTGCTTACGCCTAGTGGAGGAGGTTTTCGATCCTTTCCCAAGCCTATGGTAATCTATTTGCTATGACAGGTAGTGAGAGATATTTTCCGTTTTCATTTATGAGATTTATTTTGATGACACTTGAGAGATGTGAGTATCTAAACACTACTTGTGAGGTGCTAGTATGTAATCTCCGTGCTTATTATGATTGAAGTGGAACGATTATTTGTTGTAATTACTTTTATGTTAGCATTAAATGACCCCTAACTTGTATTTTGATTAGAATAAAAGCGCATTTGCTTGAGGACAAGCAAATCTCAAGTGTAAGGGTATTTGATGAGGCGAAAAGTGTACCGCTTTTAAGGGGTCATTTAAGCCCGAAATCGTATTTATTTGATCAAATATCGCCCTAAATCGTTCCTTTTGTCATTTTAGGTACTTTTGAGGAGAAATCTGGAAAAGGAGGCATTTTGGACGTTTTTGGAGCATCAAAGTGAAGAAAACGGCAAAGTCTCAAGAATCGGCTAAAAGTTACTCTTGACGGCGTCAGACTTAACTCTGGACGGCGTCATGCCTTGGCAAGAAAAGTGGGATGTGAAATTTACTCATGACGGGCCAGTGAGTTAGCATGTGAATTCTGACGGCGTCACGCTTTAACTAAATCAAGGGCGTCACGGCTTAATTCATAAGGGGACGGCGTCACGTTCAAGAGGTGAGGGCGTCAAGCCTTGATAGGCCAGAACGGATTTTGGAGAATTAAAGAGGGACGGCGTCAAGATGGTCATCCGAGAACCCTAAAAGCGGCGAGGTGACGGCGTCACAATCCATAAGGTGACGCCGTCAGATGCAAAAGTCTATATATAGTTTTCTAATTTTTTGTCATTAAGGAGAGCTTAGTGTGTGGAATTTTGGGATAAAACCCTAAGACGATTTTAGCTACTTTTTCAGGGCTTTTAGCCTTGAGATCTTCCATGTTTCATTGAAAGATAAGTTATCAATTAATCATTCAATATGTCTATGTGTTGTTTGATTCTATCTTATGCTTGTCTTTTGTTTAACATGTTAGGCTAATTTTATCTTGTGTTTGCTTAGATCTAATGAAACCTAGCTATTGATTATTGGTTGTTAGTGTGTTGTTAGTTGTATTGGATGATTGTTTATCTATGTTAGGCTTAAGAAAACTGGCTAACTTCCTATTCGGTAACTTGCTTGAACGTCTTAAGAAACATGAACCAAACGCGTACTAAAGGTTTTTATGGTTGTATTTAATGCACAAGCGAATTCTAGTGATCCCATGTTAGGAGCTTCCTAGCCGGCTCGACATAGGAGTGAAGTAGGAGCTTGTAGAGTTTGGGGAAGTAAGTACGCCACCCCACGAATGGTATTAAGGAATACACCCGTCATCCACGCGACTAATACACACTAATTAACCGGTAAAAGATAGTTAGGGAGTAAGGAAATCTAAGTAAACACATTTCTCTACACATAAGTTTCTCACCACATTTTCATTTTTGTTATTTTATTTTATTGCATTTGTAGTAATTTGGGTTAGTTGACTAGCAACTAATTCCGCCCACTCCTTCAAACCCGAGATTTTACTTGCTTTCATAAAAACTATAAAAACATAAAAAGAATCTTCCTCAACCCTTAGACCTAATTAGAGTAGCCTTTCACACCTAACGAACACTATTCCCTGTGGAGAACGATCAATCCCCCGTACTTACCACTACACTATACTACATCGGTCAGGTACACTGCCTGGTGGGGTTGTAAGCCTCTTGAGATCCCTCGAGAGGTAAAACCTGTTGTAAGGTTACAAAACCACGCATCATTCGTTTAGAGTTTTCTTCTTTATAATACTTGCTGTTTAGTTTCCGCATAAACGCTTGTATTGTATACAGAGGTTCTTGTTTATACCAAGCTCAATCAAGCTCGAAGTACTCGATCCTACAAGTGGTATCAGAGCCTGGTAAGGATCTCTGATAAAGAAGAAAAAGGTCGATCTCATATCTCTTAACCCTCTCTAAATGGCAGACGATAACCCAGAAACCAATGTCATTAACCAGGAAGATCAACAACCCAAAACTGAAACATCCCAAGTCCAAACGCAAATCGTCACCGCGGTGTCCACCAAAAATGCTAAATTCCCATATCTGAAGAAAGATGAATATGAAGTCTGGGCTATGAGAATGGAATATTGGATCACAAACAGTGATTACAATCTGTGGAATGTCATTCTCAAGGGAAATAGCAAGAAGAATACAGGAAGGGACGAGGATGGCAATATTTATATAGAGCCACCTGTTACTGCAGAAGAGCACATGGCTGTGCAAAGGGAAACCAAAGCAAGAACCCTTCTGCTTCAAGCTATTCCAGAGGATCATATGAGTGATTTCCATCACTTGGATGATGCTAGAAAGATCTGGCATGCTGTAAAAGCCAGATTTGGAGGGAATGATGAATCCAGAAAAATGAGAAAGTCTATGCTTAAGCAAGAGTTTCAGGAATTCAAGATCTCTGAGGCTGAGGGGATTCATAAAGGGTATGACAGATTCCACAAGATCCTGAGTCAACTCAACCAGTTGAAAGCTAGGCCGGATGATGAAGATTGCAACACCAAATTTCTGAGGGCTTTACCACCATCTTGGTCGCAGGTTTCCATAACCCTCAAGGCCAAAGGAGGACTGGATTTTATGAGCTTTGATGATCTGTACAACAAGTTGAAAACCCTTGAACTTGATATCAAAGGGTATTCCACCTATACACCTCATACTCCAACCCATACTGCTTTTGTTAGTAACTCTGGTGCTAACAAAACATCATATGGAAACAGTCCAACTCCATCAACATCATCAATCTCTTACTCACCTGTCACACCAAAAGTTCAAACCAGTTCTGAGAATCTTGTTGTGGATCTGCTTCATTCATTTGTTGCTGATAGTACACCACAACAGAAGATTGTGTATGATGATTTCAATCAGGTTGATGAATTGGATATGGAAGAGATGGACTTAAGATGGCAGATGGCTATGATATCGTTGAAGTTGGATAGGTTTGAAAAGAAGGCAGGAAGAAGGGTCAATTTTAATGGACAGGAGCCTGCCAGGTTTGATAGAAGGAAGGTGAGGTGTTATAAATGTTCTCAAACAGGACATTTTGCTAGGGAATGTACAGACAAGAAGGTGGATGATAAAGCACGGTATTCTGCTTTCAGAATTCAAGAGTTGGAGTCAGATGACCCCAAGGCTTTGGTATCTGTGGATTCAATGGTGGACTGGGAGCAACATGAGAAGTCTCTTGCAAGTGGAGCAGATAAGGTCTATGGGATGGTAGCTGGATATGGTGAAAAGAAACAAGTGGCTGGTCAGTTTGGTCTGATGGGTCATCCATCTCAGGTACATAACTGCCCATTTGGTTGTGATTCTAAATATGATAAATTGAAACAGGAATTTGATGATAAAGAAAGTGAAAATAAGGATAACTTTATTCAACTTAAGGCACATAAAAAGGCTGTTAAAACTTTAGAACAGCAAAAGGTCTGGTATCAACAACAACAGTCTGCTTATGAAGTAAAAATAAAGGTATTGGAAAGAGATTTAAAAAATGCTATTAATGAGGTTAAACATACTGAACGGGAAAAAGCTAAGGTAGTATTAGATAATCAGGATTTAAAGTCTAAACTAGATGATACCTTGGCTAGATTTGATAAGTGGAAAGAGTCATCCACAAACCTTCACAGGCTTATTGATAGTTCTATGTCATCAAAAACTAAAAGAGGTTTAGGGTTCGGTGACCTGGTAGGGCCAAATCAATATTATGACCCTAATGAATATAGTGTTTTTAACCCAGAACCTGTAGATTATAGAAAGCCTGTAAAGTTTGTGAATGAGGGAGGGATGAATGATGTTCCTCCACCCATAACTGGAACATTTAAGCCGGCTAATCCTTTTGATGACTTTGATGATTCACAAATGATGTATGGCAAACAGGAAAAAGACTTGCCTAATCTTGATTGTGACTCTAATGAATTTGTCTCTTGTTCTTACAGTGACAAATCTTCAGAAATCAAGACAGATGACTATGCCACATGTGGATCAAGTGACAAGTCAGCATCAATAAAGTCAGAAGATCTCTCCTCAGAAGTAGCTAATGTTGAATCTTATTCGAAGATAGCTGCATCTAAAGATATTTCTTTTGATAATGTTAAAAACAATAATGTTTCTGGTTGTGGTTCTTTTTTAAACAATTCTAGTTGTGGTTCTGTTTCAAACAATTATGATTGTGGTTTTCATTATGTTAAGGATAATTTTGTTTCATGTGTTGGTTTGAATAATTCTGTGTGCAATGAGAAAGTTATTGTTAAGAAAAAGGCCCCTAGAAAGAAATCTTGCTTTGTGTGTCGTAGTTATGATCATCTCATTAAAGATTGTGACTATTATGAGAAACAGATGGGTTTGAATGCATGTCAAAATAGGTTTGTATGGAAAAATGTAAATGATATTCCCCCTTATATTCCTCAAACAGCAAGGAGAACTTCAGTTGCTACTGGCAAGCCAGTTCCTGCTGGTAAGCCTGTTGCTGCTGATAGGTTCATTCCTGCCGATAATCCTGTTGCTGCTGATAAGTACATTCCTGCCGATAAGCCTGTTGCTGCTGTGTATTCAGTTCCTGCCAGTAGGATCAATCCTGCTGGTTGGAGAAGCAATTTAGCTAGACCTATCAGAAGATCTACTAGTTCTTACTTCCAAAATAATTTGAGACCTGTTTGTTTTGACACCAAAGATAAGGGAGGGGCAAGATGGAAAACTGCTGTTAAGTCCTCAGCAGGTTGTTCTTGGAAAATCAATAACCAACATATGAAAATGGGGTCCAAGATCAATGGTGGATCTCATCAATCTCCAGGGTTTAATTCTTATTGATCCACTAGGCAGGCTCAAGTCAGCAATGGCTTGAGTCTCTCTTGTATCTAATGTTGTATATGTATTCTTTCTCTCAGGATTTTCCTTTTAGAAGCAAAGATGTTGGAATTGTTGATAGTGGATGTTCCAGGAGTATGACAGGGAATTTGGATAGATTGCATGAATTTGTACCTTTGAATGGAGGTACTGTGACATTTGGAGGAGGGGAAGGAATAATTTCTGGAAAAGGAACTATCAAGACTGCTAAGCTGGACTTTGAAGATGTACTTTATGTGAAGGAACTTCAAGACTTCAATTTGTTCTCTGTCTCCCAAATCTGTGACAAGAAGAACAGTGTTCTCTTCACTGAGAATGATTGCTTTGTGTTGTCCAAAGACTTCAAGTTTCCTGCTGAAAGTCAGGTTGAACTTAAAGTTCCTAGGACTTACAATCTTTATAGCTTCAATCTTAGTGATGTTCAGCCTGAGGGATCTCTTGCTTGTTTGGTTACAAAAGCTTCTGTGGATGAGTCTAAGAAATGGCACAGAAGAATGGCCCATGTGAATTTCAAGACCATTAACAAGTTGGCTAAGAATGGGTTGGTGAAAGGGCTTCCTATGAAGATCTTCTCAAATGAGCATGATTGTGTTGCCTGCAACAAAGGAAAGCAGCACAAAGCATCATACAAGGCCATAACTGCTGTGAGCAACATCTCTGAGCCTTTGCAGCTTCTTCATATGGATCTCTTTGGTCCTACTTCTATCAGAAGTATTGACCATAAGAACTACTGCCTGGTGATTACAGATGATTTTAGCAGGTTTTCATGGACTTTCTTTTTGGGTACTAAAGATGAAACTTATCCAGTGCTTAGGGATTTTATTGCCTTAATAGAAAATCAGCTAAGTAAAAAGGTTAAGTCTATAAGGTGTGATAATGGCACAGAATTTAAGAACTCTAATCTTATTGACCTCTGTGGGACTAAGGGGATAAAAAGGGACTATAGTAATGCTCGAACTCCACAACAAAATGGGGTTGCAGAAAGGAAAAATAGGACCCTGATAGAAGCAGCTAGGACTATGTTAGCTGAATCTAAGATGCCTACTATGTTTTGGACTGAAGCAGTTTGCACTGCTTGTTATGTGTTGAATAGGGTATCTATTACTAGTCCTCATAATAAAACACCTTATGAACTTTTGTCTGGGAAGGTTCCAAACATTAGTTACCTTAAGCCTTTTGGATGTCATGTCACTATTTTGAACACTAGTGATTACCTAGGCAAGTTTGATGGGAAGGCTGATGAAGGGTTTATTGTTGGATATTCTGCTCATGGTAAAGCGTATAGGGTTTATAATCTGTCCTCTAAGAAAATAGAAGAGACTCTCAATTTAAGATATCTTGAAGATAAACCTAATTTGCAGGGTGCTGGTCCAGAGTGGTACTTTGATCTGGATTATTTATCTGACACCTTAGGTTATAATAGATTTAAATCAAATCTATCTGCTGGTACAAATGTTTCTCAAACTAACAATGCAGGTACCTCAGATGATGATTCTGATGTAGAGAGTGATGAACGACCTATAGTTGTTCCTTCTTTTCCCTCTTACAACATTTCAGGTTCAAAGCTCAAGGATTCTTTTGATATGGCTGGAGGTGATTCTAGTTATGCAGAAGATCTTGCTAGGCTTCAAAGACAAGAGTTTAATGCCAAAAGAACTGCTGGGATGTTTGATTCTGGATTTTCTAAAGAGACAGAGGAGATTCTGAGAAAGGCTGAAGCTGAAGTTAGAAGACAATTGAATTCAACTGATGGTATTCATGTTCCTGCTGATCCCATTCCTGCTGAAAGTGGATCTATTCCTGCTGAACCTTCTAGGGTTTCTGCTGATGTTCCTGTGTCTTCTCCATCTGTGGACACTCTGGGTGTTGTTAACTCCCCTGAAAGATTTCCAATTCCTTCTGATCTTGGAAACTCAGTCTCTTCAAAAGATAAGCTGAATGATCCTCATCATCAGTCCAGAACTGGAATTTTCACTTCTTCTTCATATGATGATGACTTCAACCCCTCCATAACTAATCAGGCATCCTCCATTGAAGTTAATCCAATTGCTACCAAGAGGATCAATACAGTTCATCCTCAGTCTTTGATTCTTGGAGATATAAATTCTCCTGTGCAGACAAGAAGCAAGCTACATCAACCCAAGTTTGGAGAATCTGCTTTTCTCAGTTATATACAGGATCAGTTGAGAAACAATCATACTGATTACTTACATTGTCTGTATGCTTGTTTCTTATCTCAAGTTGAACCAACTAGCATAGCTCAGGCTCTTGCTAATGATGATTGGGTTGAGGCTATGCAGGAGGAGATGCAGCAGTTCCAGAATCAGAAAGTATGGATGTTAGTGCCTTTACCTGCAAGAAAGCATGCTATTGGGACTAAATGGATCCTAAAGAATAAAAGGGATGCTAGGGGTATTGTGGTTCAAAATAAGGCTAGATTGGTAGCTCAAGGTCATAGACAAGAAGAGGGGATTGATTATGATGAGGTGTTTGCACCAGTGGCAAGAGTTGAAGCTATTCGGTTGTTTTTAGCTTTTGCTTCTTTTATGGGGTTTGTAGTATATCAGATGGATGTGAAGAGTGCATTTTTGTATGGAAGGATTGAGGAAGAGGTTTATGTTACTCAACCACAGGGGTTTGTGGATCCTCAAAATCCTAACTTGGTTTACAAAGTGGTTAAAGCACTTTATGGTCTTCATCAAGCACCAAGGGCTTGGTATGCACGATTATCAGCCTTTTTGCTTAAACATGGTTACAGAAGAGGGACTATTGATAAAACTCTTTTTATCAGAAAGAATTTTAAAGATATCATCCTGGTACAAGTTTATGTAGATGATATCATCTTTGGTTCCACTAATGAAGACTGGTGCAGGGAGTTTGAAGAATTGATGAAGAGTGAATTTGAGATGAGTGCTATGGGTGAAATGACTTTCTTCTTGGGTCTTCAGGTTAAGCAGAAACCAGATGGAATCTTTATTTGCCAGGAGAAGTATGTTTATGACATGCTTAAGAAATTTGATATGGAAAATGTGAAGGTTGCTACAACTCCTTTTGAACGTCCAAAGCCTAAGTCCAATAATGAACCTGATGCTGCAGTTAATGTTCATCTTTATAGGTCCATGATTGGATCACTCATGTATTTGACAGCTTCAAGACCTGATATCATGTTTGCTGTTGGTGCATGTGCTAGACATCAGGTTACACCATTGACTTCTAACCTAAATGCAGTTAAGAGAATCTTCAAGTATTTAAGAGGACAGCCAAAGATGGGACTTTGGTATCCTAAAGATTCTCCTTTTGTGTTGGAGGCATATAGTGACAGTGATTATGCTGGGGCTAACTTTGATAGGAAGTCTACAACAGGAGGTTGTCAGTTTCTGGGTAGGAGGTTGGTTTCTTGGCAATGTAAAAAGCAAACTATAGTGGCTACATCTTCTACTGAGGCAGAGTATGTTGCTGCTGCTAGTTGCTGTGGACAGGTACTTTGGATGCAAAATCAGTTGTTGGATTATGGGTTCAACTACATGAACACTAAGATTTTTATTGATAATCAAAGTACTATGTGTATTGTTAAGAATCCTGTTTATCATCAGAGGACAAAGCATATTGAGATTCGACATCATTTCATAAGAGATGCTTATGAGAAGCATCTTATTCAGGTGGTTAAGATTCACACAGATGATAATGTTGCTGATCTGCTGACCAAGGCTTTTGATGGACCAAGGTTTAAACATTTGGTGGTCCATATTGGGATGGTCAATCCTTAGTTGCTGAGTTTAAGGGGAGGAATAAAGCTTAAGGGAAGAATAAAGCTTAAGGGGAGGATAAAGCTCAAGGGGAGGATTGTTCTTGTTGTTGTTGTATATTTTCTATCTTTCTTTCTTTCTTTTGTTTCTTTTCTTATTTTCTTTTATTTTGGTGTGATTCTTAGTTAAAAAAAAAAAAAAATAAAAAAAATAAATAAATAAATAAATTTTGTGTATATTTTGTGTGCTAATAAGTGGTTTTGAGCAACACCTTGCAGGTACAGTGTTGGTGTTTACACCTACACAATAAATGGTGCTCAACTCACCATGTCTTGCAGACAAGAAAGAGTTGACTCACCATGAGGGTACGGCTCTGGTGTGATTATCAAATCCGTTGATAGCTGTAATAGCTTGCTCAAAGCTATAGGGTACTTCAACTCACCCATGATTTGTTTCTGAGAGTTGAAAATGGTTCTCAATTCACCATGGATGTAACCCTTATGGGATCCAAAGGATTGGCTAGTCCACAAAAGTATGGTGTGTGGTAAAGACACTTGGTATCCATATTTGGTATTCAATTCACCAAGGTTGGCTGTAATCAAAGAATTGGCTAGTCCTGAGCAAACGGCTACAGGTAAAGACAAGTCAAATCCGTTTATAGTTGCTGATTTGCTAATAAATCAGATGGTTATCAATGTACCATGGTCTAACACACCTAAACATTGGCTACTCCAGTAGTGATGGCTATTGGTAAAGAGACATCAAATCCATTAATTTTCAATGATTCACCTCTCACAGGAGTTAACACACCTGGATGTGATGAGAATAGTATGAAACTTCAAGTGATTTGATGTACATATTGTCATAGTAGCAGCCAAGTTCAAGTGAAAGTAATGGTGACCAGTATCCATGTTTTGAAGAAGATTTCTTGTTCCTGCTGAACTATTGAAGTTGCTGCTGGATGCTGTAGAAGCTGGAATCTTACAAGTTATGGATGTTGCTGCTGGTTACTTAAAATTGTTGCTGCTAAGTCGCAGTCCTCAAGCCTGAGAGTTACAAGCTCTATCACATTGGAATCTTGCAGGTTAACCTAGTCAACCTCAAGATTAGGGGAGGATTGTTAGGATCTCTGGGAAATAAGAGTTTCATTGTTGCTGCTGATAGTGTTAAGCTGGTTCCTGCCGATAGCTTTGGTTCCTGCTGAAAGCTCATTGCTGCCGATAGTGTTATCTTGTTCCTACCGATAGTGTTGTTGCTGCGGATAGTATTATTTGTTATCCGTATATTTAGAATGTTTGTTAAGATTTATTTTTAGAAGAGATTGTTGTTTATCTCTTCACACGTTTACTTGTAGAACGGGTTAGGGTTAGGTCATCTTGTTAGTATAAAAGATAAACCCGTCTATGAGTTCATGTACGCCTTTAACACCTTTAACGTTTTTTTAATATTCAAGAACACAATTCTTAGTTCATAGTTTGATCCATAGAGGATCATTGTTCGTTTAGAGTTTTCTTCTTTATAATACTTACTGTTTAGTTTCCGCATAAACGCTTGTATTGTATACAGAGGTTCTTGTTTATACCAAGCTCAATCAAGCTCGAAGTACTCGATCCTACACGGCGTCAAGCCCATTTCTGACGGCGTCAAGCCTTGATAAGCCAGAGCGGATTTTGGAGCACTAAAGAGGGACGGCGTCAGGAAGGCCATCCGGGAACCCTAAAAGCGGCGAGGTGACGGCGTCAGGATCTATAACGTGACGCCGTCAGCCCTTAAACTCTATATATAGTTTTGCAATTTTTTGTCATTAGTGTGGAACTTATTGTGTGTAACTTTGGAGGAGAAACCCTAAGACGAATTTCTGCCATTTTTAAGGGTTTTCATACCCTTGGATCTCCCATGTTTAATTGAAGATAAGTGATTATTTAATCATTCAATATGTCTATGTGTTGTTTGATTACATCTTGTTCTTGTCTTTTGATTAACATGCTAGGCTAGATTTATCTTGTGTTTGCTTAGATCTAATGAAACCTAGCTATTGATTATTGGTTATTAGTGTGTTATTAATTGTATTGGATGATTGTTCATCGATGTTAGGCTTAAGAAAACTGGCTAACTTCCTATTCGGTAACTTGCTTGAACGTCTTAAGAAACATGAACCAATGCGTACTAAGGTTTTTATGGTTGTATTTAATACATGAGCGAATTCTAGTGATCCCATGTTAGGAGCTTCCTAGCCGGCTCGACATAGGAGTGAAGTAGGAGCTCATAGAGTTGGGGAAGTACGTACGCCACCCCACGATTGGTATTAAGGAATACACCCGTCATCCACGCGATTAATACACACTAATCAACCGGTAAAAGATAGTTAGGGAGTAAGGAAATCTAAGTAAACACATTTCTCTCCACATAAGTTTCACGACCTTTTCATTTTTCAGTTATTTTATTTTATTTGCATTCGTAGTAACTTGGGTTAGTTGACTAGCAACTAATTCCGCCCACTCCTTCAAACCCGAGATTTTACTTGCTTTCATAAAAATATAAAAATACAAAAAGAATCTTCTCTCACCCTTAGACCTATTAGAGTAGTTTTTCAATCCTAACGACACTATTCCCTGTGGAGAACGATCAATCCCCCGTACTTACCACTACACTATACTACATCGGTCAGGTACACTGCCTGGTGGGTTGTAAGCCTCTTGAGATCCCTCAAGAGGTAAAGCCTGTTGTAAGGTTGCAAAACCACGCATCAAGCGTCTCATGGATAGGAGTTATATGACTAGCACAAAACCGTACCACTAAAAAATTTTTCCACCCCAAATATGTGAGGTTCGCCCCTAGAATTGGTAGGAAAAGCATTTATGCTATGATGTATGTACCGGTAGCACTTAGATTCTAGAACTTGCGTTAGGACCATTCCGAGGCCACAAGTGAGACTACATTCGTGTAGTTAGATTTACTACATGATAAAAGGCATTAGGATTAACCCATTGTTTTACATCTGTGTTTTTGTTATAATTACATTGGCCACATTGGTCAAGTAATTCTCCCACACCCTTTGCGTTGTACTCATTTTTAGTACACGATACCCCTAGTACACCCCTCAGAGCCTATCTTTTCGTTTCGACCTTTAAGCATTTTACTTAAAGTAAGAATTTGTTACACCCCACTTAAATGTACACCCAAATCGCCTTAGCCTAGCTTGTATGCACTCATTTTTAGTGCATTATTGTTACAACATTTGTTTAAACCCAAGTTAATTATCTAATTGATTACATGGTTGCTAAGTCGAGTCATATCCTTGTACATATTGTTTTGGGATGATTGGGACTCGTGGGTAAAGTACTAGTGTAATGGAGTATTGGGGAAGAACATCATTTATTACCCCCATATGTGCTAAATATTTTAAAAGTACTCCAAGTATTTCGATTATCTTAATTCGAGTCATTAGAATAGTTATTTGTAAAGTTATGTAAAAGTTCAAGTGTAAGGGGAATGCAACGCCCCTATGATGTATTATTTTGGATGGTAGGGCAAGAATGTATGAAAAAAAAAAAAAAAAAAAAAAGAAGAAAAATACAAAAAAAAAATGAGAAAAAGAAAAGTAGAAAAAACATACGGACTACCATCCCGTTTCATTTCATGTTTATTTTATGTTTTTTTATTTTTTTTTTAGCTTAAGTCGAGTCTAGTCTTGGCTTAGCAACGCCATATTGTACATGTAATTAATCAAGATCTTTAACTCGCCACTAGTAAAATATCCCTTATCCAACAAAACCGTGTTTATCATATCCCTACACCTAACGTTATAACCCGTTTAAAAGCCCTCTTTGATAGTTTATCTTAGGTGCTTACGCCTAGTGGAGGAGGTTTTTGATCCTTTCCCAAGCCTATGGTAATCTATTTGCTATGACAGGTAGTGAGAGATATTATCCGTTTTCATTTATGCGATTTATTTTGATGACACCTGAGAGATGTGAGTATCTAAACATTACTTGTGAGGTGAAAGTTTGTAATCTCCGTGCTTATTATGATTAAAGTGGAACGACTAATTGTTGTAATTACTTTTATATTAGCATTAAATGACCCCTAACTTGTATTTTGATTAGAATAAAAGCGCATTTGCTTGAGGACAAGCAAATCTCAAGTGTAAGGGTATTTGATGAAGCGAAAAGTGTACCGCTTTTAGGGGGTCATTTAAGCCCTAAATCGTATTTATTTGATCAAATATTGCCCTAAATCGTTCCTTTTGTCATTTTAGGTACTTTGGAGAAGAAATCTGGAAAAGGAAGCATTTTGGACGTTTTTGGAGCATAAAAGTGAAGAAAACGACAAAGTCTCAAAATTATGCTGAAAAGTACCTTTGACGGCGTCAGGGATTGTTCCAGACGGCGTCACGGCTTGGCAAAAAAGGTGGACATGAAAATTACTCATGATAAGCCAGAGAATTTTACAATGGAAAGTCTGACGGCGTCACCCTTTGAAGTGATCAAGGTCGTCACGGTTTAAGTTAAAGAGGGACGGCGTCAAGCCATATTCTGACGGCGTCAAGCTTTGATAAGCCAGAGCGGATTTTGGAGGACTAAAGAGGGACGGCGTCAAGAAGGCCATCCGGGAACCCTAGACACGGCGAGGTGACGGCGTCAAGATCTATAACGTGACGCCGTCAGCCCTTAAACTCTATATATAGTTTTGCAATTTTTTGTCATTAGTGTGCAACTTTGTGAGGAGAAACCCTAAGACGAATTTCTGCCATTTTTAAGGGTTTTCATACCCTTGGATCTCCCATGTTTAATTGAAGATAAGTATTTATTTAATCAATCAATATGTCTATGTGTTGTTTGATTATATCTTGTTCTTGTCTTTTGATTAACATGCTAGGCTAGATTTATCTTGTGTTTGCTTAGATCTAATGAAACCTAGCTATTGATTATTGGTTATTAGTGTGTTATTAATTGTATTGGATGATTTTTTATCGATGTTAGGCTTAAGAAAACTGGCTAACTTCCTATACGGTAACTTGCTTGAACGTCTTAAGAAACATGAACCAATGCGTACTAAGGTTTTTATGGTTGTATTTAATGTATGAGCGAATTCTAGTGATCCCATGTTAGGAGCTTCCTAGCCGGCTCGACATAGGAGTGAAGTAGGAGCTCATAGAGTTGGGGAAGTACGTACGCCACCCTACGATTGGTATTAAGGAATACACCCGTCATCCACGCGATTAATACACACTAATCAACCGGTAAAAGATAGTTAGGGAGTAAGGAAATCTAAGTAAACACATTTCTCTCCACATAAGTTTCACAACCTTTTCATTTTCAGTTATTTTATTTTATTTGCATTCGTAGTTATTTGGGTTAGTTGACTAGCAACTAATTCCGCCCACTCCTTCAAACCCGAGATTTTACTTGCTTTCATAAAAAAATATAAAAATATAAAAAGAATCTTCTCTCACCCTTAGACCTATTAGAGTAGTTTTTCAATCCTAACGACACTATTCCCTGTGGAGAACGATCAATCCCCCGTACTTACCACTACACTATACTACATCGGTCAGGTACACTGCCTGGTGGGGTTGTAAGCCTCTTGAGATCCCTCGAGAGGTAAAACCTGTTGTAAGGTCGCAAAACCACGCATCAAAACCCTTTTTACCGCTTTAGACTTGCTATTCCTTGGCTTTAGTGGGGGAGATGCGTATACTTGCCAAGCTTATGATAGAATATTCGTCACGACTGGACAGTTAAACGATTAGATTTGCTTTTATCAAAATATTTTATTTTACTTCTAATTCGTTAAGTGTTTGGTTGTGTGATTATGACAAAAAATGAATACATGCTTAAATATAAAAATAAATCCTAATATCTTTTAGGATACATTTTCATAAGATTAATTCTAAGGTTTACTTGGGGACAAGTAAAGTTCAAGTGGAGGGATATTTGATGAACTCAAATAAGTACATTTTATTTCCGTCATTTATCCTATTTATTTGACTTGTTTTATTATATTATGTATGAGGATTGATACTTAATCGTTTACTTTTGTAATTCTCAGGTAAAAACAAGCATTTGGTGAAACTTGGCGATTTTGGACTAATTATGGAGCAAAACAAGCAAGAAGTTAAGAGTCTACCGAAATGTACAAGATCAAGACTATTCTGCTCCAGATGCGCCGCATCTTGCTTATTACATGCGGCGCATCACTATCAAGATTTCACCAGATACGATCCAAGATACAAGAGGACATGCGCCGCATCTATTTATGGAGTTACGCCGCATCTTCTGGCGGTGTACGAATATTCCTGAATATATTAATCTTGGACCCCATGCAAAGTTATGTCAATGCGCCACATCTTCCTATTAGATGCGCCGCATCTTACCCTCAGACAAAAACTATAAATACCCCAAAGACCAGACGAATTAAGAGTTCCGAAGTTCGACAGAAGACCGAAGTACATAAACCCTAGGACGAATTCAGTCAAGGCAGCAGCACAAGACACACCTTGAACGAAGATACAAGAGCTATAAGAAGGTCCTGCATGTATTTAATTCATTAAGTAGTTTTGTTTTATTGTGTTAGTAAACTTTAATTCATCAGGGTTGGTGGCTTGTGTAATGTGACAACGGAAAGATTGCACTCCCTTAAAACTGCTTTCCCATTAATTAAAGTTTATATGTTGATGTCTTTGGTGAATTTTATTAGTGCATTGATAACCTCTGTGTCTAGCTGAGCGTTGATCGGGTCGCCATGCCTCTGCCCTCGCCTATTTATTAGATCGCCTATGCATTCTATCGTCTGTAGAAAAGTAGGAAGAAAGATAAATAGGATAGTCATAAGTAATCATTAAGGGTTTACTCGCCGATAAGATTAGAACCAACGAGAAAGGACTTAATCTCGGTGTGTTGCATCGAACTATACACTTCATATAAAACTAGCAATAAAACAAGTGACAAACTACTTATCTATCAGGACAGGTCTTCTTATTGTCTCAAGTATTTATCTGTGTACGTGTGTGCTACTTGCTGATTCATGCCTATTAGTTTAGTTTATTATTTAATTGCAACCAATCGTGCCAGTCTCTCAGGCTGAACCCCCTTGCGTTAGATTAGGTTGTATAGCTAACTTAGAATATTAAAATACTGATTAGAATAACGAGATAATACGTTCCACTCTTAGTGATCGACACTCTACTTACCATTATATTCATACTGACCGGGTACACTACTCGTTAAGTGTGTGTGTTATTGATAAGTCGGCTAAATATAAATTTAAAACTTGAGTAGGCATTAATACTGCTAAACCGCAACGACGCATCGCACGCATCATAGACATAAGCATGTATAACCATAAAATGGATTAGACGTGGCTAACCCGTTCTTCCTATCTCTCTTTAATTTGCTTTTAATTAGTTTAATATTTATTTTCTCGTATTTAGGTTAATTAAACACACAAAATCGTGATAGCCTCTCAGGCTAAAACCAAGTTTTTTTAGGTCTATAAAAATCAACCAAGTTTTAAATTTATTTATTGCCGAACTAACCTATAGACTCTAAACACTCACGAGCAGTGTACCCGATCAATGTAGATAGTTTCTAGGTAAGCAAGGGTCGTTCACTAGGAGCGAAGCTAAAGTGATCTAAAGGTATTCTAATTACTAAACTAACTAACCTAGAAAGCAAGTAAATATTTTTGAGGTTTTAGCCTGTGAGGCTATCACGATTTTGTGTGTTTAATTAAACTAAATACGAGAAAATAAATATTAAACTAATTAAAATCAAATTAAAGATAGATGAAGATAGATAAGAAGAACGGGTTAGCCACGTCTAATCCATTTTATAGTTATACATGCTTATGTCTACTTGTTTTAATTCATTCAATTGTTTTGTCGCCAATCCGATTATTAATCCTGTCACGATTAAATAACCTACCATCGTGGTGGGAAAGAGGACATGATCATAGTGACTCGTCTAGCATCAATACTAACTTATTGCTTTAAACCATCTAACCTAGTTCGGTATTACACGCTACTAGTCCTATTAGGTTGTAGACACGTTCCGTTTATGCCAAACAATGATTCCTAATAGAGATTCGGGTTAACACGCAAATAACTCAACCTAATCAACCACAATTACAGGTAGTTAAGTCACATCAATTAAAGTTATAAGGATCATAACCTAGTTACATAGACTTCTACTAGTTATAAGCAATAAACGAGTTTTTATCGACAAGCACCCAATCCAATAAAAAAGCAAACACATCGACAAAATCATAAAAACTAATAAAACTTCATAAACATGGCTAACACCTAAGGGTGTTAGCCCATAATCTCTGTAACAAAATACAAAAATATAATCAAGACGAATAGAGTATTAAACATAAAGAATATGATACGCTAACCGAATGATTAATTAGTATAACAATGATAAGAGATGTTCTTCAAGTATAATTGGGTCTTCAAGGGTGATCTTCTGCTGTTTTGAGAGGCTTTGATCGTCCGGGAATGGCCCTAAGGGTTCCCAAAGATGCCCTAATTCATTAATGAGTTCGGTATTTATAGATTCTGAAATCTGGGTCGATACGGCGCATCTAGAGAGTTAGATGCGCCGCATCTATAAGTAATCGTAGCCTCCAAGTCTGAAACTGACCCGATATGGCGCATCTATAAATCTGATATGGAGCATCTCCCAATACGGCGCATCTAAAGACCTGATGCGCCGCATCTCCTTCAAATACAGGTAGATCTCCTTTTTCTCTTTTCGTGGCCGCTTGAATCAACTAAAACGGAGTCCGGATGAAGATTTTATGGCCAAAATACGAAAGCATCTTCAAGTGTCGACTTGTAATCTTGACTTCTTCATTAAGCTTCTAATCTCCACTTGATTTCTTGGTAAGGATTGTGTATGGCCGATACGGCGCATCGGATTGGTCCGATGCGG
Source organism: Artemisia tridentata subsp. tridentata (assembly GCA_021014915.2). Classification (NCBI taxonomy): domain Eukaryota; kingdom Viridiplantae; phylum Streptophyta; class Magnoliopsida; order Asterales; family Asteraceae; genus Artemisia; species Artemisia tridentata. The sequence continues at coordinate 154,218,339 of CP139505.1, forward strand.
CGTATCTGGAGTAGAACAAGTTGGTTCTTCTTCGTTGACCAAAGTTTCATATGCGACGCATGATAAAATCAGATGCGGCGCATGCTTCAAAGTCAGGAAATGGTCTTTGATTCGTCTAAGTCTTTATGTACGACGTATCTATCAAGAATGATACGGCGCATCTTCCTTCAGTTTAGTAGACTTTTCCAACTTGATTCATTTTGCTCCAATTTCCGTCCGAAATCATTAACTTTCACCTAATGCTTGTTTATAACTGAGAATTACAAAAGTAAACGATTAAGTATCAATTCTCATATAAAGTGATATAAAACAAGTCAATAATATAGGATAAATGATGCTAATAATATGTTGTTATTTGATGTCATCAAATATCCCCCCACTTGAACTTTACTTGTCCTCAAGTAAACCTTAGATTAAAACTTATGAAAATGTATCCTGAATAGGATGTATTTTTACAATTAAGCATTTATTCGTTTTATCATAATTGCACAACCAAACACTTAACGAATTAGAAACAAAATAAAATATTTCGATAAAAGCAAATCTAATCGTTTAACTGTCCAGTCGTGACGAATATTCTATCATAAGCTTGGCAAGTATACACATCTCCTCCACTAAAGCCAAGGAATAACAAGTCTGAAGCGGTAAAAAGGGTTTGTTGGTTAAGGGTTAATCATCCTTCTTAATCTCTATCGATCTCAAATTCCAGAAAAGGCGACAAAATCACAAATACATGATCGAATCCACGAACACGATACTTGCAATTGCTCAAATCCTTAACTCGAATAGGCTAAAGATATGACCAAGTAATCTTTACCAATAATATTATATCAAAAAGGGCGACAAAATCATAAATACATAGCCGAATCCACGACTACGATACTTAAGATTGTTCAAATCCCTAATCTCAATCAATCAAAGGTTTGGATAAAGAATAATATAGGGCATGGATAATATTTGAGATATAAATTGGTGTAAAATGAAAAATAAACAAAACAAATAGATTAAAATCCTAAGTGTGGTTAATTACTTTCCCAACCATCCCATGAATAAGACTCATATCATTGAATAACTCACGCTTTGACACTTGAAACTCACGCTTTGGGTAGACACGAATTAGACTCAATTAAATCTCAATCAAAGAATAAACCTTAGTTGGCATTCCCATAACGGCCAACTCCCATTCAATCCATAAATATAATATACAATAACTAGTGGTGATATCGACCACTTAATACAAAACTTTACATAAGTTGTTTAAACAAACATCCAACTTTTTCTTTCTTTTTCTTTTCTATTTTTTCGATTTTTTTTTTTTTTTTTTTTTTTTTTTTTTTTTTTTTTTTTTTTTTTTGCTTTTTTTTTTAACTTGAAACATAAACATAGATGTGTAAAATTTCACCACATCACTATAACGATAACTCTGGATAATTTTTCCATACTTTTCATGACTTCAGAAATAACGGTAATAGTGAAAGTTGTAAACACACGAAAAATAAACTCAAAGATATACAATATTTACTCTCACTCCAATTGCATTGTGCAATTTCCCGACCTAACCAAAGATAATGAATTACGCACGCGAACACAGGTAATGTAAGGAAACACACTTTGCCTAAAGCAATTAACCAACCACGGATTTTAATCTACAGGGTAGGCTAAGGTGTAAGGGTGTAACGAAACATTATAACAAATGTGTAAGAAACGAAATGAATGGCTCTGAGTGTTTTTCTAGGGGTATCTTACTCTAAAAGTGAGAGTAACAAAAGGTTTATACGGGGGTTAACTAACCAGTGTAGTTAGCTAATATCACATAACATATAAAGGCTATTTGGGTGTAATCCTAGAAATTTACCAATTTAGACAAGTCATTCCAATTATATAGATAATACTTATTATGGTGGTCTCGAATAGTATACAAGCCAAGTTCTAAAGTTTACAAGTCACCGGCACACTCATAGATTTGCGAATTTTGAAAAGTTCACAATTTTTGAAAATAACGTCATGTGTGCAGCTATGTAATTTAGACTTTAAACAAAAACATGCTAAAAAATTTTAAATTTTGATATATTAAGCACATTTTAAGCATATTTTGAAAAATTTAGGACAAGTAACGTTCTAATTCTCCATCCCCCCACTTAAGTTAAACAACGTCCTCGTTGTTTGTATTTAAAATTAAAAACAAGAGATAGAAAGAATTAGAACGGAGAACTCCCCTGAGATTTGCTCGGTATGATCTTCCAATGTAAACGTGCGAGCGTATATAATGCGGGAGTCCATCAACCTCTTCAATTGTCCAGACCTGTAAAAATATAGAGACCACAGAAAAAGAATCTCGAGAGCATCTCGTTAATCATTGGTTAGGAAAATAAAAATACGAAAAAATTACAGGTCAGAGTGTCGATGCGCCGTATCCATGGAATATTGGATACGCCGCATCAACAACCTGTAGGAAATACTAAAATGCACGTAATGGGTTAATGCGACACATCTACTAAAAGTGCATGCGTCGTATTTGACCAACTGACAGAAATACGAAAATAAAAATAAACTAAAAACAAAATAAAAGACAAGCATGGGTTGCCTCCCAAGAAGCGCTTGTTTTTGTTAGAGTCACGAGCCTGACTCCACCCTTATTTACTAGACAATAGGTGTTTTTTCCCCCCACTTGCGGTCAAGTGCGGGTGATAGTAGCAATAAGCACCATAACGGTGTAAATTTGCTACTAGAGATGGATAGAATATGTAAAGATAATACCTTGGCAATATGTGTACTTCGTTCATTACCTTACCCGGTTTGGTTGTTAAATTAGATGACATGAACATTACATGTGAGAGAGTAGTATGTTGAGGATCAATGAATCTCCCTTCTTCTTCGTGTGTTCTATTGGTAATAAGGCGTCCCTTGACTTCCATAAAAGATGAGAAAGGGTCTTTGGCGAGTAAAAGTTCGGGTTCCTCTATATCCTTCATAGGATTGAAATCATCCTCTTCAATCATGGTCGTGTCCATCAGCTCATCCTTGAATTCTTTTTCTATTTCAACCAAAAATGGGTTGATAACAGGTGCTTTATATTCATCATTAGTTGGTGTAGTAAATTCCACCTCATCATTCTTTCGTTTTGCAACCTGTTTAGGAAAACTAGCAAGATTATTAGTAACGGGATTAGTAATATTAAATAAATTAGTACCACTTTTTGTTGTAAGTGACTCCAATTCATCTTGTGAGTCTCCATCTTCAACTAGTGGTCTTGTAATTTCATCCTTTTCCCGAATAGTCGCCTCAAATAAGTCATCCCACATTTCTTCAAAATCCTTTGTGGGGTCATAATCTGGCTCATTTGTTCTACGCATGAATATTTCATTTTGTTGTGGCAATTGCGGTATGGCATCGTACACAATACAATCAAAACTTTCAATATTAGAATACTCATTATCTTCATCCGATGGAATATCATCATGGTGTTTTTGATATGATGAGAATATATTTTCCAACTCGGGTGAAAAATCACAAGTAATAGCACCATACACCATTGTTCCACATTCATCTTCATTTTCATCATAAGCACTTTCGGATGAATAAGCTTCTTTGTAAACAATTGCCGGATTTTCATTCAAATCAAACACTTGTGACTCTTCTTCATCTTGGGCAACTTCCGGAGAAATAACATCATCAATAACTATTGCCGGAAACCTAATTGCACCAAAATCGTATGATTCTTCTTTATCATCATCATTGGATAAAGTCCAAGTGTGTCTAAATGGCAATGTCTTTCTTTCTTTCCCTGACTCTTCCTGCTTTGATAATAAGTACTCTTCCATCATGGGTTCTTTATCATTGATGACTTGTGCACCATATCTTGCTCTTTCCCAATCGTAAACCTTTTTATTGCTCAAGGATCTTTCATTGTTAAGCCTAAGATATTCTTCCATAGTTATGTCCGGATTATCCATCATCATTATTACCTGAAAGATAAACAACCAAGAACAGCAGTAACCGAAACAAAAACAATAAAAACTAAAACGAAAAATAAAAATTAAATAAACAAAAATAAAGAAAAACGATAAAAAAAATTGGTCACAGAACGTCAATACGCCGTATACAATTGACCTGTATACGCCGTATTGATATAAGACAGATACGCCGCATCCACAGACAAGGATACGCCGTATTGCCTTTCTAAGACAGAAACACACAGAAACAAATAAAACTAACGAAACTAAAATACCAATAAATCAAATTAAAACAATCACTCCCCGGCAGCGGCGCCAAAAACTTGATGTGTTTTTTTAGGTCTATAAAAATCAACCAAGTTTTAAATTTATTTATTGCCGAACTAACCTATAGACTCTAAACACTCACGAGCAGTGTACCCGATCAATGTAGATAGTTTTTAGGTAAGCAAGGGTCGTTCACTAGGAGCGAAGCTAAAGTGATCTAAAGGTATTCTAATTACTAAACTAACTAACCTAGAAAGCAAGTAAATATTTTTGCCAAGGTATTATCTTTATATATTCTATCCATCTCTAGTAGCAAATTTACACCGTTATGGTGCTTATTGCTACTATCACCCGCACTTGACCGCAAGTGGGGGGAAAAACACCCTATTGCCTAGTAAATAAGGGTGGAGTCAGGCTCGTGACTCTAACAAAAACAAGCGCTTCTTGGGAGGCAACCCATGCTTGTCTTTTATTTTGTTTTTAGTTTATTTTTATTTTCGTATTTCTGTCAGTTGGTCAAATACGACGCATGCACTTTTAGTAGATGCGTCGCATTAACCCATGACGTGCATTTTAGTATTTCCTACAGGTTGTTGATGCGGCGTATCCAATATTCCATGGATACGGCGCATCGACACTCTGACCTGTAATTTTTTCGTATTTTTATTTTCCTAACCAATGATTAACGAGATGCTCTCGAGATTCTTTTTCTGTGGTCTCTATATTTTTACAGGTCTGGACGATTGAAGATGTTGATGAACTCCCACATTTTATATGCTCGCATTCTTACATGGAGGATCATACCGAGCAAATCTCAGGGGAGTTTTCCGTTCTAATTCTTTCTATTTCCTGTTTTTAATTTCAAATTAAACACCGAGGACGTTTTTTATCTTAAGTGGGGGGATGGAGAATTAGAACGTTTACTTGTCCTTATTTTTCAAAAATATGCTTAATATGTACTTAATATGCTTAAATTTAAAATTTTTCTAGCATGTTTTTGTTTAATCTAAGTTGCATAGCTGCACACATAACCTTATTTTCAAAAATTGTGAACTTATCAAAATTCACAAATCTATGAGTGTGCCGGTGACTTGTAAACTTTAGAACTTGGCTTGTATACTATTCGTGACCACCATAATGAGTATTATTGATATAATTGGAGTAACTTGTCTAACTTGGTAAATTTCTAGGATTACACCCAAAAAGCCTATATATGTTATGTGTTATTAACTAACTACACTGGTTAGTTAACCCCCGTATAAACCCTTTGTTTACTCTCACTTTTAGAGTAAGATACCCCTAGAAAAACCCTCAGAGCCATTCCTTTCGTTTCTTACACCTTTGTTATAATGTTTCGTTACACCCTTACACCTTAGCCTACCCTGTAGATTAAAATCGTGGTTAATTGCTTTAGGCAAGTGTGTTTCCTTACAATTAACTGTGTTCGCGTGCGTAATTCATTATCTATGGTTAAGGTCGGGAAATTGCACAATGCAATTGGAGTGAAAGTAGATATTGTATAATTTGAGTCTTGTTATTTTTCGTGTGTTTACTACTTTCACTATTATTGTTATTTCTGAAGTCATGAAAAGTATGGAAAAATTATCCAGAGTTATCGTTATAGTGATGTGGTGAAATTTTACACATCTATGTTTATGTTAGTAGTTTGAAAAAAAAAAAAAAAATTCGAAAAAATGAGAAAAGAAAAAGAAAGAAGAAGTTGGAAGTTTGTTTTTACCAACATTGTAAAGTTATGTAAAGTTATCATTATTGTTGTTGTACTATATTTATGGATTGAATGGGAGTTGGCCGTTATGGAACGCCAACTAAGGTTTATTCTTTGATTGAGATTTTATTGAGTCTAATTCGTGTCTACCCAAAGCGTGAGTTTCAAGTGTCAAAGCGTGAGTTATTCAATGATATGAGTCTTATTCATGGGATGGTTGGGAAAGTAATTAACCACACTTAGGATTTTAATCTATTTGTTTTGTTTATTTTTCATTTTACACCAATTTGTATCCCAAATATTATCCATACCCTATATCATTCTTCATCCAAACCTTTGATTTATTGAGATTAGGGATTTGAGCAATCTTAAGTATCGTAGTCGTGGATTCGGCTATGTATTTATGATTTTGTCACCCTTTTTGATATAATATTATTGGTAAAGATTACTTGGTCCTATCTTTAGCCTATTCGAGTTAAGGATTTGAGCAATTGCAAGTATCGTGGTCGTGGATTCGATCATGTATTTGTAATTTTGTCGCTTTTTCTGGAATATGAGATCGATAGAGATTAAAAAGGATGATCAACCCTTAACCAACAAACCCTTTTTACCGCTTTAGACTTGTTACTCCTTGGCTTTAGTGGGGGAGATGCGTATACTTGCCAAGCTTATGATAGAATATTCGTCACGACTGGACAGTTAAACGATTAGATTTGCTTTTATCGAAATATTTTATTTTATTTCTAATTCGTTAAGTGTTTGGTTGTGCAATTATGATAAAACGAATAAGTGCTTAATTATAAAAATACATCCTATTTAGGATACATTTTCATAAGTTTAATCTAAGGTTTACTTGAGGACAAGTAAAGTTCAAGTGGGGGGATATTTGATGACATCAAATAAGTACATTTTATTAGCATCATGTATCCTATGTATATTGCTTGTTTTTGTATTATTTTATATGGGAATTGATACTTAATCGCTTACTTTTGTAATTCTCAGTTATAAATAAGCATTTGGTGAAAGTTAGCTATTATGGACATAAAATGGAGCAAAATGATCAAGATTGGAAAAGTCTGCTGAATTGAAGATATTAAAGACCATTGCCTGACTTTGAAGCATGCGCCGCATCTGATTTTATCATGCGTCGCATATGAAACTTTGGTCAACGAAGAAGAACCAACTAGTTCTACTCCAGATACGCCGCATCGGACCAATCCGATGCGCCGTATCGGCCATACACAATCCTTACCAAGAAATCAAGTGGAGATTAGAAGCTTAATGAAGAAGTCAAGATTACAAGTCGACACTTGAAGATGCTTTCGTATTTTGGCCATAAAATCTTCATCCGGACTCCGTTTTAGTTGATTCAAGCGGCCACGGAAAGAGAAAAAGGAGATCTACCTGTATCTGAAGGAGATGCGGCGCATCATGTCTTTAGATGCGCCATATTGGGAGATGCTCCATATCAGATTTATAGATGCGCCATATCGGGTCAGTTTCAGACTTGGAGGCTACGTTTACTTATAGATGCGGCGCATCTAACTCTCTAGATGCGCCGTATCGACCCAGATTTTAGAATCTATAAATACCGAACTCATTAACGAATTAGGGCATCATTGGGGACCCTCGGGATCATTCCCAGGCGTCTGTAAACGTCCCAAAACAGCAGAAGACTATATTGAAGATCCATTCCATCCACGAAGAACATCTCAAGCCTATTTACTTTGTTTAATCATTCGGTTAGCGTGTAGTTTTCATTATGATTTCTATCTTTTATGCTATGATTCAAACATTGTGTATTGTTACTGAGATTATGGGCTAACACCTTTAGGTGTTAGCCATGTTTATGAAGTTTTATTAGTTTTTATGATTTTGTCGATGTGTTTGCTTTGTTATTGGATTGGGTGCTTGTCGATAAAAACTCGTTTATTGCTTATAACTAGTAGAAGTCTATGTAACTAGGTTATGATCCTTATAACTTTAATTGATGTGACTTAACTACCTGTAATTGTGGTTGCTTAGGTTGAGTTATATGCGTGTTAACCCGAATCTCTATTAGGAATCATTGTTTGGCATAAACGGAACGTGTCTACAACCTAATAGGACTAGTAGCGTGTAATACCGAACTAGGTTAGATGGTTTAAAGCAATAAGTTAGTATTGATGCTAGACGAGTCACTATGATCATGTCCTCTTTCCCACCACGATGGTAGGTTATTTAATCGTGACAGGATTAATAATCGGATTGGCGACAAAACAATTGAATGAATTAAAACAAGTAGACATAAGCATGTATAACTATAAAATGGATTAGACGTGGCTAACCCGTTCTTCCTATCTATCTTCATCTATCTTTAATTTGCTTTTAATTAGTTTAATATTTATTTTCTCGTATTTAGTTTAATTAAACACACAAAATCGTGATAGCCTCTCAGGCTAAAACCCCAAAAATATTTACTTGCTTTCTAGGTTAGTTAGTTTAGTAATTAGAATACCTTTAGATCACTTTAGCTTCGCTCCTAGTGAACGACCCTTGCTTACCTAAAAACTATCTACATTGATCGGGTACACTGCTCGTAAGTGTTTAGAGTCTATAGGTTAGTTCGGCAATAAATAAATTTAAAACTTGGTAGTTTATTTTAGACCTAAAAAAAACACATCAGAAAGCCATGGATGCTAATTTGCTGAGTATATCGGCTTTCTGGTTCTGCGCCCTTGGGATGTTCCGGATTTTGAACTGATCGAAGTATGGATATACTCTTTGGCTTTGGCTAGGTATTTTATCATGCTATCCTTGGATGCCACGAATTCCCCGTTGATCTGGCTTGCTACCAAATTGGAGTCCACTCTGACTTCCAATATCCGGATTTCCATCTTTCGAGCAACCCTCAGCCCTGCAAGCAAGGCTTCGTATTCCGCTTCGTTGTTGGAGCTCTTGAAGTTCAGCCGGATAGCATAGGTGTACTCCGTTTGATCCGACTAATCAATACCAAGCCTGCTCCGACACCTGACTTACTGGAGGCTCCATCGGTATACAACACCCATTGTTCCTGATTGGAGATGTTACATATCTCCTTACCCTCCTCTTTCATGTCATGACCGGATGTCCCCATGGGTATTTCTGTTATGAAATCTGCGAGGACTTGTCCTTTGACCGCGCTTCGGGGCACATAAGTGATGTTGTAAACTCCCAATTCCACGGTATATTTGGCCATTCTCCCGGATGCTTCCGCCTTATTCAGTATTTGCTTGATGGGCTGATCGGTGATGACTTTTATTGGATGGGCTTCGAAATACCTCCGAAGTCTTCTAGACATGTGCAGCAGGGCTAGAGCTAACTTCTCGACCGGAGCATAATTCTGTTCGGCTTCGTGCAACGTTCGGCTAACATAATGTATTGGGATTTGCTTCCCTTCCCTTTCCACCAAAAGCACTCCACTCATTGCCCCTTTCGATGCCGAGAGGTACGCGTATAGGTCTTCTTTTGGCCTCGGAGTTGCCAGGTAAGGAAGCTCGAGGATCATCTTCCTCATCTCTTGAAAAGCTTCTTCGGCCTGGTCCGTCCATCGATATTCGTCCTGATTTTCTTTTGTAATATTTTTTAACGTCTCAAAGAATGGAAGCGCCCTTTCTGCTGACTTGGATAGGAAACGGTTCAAAGCTGCCAGCTTACCGCTTAAACTCTGCATCTCTTTGAGCGATTTCGGGGACTGCATGTCCACAATAGCCCTTGTTTTCTTCGGATTTGCCCTAATTCCTTCGGATGTCACCATGTATCCCAGAAATGTTCCTTCCTCTACCCCGAAAGAGCATTTCTTGGGGTTCAACTTCATATTAATTCTCCGAAGGTTATCGAACGTTTCCGCTATGTCGGCCAGCAACTCCTTTTCAGTCTTGCTTTTTATTACCATATCATCTACGTAGGCTTCGAGATTTCTCCCTATCTGCGACCGGAAGGCTGAGTCCACTAACCGTTGGTACGTGGCTCCAGCGTTCTTTAAACCGAACGGCATTTTGGTGTAACAGTATGTCCCGTGCTCGGTGTAGAAAGCTGTTTTTTCCTCGTCCTCTTTGGCCATTTGCACTTGGTGGTATCCTTTATAAGCATCCAAGAAACATTTGTACCGGAATCCCATAACCGACTCTATCTTCCAATCAATGTCGGGTAGCGGGTAGTAATCCTTTTGACAAGACGAGTTGAGGTTCTTAAAATCGATGCACATTCTCCAACTACCGTCGGATTTCTTTACTAAAACGGGTTCGAAATCCATGTAGGGTATCGCACCGGCCGAACTATTCCAGCCTTCACCCATTCTTCCACCTCTTTGGCTATGGCCTGGTTCTTTTCGGCCGAGTAGGTTTCTTCTTCTGTGCTACCGGCCGATCTTGGACGTTCACGTTTAGCGTGTGTTCGGTAATCCGTCGGGGTACCCCCGTCATATCCGCAGGTTCCCAGGCGAACACATCCTGATTGTTTTTTAGCAGCGTGATCAGCTGTCTTCTGCATTCCGAGGAAAAATTTCCTCCGATGGTTACCAGCTGGTCCGGGTAAGCCGGATGTACCATTATTTCTTCCGTTTTCCTGGGAGCTTTCTCTGTCACTTCGGCACTCCGGGGTTCACTCCTTGCTCCTTTCTCTATCATCTGTTTCTCCTCTAACTTGCGGCATTCCGAGACAATTACTGACCGGGTAACTAAGGTCGCTATGCCGTTCGGGGTGGGGAATTTCATCATCGAGTGGATGGTTGAAGGAATGGCCCGCAGCTTCTTCAAACCCGAGCGCCCCAGAATAATGTTGTACGGAGAAGGAGACCTTATCACAGCAAACTTCATCATAGTCCAATGCAACAAACCTTGGCTCCCAAAACAGACTTCCAATTCGATCTTCCCTAATGGCTTTATGGACTCCCCCGCGAATCCTATCAACGGAGTGTTGGTTTCTTTCAGTTTGACCTTGATGGAGGGACACAAGTGTTCGAAACAGTGTTCATACATTACTTCAACCGAAGCACCCTGGTCTACGTAGATCCTCCGTATAGTATAGCCTTCCACCTCAGCTTCGACTATTAAAGGTTCGTCCGACACATCTCCCGGAAGGATGGCCGGAAAACTGATCGGGATATTCATCCACTCCTCCTCGGCGTCTATCATTTTCCTTTTTTGGTGTGTAGGACCGGCCATTTCGACCTTTGGGTAGATCGAGCAGTTGGTCCCACGGATGGCGCCAATTTGTTGAAGTAATTTCTTGCAATCACTCCGGACAAATAAAGGAAGCCTTTCGGTTGAACTGAATGAAGGTTCTTCCGAGAGGCTTGTGTATCGATCCCTTCGGTCTCCAAGGATCCTTGGGTATCTGCACACAACAATACGCGTTAGGCTCGCCCCGAGTATTATCCCAGGACCCACCTCCGGCGTGAGAGTAAGTATCGGATATACCGAAAGGCTATCAACAGTAATAGATAGTAAAATATGTGGTAAAAAGGTCCTCTGAAAGTAGTAAATGGGCTGGGTATTTATAGTACCCAGCCTTGGTACCTGTGATGGCGGCGCCGGATTTTCTGGGAACATGTCTTGGACATAATCCCGTGAATCCTGGGATTATGTCTGCTGCTGCCATCTGTCAAAAGGTAATACCACTTGTCCTATTGTTGACAGCTGCTTATCCGAACGATCTAGGTGCCTTCCGGCCATTGCCGGATGGTTTTGCTTCTTCCGGCGTCCGGACGAGTTAGGTTGTAAAACCCGAAAATTTAACATAGCATGAATTGACAAAAATACCCTCAAGTTAAAATTTTGAGAACTTATAATAATTATACAAATGATCTCGTGTGAACTTAACCTAAGTATCTAACACGCCAACAATTGAATATATGAACTTGATACGAACATTTAATACTTACGTTATACACAAAATAAAATACCTACATCTAGCACTAATTTAGTCGACCCATTTGATGTGTTATATACACATAGTGTTCGGCCCATGCATGGGGATAATTATGCATTTAACTTGGTGGATCACTAGCCCAAAATAAACCCATACACACCTTGTTTGGCCCATCTAAAAAGGGTCGGCATTCCCTTTTCTTGTTATAACCGAATACCACAAAGAAAACCCTAATTTCCCCTACTCAAAAATTCGAATGCCTCTTCTTGTTTCTGCTGCTGTTCGATCCAAATAAACCACCAAGGAGACCTTTGTTTGTGCTCTTGTCTTCATACATATCACAAGGTAATCTCATTCCCTTCATGTTTGATCCACTCGAATGATCTCAAACCCTAACCGATCCATTTTTGTTCCTTGTTCTTGCCGCCATTCGTACCAAAGAAAAAAAAAGGAGAAGAGAGTTTTCGTTGGTGATTCAAGTATAGGGTGTTCTTGGTTCTTCGTGTGCTCTTCGAGGGTATTCGTATCTTTTCCTTGGTTAATCATTGAATCCATGTTTTCGTTCTTGTTAGAATATGATCACATAAAATCAACCATGTCACATGAAATAATAAAAAGGAAACCCTAAAACTCTTAAATTGAAATCGGTCCAGAAGTATGGTGATGAATTTATTCAATTTGATTATGTTAAGACCTGCTATAATCGACCTAAATACGTTATGGACTCAACTAAAATCGTTTGGTGTTAAGAATTAATGATTGGAGTGACAAAAACCCTAAGTTATACATGATTCTGTGAATAACTGCTACTGATCTAGAATTTCGTTCAACTTTAATCGGCTGTAGATAAATGATGTGAACGTATATTTTGGTGTTTTAAGAGTCTAAAACTAATTTCAATGAAATGGCTACCTGGGAAAATTTAGTTTGTAATTTTTGGAGGCCTGGAAGGTTACCTTTTGATTTTTGGGAAATTATGTGTCTGATCGGATTTGTGAGTCTGGAAAATCAGTCCGGGTTTTTGAATTTTAATTTCCAAACCGTGTCGAATTAGGAGGTTTCCTTTGAACTGGGTAATATTTAGGATGTCTATTACTTCCTGTATATTTTTTTATATTTTTTTAAATTTTTCTTAAAAGGTTTCTAATTAATAACTTTTCGTATAGTAAAATCAATCAGAAATCTGGACAACTTGAAATAAAGGATTTTTAAACTATAGTTACACTTGATAATAAATTCTGGAAAAATTTGGGTAGATTCTAAAGACATCTGGGCACTTGTGTGAATTTTTGGGAAATTTTATTCTGAGTTATTATAAGGATTAAAAATCTTTCCAAACAGGTCTAAATGGAGTGTAAAATCTGTGAGAAGTGTAAAAGTTATTAAAAGGGTGTTATGTGTTTATTTTATAAACTAAAGGGTGTAATTGGTTATTTTACTAAAACTAAAGGACTTAACTTGTCAAAACCTGTGACTTGAATATATTTACACTTTAGACCCTAATCTTATCTTAATGACACTTAAAACCCTAAATTTGTGATAACTACATATTGAACCCTAAAAAAATTATGAAAACTATATTATGAACCTTAAACTTATGTAAATGACATTATGAACATTTAACTATGAATATGGTCATCTCTAATACATTAAGTTAATGAATGGGAATGTTAATAACAAATAATTCTAAGTATGAAAACTTGCTATTTGTGAAAAGTTACCTAAAATGGAAAGATAAAACCAAAATGAGTAATCTGAATTAAGAACCTATCGTAATTCTATCTTCTACTTCCTTAGGTTCGAAACGGGAGTGATCTTTTGTCTTGTGATTCGTCTATCGTTATTTGCTTTTGCTTTGAATAAGGTACGGATATTCTGCCCTTTTCAGTAAGGGGCCTTCGTTTTCTTGATATATTAGATTCGTTTAAGATTTCCCGAACCATTGCTATGTATCCCTTGTATTGTGAACCTTGATCTGTGTACTTACTCTTGGACCCTTGTTTGAACCCTTGCCTTGATCTTTTGTTTCACACCTTGCTTTGAACCCTGCCGTGAACCTTATATATGAATCCTGCCATGAACCTTGACCTGAACCTTGATACACTTGATATTATAACTGGATGAGAAAATCTTTTAATTAATTATGAAAATGTTTTATGAAACTATTTGTAAGACTATCTTTACAGAAATCATTTTTAAAGGACCTTCTTATTGAAAACCGTTTAAAGATTACTTTTATGGAACCAGTACTTAAGAATTATTTTAACACCTATGATATGGACTTTTAATATAAACTGTTAAAGTGAGCTTTTATTATGAACCTTTGAACAAACTGAGATTGACCTTCCTGATATTGACCTTCCTGATATTGACCTACCTGATATTGAACCTTTGCTTAAACCTTTGTCTTGATCTCCTGACTTGAACCCTGATGTGAAACTTGATCCTGAACTGCTTGATACTTGATACTTGGCACCTGCCACTTGACACTTGACACTTGACACATGATACTTGACCCTTGACCCACAGTTTGAGACTACGAGCCACCCACTAGGCATGAGGGTTTCATGTCCATGTCATTGATGCACCGGTGGCATGACTCTAGGGCAGGGGAGTGATGTCCTGTCCCGTCCCTGACCTGATTTATACTTGTTGCGTAGAGGAAGACCCTGTGGCCTACTGGGGGCGTATGGATGCATCCTAGACTTGACCTGATTTGTTTGTATTACTTGTATTATCTGGTGACTGACGAGTGTGTGCGATACACGTCTTTCACAATCCTGGGAGCTAGCTACTCCAACCCTTGGAGGTATCCCCTCACCCTGTACCTGGTATGCTGAGGTCACCCCTCCATACACCCTGATATGTGATTTGATTTGATATGTACTGTTTCTGGGCTCGTAGAGGATTTCTGTTTCCCTGAATCCTTGTAACCTTATGACCTGACACTTGACCTGACATTTGACATGACTTGATTTGACTTGGGTTGTGGTGGATTACTGGATTATGTTACCCTATGACTTGATACTGGACTTGACTTGATTCGACTTGGGCTGGTGGTGGGTTACGGTTTACTTTACACCTACCTGTTGTAACCATTTCTTGATAACCTTGTCCCATTTTCTTTCCTACTCCTGTTACATCTTGTAATGTTTCACTTACTTCATTATCCCATATTTCTGCTTTGTTATCGTTATATCTGTTCACTGAGCTCTCGTAGCTCAGCCGCGTTTCTTTTTCCCGCGGCAGGTTTTAGTTGGAGGCTGGGTATGAGTGGAGAGCACTTGGGACTTAGAAGATTAAACTTAGATTTGCTATCCTGGACTTAGAGATAATTACATTGTTAGACTCAATATTTTTTTGTAGTTCTCATTTGTACCCCTTGTATATCAGATTTTCCCTTTGTAAACTTTGGAATTCATTTGTATTATTTTGTCATATGCTTGTGTATGCTTTGATACGTCACCATAGTGTAATACTTCTACCCTTATCGGGTTGGGGTGTTACATAGGTTGTCCGGACACATACGCCAACAGTTGATCTTTGTGATCAATCGTGGAAATTATATTTTCTCGAATGATGGAATTGTGCCGATTTAAATAATGGATAAACTTCTGAAGCGTAGAGTTTGTTAGGGTCAATATCCCCTTTGTTTTTTTGTTTCGGTTGTTTGTTTTTCAGTTATCTCATTAATGATCATGGTGGGATGTCTCAATGGTGTATGATAAATCCCACCACAATGATGTTTTTCAAAGTTAAGAACAGACACAAAAGACCATTCATTGCTATAGAAGCAATGTCCTTTACAAGGAATGTTGAGTAGAAGGCGAAGTCTTCAAGGGTGAGAGCGGTGACTTCGTTCTCAATGGTAAATTTTATGGCTAAGGAATGATCTTTCATTTGACAAAGTTCGAGGGTACGATAGAATTCAAGGATAAAGCGAGGACAAATACTTCCATTTAGATTATAAAATTCTTGGAATCCTACTTTTTCAAACATGTCGTCTAGGTATACGGGTGATGTGTATTTTTTATCCCGCTTTAAATTTATAAACTAAGATATACTAGGATTGACACATATACTAACGGGCAGTGTACCCGATCGTGTGAAGTAAAGGCTAAGTAAATCCGAGTGTCGTTCCTAATAGCTGTTGGTTTGGCGAAATAAGGTATTTATATTTTAAGAGATTTAATAAGGTAACAGTTGTTGATAAATAGCGAAATTCTAATCTATTAGAATTAAAATATAAGAATAGAAGATAGGAAGATATGACTAATTAACACTTTAGGTGTATGCTCATCTTGTTTCATTTATTCCATATAGTGGGTAAATATCACTAGACTCCTATGGTCAATTTGTCTAGCTTATGTCACATAGAATCCTACTCCAGCTCAAAGGTCTGAATTACAACCCTTCTATTGATAGAGATCGTGGGTAGACTATGCTAAGTCATTAAGCACCATATCTAATAGATCTAGTTCTATAGAAACCCGGCCTCTCGGAACTTAGGTTTCCTCCTTACTTCTTAAGTACCTCCTCTTGATAGGTGATCCTATGGTCAATTCGCACACAAAAGACAGTCGTACTATGGCCAATTCTTACCATCTTTCGCAACCTACTCGGCTAGGGTCCTATGGTCAATTCTCCTAGCCTCATAGGTACTATCAAGTATTGACACTACCAAAACAAGTGTGTCTACGAACAGACTAAGAAGATGTCTATATAGAGGAACAATAATAAAGAACACAACTAAAGTTAAACTAGCAAAATGAATTCATCAAATGATTAATTAAAAAACATAATAGAATCCAAACTCTGAATATAAGAGCGATAGTAGACAAAACTCCTTTCTTCCAACCTCTAAACCTTCATTTATCTTCTGGAGTTGCTCTCCCCAAACCCTAGCTGGGGTTTGGGAAAGGGGAGATGATCTTAAAATGCAAAATTCGTAGAGTATTTATAGGCATAAAAAGCCCGACCAAGTTATGGCGTAACCGTTAGTTACTAGTTACGCTGTAATCCTTCATAAAGCGGTTCTTTACTCATAGCTTATCCAAACTTACGGCGTAAATACATCGTCCAAGTTACGCCGTAACTTCCAATCTTGGTCAACACGTCAGTCAACATTCGGCTTACGTCTGAAAAACTCTCATTAATCATTATCCACTATTACGCCGTAACTCTATGAACTAGTTTCGGCGTAACCTTCGAGGTATATAAATTAGGCTAAGTCTTCAATATTTTACGGCGTAAGCTAAATGATCAAGCTACGCCATAGTCTTTGTAAAAGTCCCAACGTTTATGTCAAAACTTGCATTCATACCGTGTTGGGAATTAAATGACTTCCAACTTTGTACTGCCAAGTCAAGTTAGTACTGCCAAGCTTAAGATGGAACTGCTGAAGATTATAACTAACAGTACTAACTGAGTTAGTACTGCTAGTGTAAAAGACTTAGTACTGTTGAAGACTACTTATGAAGATGATACTGCCAAGGTTATGAAGACACGTGAAGTGATTAGTATAGAAGATATTCTGTATATATCTTATAAGTTTAGAAAGATACGAATATTGTATATTGATAGTTATCTTGTAAAGGACTCCTTGTGCCTATAAAAGGAGGTCCTAGGTTAGATGTTTTATAAGAGAGTTTTGTGTTAAGATTCAAGGTTGTAAACCCTAGTGATATTCAGATCACTCGTATTATTCTAATAATATTGAATCGTTTTGGTTATATTGTGTTCATAACAGAGTTTACTGTTTCATTGCTTATACATTGATATTGTTAAGTGCATTCTTCTAACTATCAAAGAGTAGATTCCGCATACTCTTTGGTATACTCAAAGTTTCTAAACAAAGCTCAAGGAGATCGTGTATTGGGATCCACAAGTGGTATTAGACCCTTGGTTCTGAAACTTTGCTCTAGAAGAAAACTACTCAGAAGAATATCCTACCTACACAGAAGAGATGGATCTCACAGAAACTGCTCAAACAACTACCACAACAAAGTTACCCATTCTTAAACAGGGTGATTATGACATGTGGAGGCTCAGAATTGAGCAATACTTTCTAGTTCAAGACTATGCTCTATGGGAGATTATAGAGAATGGTAACTCATTCACACCAGTTCCTAAAATAACAACGGTTGATGGTGTTGCAACCATAACCATACCAGGTCCTGTAACTACTGAGGAAAAGATCTAGAAAAGGAATGATTCAAAAGCTAGAAGTTTGTTGCTGATGGATCTCCCCAATGAACACCAGTTGACCTTCAATCAACACAAGGATGCCAAGACATTGTTTGCTGCAATAGAAACAAGATTTGGAGGTAATGATGCAACTAAGAAGACTCTTCTTAAATAGATGTATGAAAACTTCAATGCTACTAGCACAGAGTCTCTTGAATCTATCTTTAACAGACTTCAAAGAATTGTAAGTCAACTAGCCATCTTGGGAGAAAGTATTTCACAGGAAGATCTAAAAATGAAGTTTTTAAGAAGTCTTCCATCTGAGTGGAATACTCATGTTGTTGTCTGGAGAAACAAGGCTGATCTGGACAAAATGAGCTTTGATGACCTGTACAACAACTTCAAGATTGTTGAACAGGAGGTGAAGAGGACTGGAAGCTCAAGATCGAGCTTTGGGAACATGGCATTTGTGTCATCTCCTAGCAATAGCAGTCTAGAAGAAGTCAATACTGCTTCAAGAGTTAGTACTGCTAGCCCTAAAGTTAGTACTGCTAGTTCACAAACTAGTACTGCTAGCTTATGTGATGACACTGCCTACGCATTTTTGGCCAGTCAACCTAATGGGTCCCAACTTTCACATGAGGACCTAGTTCAAATCCATGAAGATGATCTAAAAGAGATGGATTTGAAATGATAACTAGCTTTACTGAGTATGAGGGCTAAAAGGTTTTTCCAAAAGACTGGAAAGAAGATCACTATCAATGGTAGTGATACTGCTGGTTATGACAAATCAAAAGTGGAGTGTTACAACTGTCATAAGTTGGGACACTTTGCTAGAGAGTGTAGAGGGCCAAGGAACCAGGATAACAGAAGCAGAGGTCAAGAAAGCAGAGGTTCTAGGCATCAAGAAGGCACAAGGCAGACTGTGAATGTGGAAGACACTTCTTCCAAAGCAATGGGTGGCAATAGATGGGCTCGATTTTGATTGGAGCTACATGGCTGAAGAGGAGGCTCCTACTGTAACACCCCCAAAATCGGGTCCAGCGGAAGCATACATGTCACTGGGGTGCTACTAAATTGGTATCACAACGCAAGTACAAAGAACGGTTTATACCTCAATCATTTAGAATAAAATTCATTAACAAAAAGTGTTAAATTTACATTATTCAAAAGTAGTGCAAAAATAGGCCCATAAATAAGTAAAGCGGTCCCAAAAGTTTATTAGAGTCGTCTATGACCATGCCCTTTGCCAAGCGCCTCCAAAAGTATGCAATCGTCTTAAACCTGAGAAATACATGCTAAAAGTGTCAACACAAAGGTTGGTGAGTTCATAAGTTTGTGAGTTAAACCACAAAGCTGTGAACAATGAAGCGTAGGACAACAGTGAGCAAGATATACAAATGTGAGCACATAACAAACTAGCAACAGCTGAACCTCAGCCTACAAACACGCATAAATGATCTACACATAGATTGGGTGCCACTTCCCAAATTCATACTCGGTGCCACTTCCCAAAATGTATACTGGGTGCCACCTCCCAAAATATATACTATCAATGCATCACTAAACAGTTGCACACGTTCAAGCCAAGTCACACAAATTGAATTCACATAATAAGGCACATATTGCAATCAAAACATACATATTGTCCAAAATCATGAAACCAGTAGCTCACAGCATGAAAGCATTCAAAAGCATTGAGTTTAGTTAAAAACGAGCATGTATTCTCCCTCAAAACAGTTATAAAACAAGTAAAAGTAGGGGCCATGAACTCACCTTAGCCACAACAATGCAAAGATCACAACTGACAGACTGATATCTAAAGCTAATCACAATGGTATCCAGGAGACAGGCACAATCGTACACGGAGGTACAAGCACAATGGTACGAGATCGGCACAACCTAATACGTATACGGTTATCTCAAAATACGTCTTGCAAAATAATAAAGTCTACAAAAGACAACGTGTCGTAGTTTTCGTGGATTACTCAATTTCAATACTTATCAAAAGCTTAGTATCAAAGTTTCGTGTAGTGGTAGGAAAACATAGATTCTAAATACAACTTACGCCAAAGAGGAAAAGACATCGTCAAAGTCGAGGAAATACTGACGAGTACTCAAACTAACAAAGGAATATTCAGAAAATAATGACAAATAGATAGAACAATACAAATAGGTCAATTGGTAGTTTTGGTATTTACCCAGTAATCCTAAACAGTTCTAGAATCAGGTTGATATGCAGTATAGAGATGGTAACAATAGTGTGAAAGGTACTAAGAGTGTTAAGATTGAATATGATTAGAAACCACCTGTGTGTACTCACTGTAAAGTGTTTGGTCATGACTTTGAATGTTGTAAGAAAAGAGTTAGGACTGAGGCAGAGCTAGCTAAGGACAATGATTTAAATAAGAAAGATGTGGGAAGTGGGGATACTTAGAACACATTCACGAAACCTCCATAGCCTGCTAAAACAGCAACTGGAAAAGATAATAATAATGCTCCTAAAACCACATGGCAGTTTAAACAACAAAAGCAACAATGGAATAAGAAAACAAACACTGATAAGAGGGATGTTAATAATGTTCCTAAGAATGATAAAGGAAAAACTTTTGAGGAGGCCTTAAATGTACAGAATAAACAAACTCAACTAAAGAATAAATCAAAATCTCAGGATAGGAATAAAAACCAGTATGCTGTGTTAATTGATGAGAATGATGATAGTATTCAGGGAGCTAATATGTTAATAGACAAGATGAAAGTTGATAAGTTCTTGAACCTAAAACTACAACCTAGCCCTGATGATATGAAGAAGTGGACTAGAGAAATGCATGAGTACTTTAAGAGATCCTGGGAGGTCGATAGGGAAAAGGAGAGACCCTGACAAAGTGAATGATATGGAAGATTGTGTTGAAGATGTATGTGAAGATGAATCTTTAGTTGTTAGGAATATAACAGCTAATGAGGTGAATGGTGGTAGTAGTTCAATATTGAACTAGGTTATTTTTCTTTTCCTAGTTTTTATATGGATTACAAAATAGGAATTTGGAACATTAGGAGTATGAATAATAGTAAAAAACAGAATGAAGTCAAAAATCTTATTTATGAGGAAAGGGTCCAAGTTTTTGCCATTATTGAGACTCATGTTAAAGCTCCTAAGCTTCAAAAGACTTGTAATAAGGTGTTTGGTATTTGGGATTGGGTATATAATATAGGGCAATGTATTGGTGGGTGTAGAATTGTAGTTGGTTGGGATAGTACTAGAGTTAATCTTATGGTTCTTCAGACTACTAAACAAAGCATGCTTTGCCTCATTGAAAACATTCACAATCATAAGAAAATGTACTATAGCTTTGTGTATGCCTCTAATTTTGGAACTGAAAGGAGAATTCTGTGGAAGGAGTTATATTTGGCCAAATGTTCTTCTAATGGTTACCCATGGGTGATTATGGGAGACTTTAATGTGACTTTGAAATTGGATGAACACTCTGTTGAGAGGTCTACTATTAGTGGTGATATGCAAGAGTTCATTGATTGTGTGAACAATTTTGAAGTGGAAGATGTTTGTCAGACTGGAATGCATTATACATGGATCAAATCTCCTTCCAACCCTGCTACCAGTATATTGAAAAAGTTGGATAGAGTAATGGTCAATGCTGAGTTCTTGACTGAATACAACCAAGCTTTTGTTGTATTCCATCCTTTCATTATATCTGATCATAGTCCTGTTATTCTCCATATCCCCCATGCTATGCAGAAAAAGAAAATATCCTTTAAATTCACAAACTACATTGCTGATAAAGATGATTTTATTCTTAGTGTGGAAAAGATTTGGAAGGAAGATGTCTATGGTTTTCACATGTTCAGAATTGTTAAAAAGCTCAAGAATCTTAAATCTGTCTTGAATAAGATCAGCTGGAAGAATGGTAATATTTTTGTGAGAGTCAATAACGTTAGGGATCAACTTAAAGCTGTTTAGTTGATGGTTAATCAAGATCCTTATGATGTTGAAAAGAAAAGAATGGCTTCTCAAACCCTTAATGAATATAATGAAGCTCTGAATGATGAAGAAAAATTGTTGTGCCAAAAAGCAAAGATTGAGTGGCTTCATGAGGGGGATAGAAACACTGGATTTTTCCACAAAGTTGTGAAGAGTAGAGAAAACAGGAGCAGAATTGTGAATCTTACTAATTCTAATGGTGACATCATTGAAGGTGAGGGCATTGCAACTGCTTTTGTTAATCATTTTGAAACTTTTCACGGTCAATCTACTCAAGTGGAACCTTTGGAGTCTTTGGGGGATATTTTCACAAATACTTTAACTAGAGATGAAGCTCAAGCTATGGTATGTGATGTTACAAAGGAAGAGATCAAGAATGCTATGTTTGATATAAGGGATTGTAAAGCACCAGGACCTGATGGGTATACTTCATGCTTCTTCAAAAAAGCCTGGCCTGTGGTTGGAGAGGATGTTTGCCTTGCTGTCAGTGAGTTTTTCTCATCAGGTAATCTGTTAAAAGAAGTTAACTCAACTCTGATTTCCTTGATTCCTAAAAGTCAACAGGCAAGGTCAGTAAATGATTACAGACCAATTGCCTGTTGTAATGTCCTTTATAAGTGTATTAGCAAAATCTTGACAAATAGGATCAAGGGTGGCCTGGATAAACTTGTTAATATGAATCAGAGTGCATTCATTCATGGGAGGCATATCCAGGATAATATTTTGCTTACACAAGAAATTCTTAAAGGGTATAATAGGAAGGGTGGTTCAAAGAGATGTTCTCTAAAGATAGATATTGCCAAAGCCTATGACACAGTAAGTTGGGAGTTTCTTAGAGCCATTTTGGTGAAATTTGGGTTCCATTTGAAAATGATAGAATGGATCTTAGGCAGGGTGATCCCATATCTCCCTACCTATTTACCTTAGTCATGGAAGTTTTTTCTCTCATCATGGCAAGGAACACACAAACTTCCACTGAATTTAAGTTTCATGCTGGGTGTAGAGAGCTTAAACTTACTCATTTGTGTTTTGCTGATGACCTGTTGGTTATGTGTTATGGGGATGTTGCATCAGTTAAAGTTATCAAGCAATCTTTGGAGGAATTTAGTAAAGTCTCTGGCCTTAATCCTAATATGAGCAAAAGTACCATTTTTTTCAGTAATCTTAATGAGGGAGAGAAGAGAAACATTCTGAATGTCCTTCCATTCCAAGTTGGTACACTTCAGTCAAATATTTGGGGGTTCCTTTGATCACCAAAAGACTCAGTCAAGAGGAATGTAAACAACTTGTGGACAAAGTCAAAGCTAGAATTGGAGATTGGAAGAATAAATTCCTCTCTTATGCTGGAAGAATGCAATTGATTGCTTCTGTTCTTGGGTCAATGCAGGTCTATTGGGCTGCAGTCTTTTTACTCCCTAAGTCAACTGTAAAAGACATTGAGAAACTTCTTAAAGGGTTTTTGTGGTGTCAGGGGGATCTTGCTAGGGGCAAAGCTAAGATTGCATGGAAAACTATGTGTAAGCCTAAAATTCAAGGTGGTTTGGGTTTTAAAAGTTTGTGCAGATGGAATGAAGTGTTACTTACTAAGCATGTTTGGAACATTGCCTCTCACAAGGAAAGCCTATTGGTCAAATGGGTTCATATGGTGAAATTAAGAGGTAGAAGTTTATGGGAAGTGGAGGTTGAACATAATGATAGTTGGATGTGGAAGGTGTTTCTAGACCTTAGAGAAGATGCTAAAAAGCATATTGAATACAACATTGGCAATGGTAAAAAAACTGCTGTCTGGTATGATAAATGGAATGAGATTGGCCCTTTATGTCAAAGAATTAGTAGAAGAGATGTTTATGAGGCAAGATTTCCCAATAATGCCACTGTTGCAGATGTTATTGTGAATGGTCAATGGGCTTGGAAGTATGTGTGGGCTGATAAATTCCCTGATATAGTCAATCTTAATGTGCCAAATATCACTGACAAAGAAGATGAAGCTGTTTGGAGAAGCAAGAGTGGTGACATCAAGCAGTTTTCCATCAAACAAGTGTGGGAATGTAACCACCGGTAAATTTCCACTTGCATTAATATTCTAACGAAAGAACACATATCCATTTTCCACGTCTAAATTTTTTTTAAAGATTAAACGTTACCAGTTTATCTGATCACAACAACAAACTAATGCGACGTAACTCACATTCCTAATAAAAATGCTCACCAGCACTAACATGTCTTAAGCTCATTTCAAATAAACATTCCTCATATGTCAAAAGTTTTCAACTTTTACTTACCACTTTACGTTATTTTAACGTATGATTATTAAACATATAAACTAAACGTTTACTTCTATTAGAGTTTTTACGAAACCTTAATTTATTATAAACTATGATTTTACACAACTAAATCATAAATACTAAAGTACAACATTTTATACCTAGAGTACAAGTCATTAAAGCACGGAAACTCAACTTTGTTTTATTTTCAGTTACAAGCTCTGGATTTACAAACTATGATTTTATGTAAATAAAATCACAAACCCTAGTCACTATATACAATATATTTATGAGATATAAATGTACAAGTCTTTCAAGCCAAAGTACAAGTCATTAATGCATAAAAACCTAATATTAATATAAATTCTATTATAAACCTCAGTGTACTCATTTTAAAGCACACTATACAAGTCTTTTATGCACAAGCCTTAAAAATATATTTTTTATACTTAATAAACTTGAGTACAACACCCTAATGCCTAGAGTACAAGTGTTTATAGCACAAAATCATAAAACTATACCTTTATTACCTTTAAACTTAATTAAACTAACTTATATTTATTTTAACCTAACCAAATATTAAAAATATATTTTCTATATTCTTTAAACCCTAGTACAACCCTAACTAGCCTATGGTACAACCCCTTTAAGCACAATTCGACCCCTTTCCTTTTTCTACCCAATTCGACAATACACTTATATAAACAAGCCCTAGTTTTTTTTCTAACCAATCATTACTCAAACTAAACCCTAAAACCTAGTTACTACTTCATCTAGACTCCATAGCCTAAGTACCATCACCTAAAGCTATTCGATCCATACGATTTTTATCTAGTTCAATTCTAACCAAAACCAAACTAAACCATTTCTAAACTTACTAAGTAAATCTTACACCACAAGTCTTCTATTAGGTCAAGAATTACTACACCTCATCATGTCCCATAGATATTTAACCATGGTCAAAATTGGTAGGAGAATTCTTTGGCCTAGGATCGAACCACATCACCTCTATCACATGACACCATACAACTCCAATAGAACACCTCACCTTGTCCCTTCTATCCATGACACTTCTATACATGTGGCTAAAACTCTTCAAGAAACCCTAAACTCCACCCCCATATAAATCGAACACCATTTCCCCATTTTCTTTACACCATTCAAAATACATAAAACAACACCACACTCACTTAACTACTGATCTAGGAGTCCAAATAGAAGCTAAGAAAGAGCTTAGGAAGGCTTAGAAGGAGGAGAAAGCTTGGTGTTCACTTTCAAAGCCAATTTGTCAAAAATCCATCATAATCGAATTTTTAAACAAGTAAGTGATCTAGTCCCTTTTAATACCTTTTGTAAACTCTAAATACACTTAAACATGTCACTAAACAAGTTCTAATAGCTAGCTAGATCAAAAACTATTTTTCTTTTTCCTTTTCTGTTTTAACGAGCACAAACAAACACCCTTATTTAATTTATTCGACATATTTAAAAACAAGAGGCTAAGATCTTGAGAGAATAAATTAGATAAGCATATCACTATAATTACATGCATTAAAAACTATGTCATAAGCTTTAGAACCAAAATCCAAAACGTTTTCCTTTTTCTGTTCTTTATCAAGAAACAGTCCCAAACGTCCCTCTTTGGACATTTATTTCGACCATCAAATAAAGTTTATAAAATATGGAATTTTGCCATCTTAAAGACCTCACAGCAAAGTAATTAGAGGAACAAAAGCGTCATCAAAACCTGGTCTCGCCTCATTTTTATTTGACCATCTTTTGGGCTGGTCGCGCATAAAAAACAAACACCTCCTTAGCGAGAAAACGCCCTAACATCCCCTCTTTGATAAATTATTGCGAGCAAACCACCATAGCTTAGAACTTCGAATTTGAACCATTAGAAAGATCACCTAGCAAACTATTGAAAGGATCAAAAACGTTGTAAAAATATCGCAAGGTCTCGCTTATATTAAATTTTCTTTTGGGCGATTTGAACAAAAACCAAACGCACCCTTTTTAATTCTTTTAAAACCATAAGCTTAAATATAAGCAAATAAGCTCTTTTCAGCTTATTTTCAAACTTATTATAACTTATTTCAATAAGTCATAGCAAGTCTCACCTTTTTCTAAATTAAAAACGCATTTAAAACGAAATTAAGACTTTTAACGAAACATATTAACACCTTAGGGGTAAAACTTGCCAAAACTGAAAATTAAGTTTTCTTCGGCCAAAAGTGTAAATATTTCAAAGTTATTAATATAAGGGCTGTTTTTGCCAACGATCCATAGTTGTGGGTATAAATTGTCACTTTTGAAACTATAGGGTAAAAACTGTCATTTCACCAAAGTTGAGGGGTAAAAGTTGCCAATTTATGAAAGTTGAAGGGTAAAAATTGTCATTTTATGAAAGTTGAAGGGTATAAATTGTCATTTTAAGAAAGTTCCTGGGTATAAACTGTCAATATTTAAAACTATAAGGGTATAAAGCGTAACATTTTATAAGTATTACGGGAAATACATTTTGGCTCGGTTTATAATAAGAACTAATAAACGAGATATATTTATCTCGTTAACAAACAAACGAAACATAAACATAAAAATATGAAATATGATAAATTCTTATCATCCACCAACTTTTGAAGAGACTTCATGTTGTCTCATTTAACATTTAACCGTTAACAAAAACGTTATGATACAAATATTAAAAATCACGTATATTTGAATACAAATATTTAAACTTGACATATCCATTCAGGTCGCATGTCGGAGCTATTTACCATTCCATTTTGAGTTAACTTTTGACATCAATCAGATTTCCTATCCAAGGTGAGTCATAGCCCCTCTTTTCTTATTTTGAATTCTTTGGGGGAGATACATGCTCGTTTTACTTACAAATATTACTCGTTATTCATAAACATTCTACTCGATCTATGAAACACTCTATTTGTTAACTAAAACTTATTACTTGCTGAACACAAGTACTTTCTTATGCTATCCTAATTGTTATTGCCTAAGTTACACTATTGCCATTAAAAAGACCCTCTTATCATGAGCCATTAATCACTTGCAAGTGAACGCGAATATTGTGAATTGATCTACTGGAGGTTGACGGCCCATTTGTACTAGCCGGATAGATAGCTATAATGCTAGCTGGATTGATAGACAAATTCACTTTATTTGAGACTAAATAGGAAGTTGGGAAGCTCCTACCCGAGGGCATTATTACTACATTTAATTATGTTAGTAATTTACATCACTCTTGTGATGTCCTACTGTTAAGGTTTGCGTGTCATGAGCTTAGAGCAATAATTATTATTTACCCATAATTGTATTCGTTGCAATTATTCTCTTAAACTTGAAATTTGTGTTCAACTGATTTGCATACAAACACTATGGTTTTCACTCCACTTTTGACTATCGAAATCAACTGTTTTATTAATAAACTCTATGAACTCACCAACCTTTGTGTTGACACTTTTAGCATGTTTATCTCAGATCCATAATGAACGAGGATGGCACGGAGGAGCACGAATACATCAAGAAGGCTATAAATTTTATTATCATTCGAAAACTTATTTTGGAAATCTTTCAACTACTGGGACCTCATTTTGTAAACTCTGATATTTATAAAATTCGAATGATAAATCTTTTAAAACGATTCAATTAGAGATCGTTTTCTATTATTATAACTGTTGTGCCATCAAGTAACACCCAGCTTGAATTCCGCTGCGTATCCCGAAATTGGGGGTGTTACAGATTGGTATCAGAGCTATAGTTATAGAGAAACGGGTCTAATTGAGACCTAAACTATAACTGATTTTTCACAAAAATGTTTTATAGCCTTTCGCTCTCCGTGCCTTCCATCCTCCAGACGATTATGTGACTTCTTGGTAATTTATGCTACACAAACACTTTAGTATATTGATATATACACACTCGACATATTTTCGATCACTTTACACAAACAACGGAATAAACATACTTGCGTATGCCTATTCTAAGGCATTACGACTCAATCAAATTTCCTCGAGCATTTACCTACTTCTATAATTTTGAAATTTACGAAACCTTCCTAAGACATTGTGATTTGCAGAATTCTTATTCTATATACGTTAAATATATATAAACACCAACTATTTTGAATACTATGTCAATTTCCCCCGATTATCTTACTCTCCATCTCTGAAGATGAGTGTAAATACTCTCTCTGTACTCCCGGAACACCTAACTCATCGGTTAAGTACGAATGTTGAGTCAGAAATTCTTAAGTAGGATGATTTACAATGTCTTTATTTGAATAAATTGGGACGCCTTTTAATTTAAATAAAGGAATTATGAATCACCGAACCATAAGTTTATACTCCTTTATTTACATTGTTTGGGACGCCTCTCTATGTAAATAATGAATTTTAAATGAGTGGGTTTATTTGTATTTGACACAACATGAGTATAAACTCGAGAATCACTAGAATTCATAAAACACAAAACGTAAACTTTTATTACATTAGAATCCACGAAAATTAATACATAACGATATAATTAGCATCGGAAGTGCTAATGTTACAAAGATTACAAGGAAAGGTATAGAATCGCCAATTGATTGACCCGCCATGGCAACGAAGACCACCGCCAACCCAACGAGAGCGAGAGCCACCACGGGATGAATCACCTTAATTATTCTGTGCGATAAATACAAACAAACCATTAAACACGATAGCAAAGACTAGATCTTAGACATAAAGACAAACGAGTTTTATTTCACATTTATTAAGGATTACATAGAAACACAACAAAGACTCATTTTAACAACCCTAACTCGAGGCTATTACCCCCATATCTTGTCTACGCCAATAGCTAGGATCACAATTGGCATAAGAACCGCTAGAACGCAAACCAAGAATACATAGTCTTCATCAGGAACGTACGCCAACGTACACGATTGCGAGAATAGTGATAAGGTGCGGCATTTTGGAAGTATTAAATGAGAGATAAATGGTTGATGGAAGAATGGAAATTAAAATGGAGTATATATAGGGAAAAACTAGCCGTTGGGCAATATTCCCGACCGTTGGGATTTACTGTTCACGACCGTTTGAAATTACTGTTCATCTTACTAAGGAACAAACTGATTCATCATCTACAAAAGCTTAAATTTTAAAAACTTTCTCTACATTCATCAAGTTCTCTTCCGAAACCTTCATTGTTAAAATTCTTTACTTAAAATTTTCTTGTTGCACGTATTTTATACACTCATAATACATACTTATAAAATAACAATTTTCATTCAAAAATAATTTTTTCTTAAGTTTATATGACCTTCGGAATAATGTTTACACATGTAAAACAATAAATTCTAACTTATGAGTTTTCACAAGTGAAACCACCTTTCGTCCTCATCACTTAAACACCTAACACAGATTGAATCCCGGGGCGGGATTCTGTTAAGGGGGTGAGAATGTAACCACCGGTAAATTTCCACTTGCATTAATATTCTAACGAAAGAATACATATCCATTTTTCACGTCTAATTTTTTTAAGATTAAACGTTACCAGTTTATCTGATCACAACAACAAACTAATGCGACGTAACTCACATTCCTAATAAAAATGCTCACCAGCACCAACATGTCTTAAGTTCATTTCAAATAAACATTCCTCATATGTCAAAAGTTTTCAACTTTTACTTACCACTTTACGTTATTTTAACGTACTATTATTAAACATATAAACTAAACGTTTACATCTATTAGAGTTTTTACGAAACCCTAATTTATTATTGTTGATGCAAATAATGTTCTAAAAACGTTATTTATATCTTTCGATTACTTCACGTTTTGAGGATGACAAAATGTGAAATCACGTTACGTTAAAATTAACGTAAACAAGTTTTTAATCGGAAGATCCCGTTTCTACGCAAATCACTCTAGAACAAATTTACAAACTTGACAAATGATCAAAGAAGTAAATTTTGGTTTTGAGAACTCACATTTTTTTCAAAAATATACCTTACAAATTATTTTTGAATAATTAAGAAATGTTTTAATGGAAAAATAAGTTTGAAAAACATAACAGCTATTTTACCCCCCAAAATCAGCTCCAAACTTCCCCAAATAAGTTTTCACCAGAAAAGACAAAATTTGGAGCGTCCTTGTCTGGGACGGCTCCACGGTTCCACTAAATTTAGTGGAGCCGTGGTGCATTTAGTGGAGCCGTCCGTACAAAATTTTCTGTAACGTTCAGATTTTTCTTGCCTATAAAAACCAACCCCATTCACAGTTTTTAGGCACCCTTTCACACAGAAAAACTTCTGAGTTTAAACCTCTCACACCTTTCTTTCTTTTTGATCATTTAGATTAGTTTTCTTTTGTTTTAAGAGTGATCCAATCATCCACCAAGAGATCCTCTTCATTCCTCTTCATTAGCAAGAGAAGAACACAAGTATCCAAGTTGATACAAGGTGTTATCATTCCTCTTCATTTGTAAGAGAAGAACTCAAGGTATTCAAGAAGATACAAGAGTTATAGTTGTTAGGCTTTTGTAACATTTGTTACAACCTTGTTGTATCATAGCATACTTCAAGTTTATTTATCTTTGGTGAGTGAGAGTGAAGATCAAGTGTGATCTTATAAGAGATAGTGAACATCTCTTGAAGCCATTGGGCTTGTGTGATTGATCAAGAAGATCAAGGGTCGATAGGATAGAGTTAGTTGAGTGTGTGTTGATCATTGTGATCGTGTTGAGATCTTGGTGATCTCTTGAAGCCATTGGGCTTGAGTGTTTGGTTACGTGGACCTTGGTAGATTGGTGCTAGCTAAGATTAGCACTCGACATTTAGCTTAGTGTCGGTAATAGGATAAGCGACGTGTACAGTTTTCTCCGCCTGAAGGGAGGTTGTTGACATAGTGCTTGAAACTCTCGAGTGTGGTACTCGGGGAGTGGAGTAGGGCGAAGAAGAGCTTCGCAGCCGAACCACTATAAATCCTTTGTCTCGGTTTGATCTTTCCAACTCTATTCTTTACTTTTATTATTTAGCATTAGTTAGTATAGTGTGTAGTTCATATTGGTGTTCATTGATTACACATAAAGATTCGAATCAAAGTTTCCAATAGCTAACTTTTAAAACAAGATTTATTTTTAAAGAACATAAAAACCGGTAAACTATTCAACCCCCCTTCTAGTTTCCCACAATTGATATCAGGAGCCACGTCAGTCAATATTTTAAAGTATATTGTATTTTAAAACTTGAATCGATCAATGGATTCAGACAAATATCTAGAAGGGCAATCTATGCAAAGACCACCACTTTTCGAAACCGATTGTTTTATTTATTGGAAAACAAGATTCCAAACGTATGTGAAATCAAAAGACATTGATCTTTGGCATGTTATTACTGAGGGTGACTTTCAACCTATTCAAATGAATCCGGAAACTAAAAAGGATGAAATAGTTTCTTATGATAAACAAAGTGATGAACTTAAAAGGAAATTAGCCAAAAATAATGAGGCTAAAATGATGATTTATAATGCTTTGCCTAAAAAGGAATTTGAAAGAATTTTTATGTGTAATACGGCAAAAGATATTTGGAAAACTTTGTTAGTCACTCACCAATGTAATAACCAAGTCAAAGAGAACAAGATAGATATTCTTGTTCAACAATATGAACAATTTTCCATTATGGAAGATGAGTTAATAGATAATACTTTTGCTAGATTCAATACTATTATTACTAGTCTTAAAGCTCTTGATGAAGGTTACTCTAGCAAGAATTATGTTAGGAAGTTTCTTAGGGCTCCACATCCTAAATGGAGAGCAAAGGTTACCGCCATAGAAGAGTCAAAGGACTTGGCGACGTTGCCACTCGATGAACTCATAGGAAACTTGAAAGTTCACGAGATGATAATTAAGAAAGACTCTGATATAGTCAAAGGAAAAAGCGAAAAGTTAGATCTCTAGCATTGAAAGCCAAGAAGGAGTCCAGTGATGAGGAATTTTCGAGTTCCGATAGTGAAGATGAGGAATATGCATTAACGGTTAGGGACTTTAAAAAGTTTTTGAGGAGAAGAGGTAGGTTCGTTAGGCAACCTCGTGATGAGGAGAAGACATCACAAAAGAACCATGTTGAAAAGAAAGGGACAAGTGATAGGAAATGCTTTAGATGCGGAGATCCTAATCACCTCATAGGAGAGTGTCCCAAACCACCGAAATTCAACAACCAACGAGCTCTCATAGGAGGCTCCTGGAGTGATAGTGGTGACGATGAAGAAAAGAAGCCCAAGGACGAAACATGTCTAATGGCTCATGCTTCTAATGAGATATGCTTGGGAATTGACTTGGAGTCCAACGAATGGGTCAAGGATAGTGGATGTACTAACCACATGACGGGTAACCGAAGCCTATTCTCATCATACAAGACATACAAAGGAGGTAATGTCACTTTCGATAGCAAACTCAAGGGCAACATTATAGGCAAAGGTACGATTACTCAAGACTCTCTCACTATTAGAAATGTTGAGCACGTAGATAATTAGGATTTAACTTACTTAGCATTAGTCAAATGGTAGATAATAAGTGTAGAGTTATATTCTCCGAAGAGGGTAGTGAGATTATTAAGAATGGCAAAACCATAGGCAAAGGAGTTAGGAAAAATGGCTTATTTGTCATGAAGTTAGGAAATAAGCCTCAAGATAAGATTTGTCTAGCAACCATAGATGATAATACCACTTTGTGGCATAGGAGACTATGTCATGCCAATATGCGTTTAATACAATCATTGGCATCTAAGGAACTAGTTAGAAACTTACCTAGGATTAAGTTTGACAAACACTTTTGTGACGCTTGTAAAGTTGGAAAACAAGCTCATTCTAGTCACAAAGCTAAGAATATGGTCTCAACCTCTAGATGCCTAGAACTTCTTCACATGGACTTATTCGGTCCATCCGCCGTACGAAGCTACGGAGGGAATCACTGCACCTTAGTAATAGTTGATGACTATTCTAGGTATACTTGGACTAGGTTTCTTAAGAATAAGACACAAGCTTTTGAGGAATTTGAAATCTTTAGTAAGAAAGTTCAAAAATCAACTAGGATGTACAATAGTTTCTATTAGGACGGATCATGGTCGGGAATTTGATAATGAAGTGCAATTTGGAGCATATTGTGATGCTAATGGTATTACTCATAATTTCTCAGCTCCACGCACTCCTCAATCAAATGGGGTAGTTGAGCGGAAAAATCGTACTCTACAAGAAATGAGTAGAACGATGTTGAATGAACAATCAATTCCGCAAAAGTTTTGGTGTAACGCGGTGGACACCTCAACTTACATTCTTAATAGAATTCTAATTAGACCTATCTTAGGAAAAACCCCATATGAAATCATGATAGGTAGAAAACCTACTCTTGATTACTTTAGAGTGTTTGGAAGCAAGTGCTTCATACTAAACACTAAAGATTATCTCACCAAGTTTGACCCAAAGTCTTATGAAGGTGTATTCCTAGGTTACTCCCAAAATAGTAAAGCCTATGTTGTCCTAAATAGAGAAACCATGAAAGTCGAAGAATCACTCAATGTGACATTCGATGAAAGTCCTCCACAAACTAAGATATAACCATTGATGGATGATGACTTAGATGAGGACGAAGCCATTAAGGTTAATGGCAAGAAAACCTTAGAAGATGACATTGAGGATGAAATAGTTGAAGTTGACGAAATTGTCAACATTAAGGAATCTAAAAACCATCCTATTGAAAATGTCATAGGTAACCTAAACCAAAGAATCCTTAGGTCACAAGCACAAAACAAAAGTAATTTCTTTTGTTTCATATCAACCGTAGAACCTAAGAATGTAGGTGAAGCAATTAAGGATGAAAGTTAGATAGTTGCTATGCAAGAAGAACTTAATCAATTCACCGCAAACCAAGTTTGGGATTTAGTACCTCTTCTTAAAAATCAAACAATCATAGGAACTAAATGGGTGTTTAGAAATAAACTCGACAAAAATGGCGTCGTATTTAGGAATAAGGCAAGGTTGGTAGCACAAGGCTATAACCAACAAGAGGGAATAGATTATGATGAAACCTATGCACCCACAACTAGATTAGAATCAATTAGAATACTCCTTGCCTATGCTTGTGCCTTAGACTTTAAACTATACCAAATGGACGTGAAGAGTGCGTTCCTTAATGTTTATATCAACGAGGAGGTGTATGTTGCACAACCTCCGGGATTCGTTGATTTCGAATATCCGAATCATGTTTATAAACTTAAGAAAGCACTCTATGGTCTTAAGCAAGCTCCTAAAGCTTGGTATGATAGACTGAAAGCTTTCTTGATTGAACATGAATACACCATGGGAAAGGTTGATAACACACTCTTCACAAAGAAAAGAGATTCACATCTCATCATTGTTCAAATATATGTCGACGACATTATATTCGGATCAACTTGTCCAGAGATGTGCGATGATTTCTCTAAGATCATGCATGACGAGTTTGAGATGAGCATGATGGGCGAATTAAATTTCTTCCTTGGTCTGCAAATTAAACAAATGGAAGATGGCATCTTCTTTAATCAAGCTAAGTATAGTAAAGAGATGCTTAAGAAGTTTAGTTTAGAAGAGTCTAAGCCTATGAAAACTCCCATGTCCACTGAAATAAAACTCACAAAGATGAAGAAGGTGAGTCAGTGGATAGCACTAAGTATAGAGGTATAATAGGAAGTTTACTATACCTCACGGCAAGTAGGTCCGACATCATGTTTAGTGTCTGCCTTTGTGCTCGCTTCCAAGAGGATCCCAAAACCTCTCACCATGAAGCGGTTAAGCGTATCTTCTGATACATTAAAGGCACTATACACTTGGGATTATTCTATCCCAAGGGGACCGGTGTAGAAACTGTTGTCTATGCCGACTCTGATCATGCGGGAGATTATGTGGATCGAAAAAGTACGAGTGGCGTTTGTACCTTCATGGGTTGTTGCATAACTTCTTGGTTCTCCAAGAAACAAACGGCTCTTGCTATCTCCACGACCGAAGCCGAGTACGTAAGCGCCGAAAAGGCATGTCAACAAGCACTATGGATGAAACAAGCTCTTATAGACTATGACATCCATTTGGATGACGTTCCCATTATGTGTGATAATAAAGGTGCTATTGACTTGAGCAAAAACCCCGTTCAACACTCCCGTACTAAACATATTGAAATTCGCCACCACTTTCTTCGCGATAATGTTCAGAAAGGAAATATTTCTATTGAGAAAGTTCCTTCTCAGGACAATATCGCAGACATCTTAACCAAACCTCTCAAATGAGAATCATTTAACTACCTCCGTCTAGGTCTAGGAATGATGGAACATATTCCATAAATCTCATGACTCTTGAAGTCATCTCATGAGTCTCGTTTATTCTAGTTTAGGTTTCCTTAGTCAAAAGAATTTGTTAGGTACAAATTCTTTCCTCGTGTCAATAGGTCTCACTAAAACAGCGAGACTTACTCGTCAAAAATCAAAATGGGACAGAAAACAGTCCCAGCAGATCACGGCTCCACTAAATGTGGCACGGCACCGTTAAATTTAACGGTACCGTGGAACCGTGCATCTGGAACATTCCGTATTTCAGTCCCCTTTTCCCACATTACTCATTCTAAACCCTCACAACCTCAGCAACTGCTGTCATAACCCAACCTCACAACCCTAAACTCAATTACACACCTCAAGATCATATTCAAGACGTTGAGTTTCAAGATTCTTAATCATTTCCACTTTTTCAACATAAATTGTAAGTTATCTTACTCTAATTTTTCCTAATTTTGAGTTTAGGGCTTGTTCATTGATAAAAATTGAGTTGGGGATTTTTCAATTTTTACTAGGATACTTTCAATTAGAAGTCATCAACACTAAGACTTTTGAAAATCTTTGGTGTCAAAAACATTGAAGTCACCAAACACCCCAATTCTAGTATTTTCAAAATTTCACGAAATTAGGAACATGAAATATTTTTCGTGCATTGTTGATGCAAACTAAAAACACTTTCTCATGCATACATGATCTCACGAATACTGATCGAATTACATAATCAATATGTATCTTTCGACATATTTGTTTGAGCAAAAGTAAAATTAGGAGTGTTTGGGTAATCTCATTATTTTCTTTTGAGTCGAGATTACCGCACCTCCACATAGTTTGCATATAGGCACACACTAGGCAAGTGTTTAATGCAACTACTCTTTGCTCTAATTTTTCCTAAAAATTTCTTTTTATATAGGAAACAAAAATGTCTCATGAATATGATTTTGATCATCTCCTAACCGATACCTACACACCCGAAATCTCACGTGAACCCACAACACCCGGTAACCACATTCGTGCCTATGTTAATCTTGAAACCCGTCGGTTTCATGAAGGCCGTGTCGTTGATTCGTCCCTAGTTTACCATCGGGACAACAACACTTCCTTTAGAGCTATAGGATTCGATTGTTTACTCCACATCAACGAGCACATTTGTCCTTGTTTTGTGTTGGAATTCTTTCGACAAGTTGAACTCGTACGTAACGAGGATCAATCCTTGTCACTTTGGTTTTGGGTCCAAAATTTCAAATTCGTCCTAACTCTTGAGCAATTTGCTCAAATCCTCCGAATACCCAATCATGGGCAATGTGCCTATACTGAAGATTGGTGTCTTGAGTCTCTCTTTCACTATCGTGAGGAGAATAGTCTGTATTGTTCATACATACCTTCTCCAACCGAACTAACCAAACTCATCCGTACTTATAAGTACCCCTCTTACCCTAATCTAACGAAAATTCGTTTGGAAGAGGTTCGTCATGAACTACTTTCTTGGGCAGTCATCCTGCGAGAAAATGTTCTAAGTCTCACAGGAAATCGTGAGCAACTCCCGGCGTGTTGTGCTCATATGATTTACTGTCACCTAACCCAACAACCATACAATCTCGCTTACTTCTTCGCTAAGCGAATTGTTCATCTCAAGGGTAACAAGAATAAATTGATACCCTATGGGATGTTCCTAACCCGTCTCTATCACCATTTCATGAACCTACACCCTTACCTTAACGGCCCTCAATACTCACTTGTCAAACCCATCATGAAACCTATAAACGAGTTACATGTCTCATCTATCCTCATTTCCGAATCCTCCACCCATTATGCACCCTTTGATGATCCAAATCATGACAATGAGACACACGCTCAAGACAAGAGTGTGCCAAGAATGGGGGAATGTTCAAGTCATAAGCAGTCTTGAAGAGATTTACATCTCTTAATAGGATTTATCTATGAATCAATGCTAATTGTTTTCTTGCATGCTTAACTATCTCTTTGCATAATTAATCTATGTGATATTTGGATGATAGCTTATTTTGTCTCTTATAATTGCAAGCTTATGATTATCTTAGGAAACTACATGATAATCTTTATATGCTAGTTGTAGCTTAATATGGGATATTTTAGGTAAATAAATACCTAGTGAGTTGAGGCACTATCATTTCCAGGAACTAGTTCTCCTAGAAAACATCCCCCTAGATGACCAGAACTAGCCTGCACAGAAATTTTCGTGACAACAGTGTCACGGTACCACTAAATAGGGACGGTACCGTTAAAATTAACGGTACCGTGGGTCATTTAGAGGAACCGTGTCCCTGTTTGACGGATTTTTACTGTTCCTCCTAAAAACCTTGCAACCCTAAACTCAAACCTGCAAATTTTGCAACCTCACACACACACCCTAAGATTCCCGTGCTACACCATAGGACACTCCCATCAACTTTAATTCAAATCTCACCCATCTTGCCTATATAAAGCCTCACCTTGCAAGCTTATCTTGCACTTCATCTTCAACCTCCCATAACACACATCCATGGCTTCCACCCAAGGATCCACCTCTCACATTTCCAAGAAACCTAGAATCAACGTGAAACCACCTTCAAAGCCACTCTTTGTAGATCTTACAAAAGATGATGAAGCAATGACACCACCTTCCCAAGCCACTCCATACTCACCATCACCACCTAATGCACCCCCTGAAACATCCTCTTCCTACACAACATCTTCATCATCCTTCCACACCACATCATCAATGGAGTACACACTATCCCCCATAACTCCATTGGACTATGCCATGCCAACTCCATCTCCAACAAACTCACCACAATCACCCTCTCCTATCATGGCACAACCCAATCAACCTCATCCCTTTGATTTGCATAGTGCTAATTGCCTATGTTGTCTCCATAACCTTAATCTCATCTTCTTCTTAAGAGACGAGATTCATTTCATGTTCTCCTTTATAGAACATCTCTTAACACCACCACCACCCCAAATGATACCACAATCTCCACTACCTCCTAACCCAAACAACTAAACATGACTTTGTTTAATGTTTCAACAATAACTCTTTAGGACCCTTCCGGGAAATGAAGCTTGCCTCTAGTCATTAGGG
This sequence comes from Artemisia tridentata subsp. tridentata, assembly GCA_021014915.2. Classification (NCBI taxonomy): domain Eukaryota; kingdom Viridiplantae; phylum Streptophyta; class Magnoliopsida; order Asterales; family Asteraceae; genus Artemisia; species Artemisia tridentata. The sequence goes on from CP139505.1 coordinate 154,257,071, forward strand.
ATTTATGCTTATCATTGTCTCTTTTATGTTTATCATGAAGTCATACCTATGTATGACATTTCTTTTCTTTTTATGAATGAATGGGCTTTTATGAGGGTTATCTCTTTTTATCTTTTATTTTTGGCTACTTAGCTATTTTTTTTATGCTTGGATATTTGTCTTAAGAGCTACTTGTTAGATATTGTACATGTGTTATCTAACTTTGTTTTGTAGCATACACCATTGCTCGATTCCTTGGTGTTCTCCAAATGAGGGGGAGTATACATCAAGGGGGAGCCTTTGTCACCTTTTTGATTCGACAAAAAGGGGGAGAAATGGGAGGTAAACTCATTAAAAACTTTTTAAAACTAATTTTAACTTAAAATGAGTTTATATTTTGTCATCATCAAAAAGGGGGAGATTGTTGATGCAAATAATGTTCTAAAAACGTTATTTATATCTTTCGATTACTTCACGTTTTGAGGATGACAAAATGTGAAATCATGTTACGTTAAAATTAACGTAAACAAGTTTTTAATCGGAAGATCCCGTTTCTTCGCAAATCATGACACTTCTCTACATGTGGCTAAAACTCTTCAAGAAACCCTAAACTCCACCCCTATATAAATCGAACACCATTTCCCCATTTTCTTTACACCATTCGAAATACATAAAACAACACCACACTCACTTAACTACTGATCTAGGAGTCCAAATAGAAGCTAAGAAAGAGCTTAGGAAGGCTTAGAAGGAGGAGAAAGCTTGGTGTTCACTTTCAAAGCCAATTTGTCAAAAATCCATCATAATCGAATTTTTAAACAAGTAAGTGATCTAGTCCCTTTTAATACCTTTTGTAAACTCTAAATACACTTAAACATGTCACTAAACAAGTTCTAATAGCTAGCTAGATCAAAAACTATTTTTCTTTTTCCTTTTCTGTTTTAACGAGCACAAACAAACACCCTTATTTAATTTATTCGACATATTTAAAAACAAGAGGCTAAGATCTTGAGGGAATAAATTAGATAAGCATATCACTATAATTACATGCATTAAAAACTATGTCATAAGCTTTAGAACCAAAATCCAAAACGTTTTCCTTTTTCTGTTCTTTATCAAGAAACAGTCCCAAACGTCCCTCTTTGGACATTTATTTCGACCATCAAATAAAGTTTATAAAATATGGAATTTTGCCATCTTAAAGACCTCACAGCAAAGTAATTAGAGGAACAAAAGCGTCATCAAAACCTTGTCTCTCCTCGTTTTTATTTGACCATCTTTTGGGCTGGTTGCGTATAAAAAACAAACACCTCCTTAGCGAGAAAACGCCCTAACATCCCCTCTTTGATAAATTATTGCGAGCAAACCACCATAGCTTAGAACTTCGAATTTGAACCATTAGAAAGATCACCTAGCAAACTATTGAAAGGATCAAAAACGTTGTAAAAATATCGCAAGGTCTCGCTTATATTAAATTTTCTTTTGGGCGATTTGAACAAAAACCAAACGCACCCTTTTTAATTCTTTTTAAAGCCATAAACTAAAATATAAGCAAATAAGCTCTTTTCAGCTTATTTTCAAACTTATTTATAACTTATTTCAATAAGTCGTAGCAAGTCTCGCCTTTTTCGAAATTAAAAACGCATTTAAAACGAAATTAAGACTTTTAACGAAACATATTAACACCTTAGGGGTAAAACTTGCCAAAACTGAAAATTGGAGTTTTCTTGGGCCAAAAGTGTAGATATTTCAAAGTTATTAATATAAGGGCTGTTTTTGCCAATGATCCATAGTTGTGGGTATAAATTGTCGCTTTTGAAACTATAGGGTAAAAACTGTCATTTCACCAAAGTTGAGGGGTAAAAGTTACCAATTTATGAAAGTTGAAGGGTAAAAATTGTCATTTTATGAAAGTTGAAGGGTATAAATTGTCATTTTATGAAAGTTCCAGGGTATAAACTGTCAATATTTAAAACTATAAGGGTATAAAGCGTAATATTTTATAAGTATTACGGGAAATACATTTTGGCTCGGTTTATAATAAGAACTCATAAACGAGATATATTTATCTCGTTAACAAACAAACGAAACATAAACATAAAAATATGAACTATGATAAAATCTTATCATCCACCAACTTTTGAAGAGACTTCATGTTGTCTCATTTAACATTTACCCGTTAACAAAAACGTTACGATACAAATATTAAAAATCACGTATATTTGAATACGAATATTTAAAATTGACGTATCCATTCAGGTCGCATGTCGGAGCCATTTACCATTTCATTTTGAGTTAACTTTTGACATCAATCAGATTTCCTATCCAAGGTGAGTCATAGCCCCTCTTTTCTTATTTTGAATTCTTTGGGGGAGATACATGCTCGTTTTACTTACAAATATTACTCGTTATTCATAAACATTCTACTTGATCTATGAAACACTCTATTTGTTTACTAAAACTTATTACTTGCTGAACACAAGTACTTTCTGTATGCTATCCTAATTGTTATTCCCTAAGTTACACTATTGCCATTGAAAAGACCCTCTTATCATGAGCCATTAATCACTTGCGAGTGAGCGCGAATATTGTAAATAGATCTATTGGAGGTTGACAGCCCATTTGTACTAGCCGGATAGATAGCTATAATGCTAGCCGGATTGATAGACAAATGCACTTTATTTGAGACTAAATAGGAAGTTGGAAAGCTCCTACCCGAGGGCATTATTACTAAATTGAATTATGTTAGTAATTTACATCACTCTTGTGATGTCCTACTGTTAAGGTTTGCGTGTCATGAGCTTAGAGCAATAATTATTATTTACCCATAATTGTATTCGTTGCAATTATTCTCTTAAACTTGAAATTTGTGTTCAACTGATTTGCATACAAACACTATGGTTTTCACTCCACTTTTGACTATCGAAATCAACTGTTTTATTAATAAACTCTATGAACTCACCAACCTTTGTGTTGACACTTTTAGCATGTTTATCTCAGATCCATAATGAACGAGGATGGCACGGAGGAGCACGAATACATCAAGAAGGCTATAAATTTTATTATCATTCGAAAACTTATTTTGTAAATCTTTCAACTACTGGGACCTCATTTTGTAAACTCTGATATTTATAAAATTCGAATGATAAATCTTTTAAAACGATTCAATTAGAGATCGTTTTCTATTATTATAACTGTTGTGCCGTCGAGTAACACCCAGCTTGAATTTCGATGCGTATCCCGAAATTGGGGGTGTTACAAGGAAGACTTTAGAGAACAAGTTCTTGATGTGAGTTGGAGTAATCTTGTATGGTTCTCTCAAGGTATTCCTAGTCATATGTTTGTGTTATGGATGGCTATCCATGAAAGATTGCAGACCCAAGACAGATTATACAAGTGGAATAAAGATGACAGTATGAGATGTGCTTTATGCAACTCTTGTATGGACTCTAATGCTCATCTTTTTTTTTCCAATGTACATATGCTGAAAGAATATGGAGTGCTCTTAAAAGAAAGATATTTGCAACTGATCTTCCTTTGGATTGGAGGGACCTAGTAAATACCATGGCCACAAGATTCAAGAACAGAAACATAAGAAGTATTGTGAGCAAAATTGTTCTATGAGCTGGGGTGTACTACATATGGCAAGAGAGAAACAAGAGGCAGTTCACATATGATAAAAGGCCTGCTGAAACTTTACTTGAAACCATATTGGAATCTGTGAAACTAAGACTCATGAGCATCAGGGTTTTAAATTCTATACAGGTCAACAATGTGGCAAAAGAATGGGATATCAAATTTAAAAATGTTCATCTCAACAAATAATTGTTGAAGTCTGTGCAGTAAATGGGTGTTTGGTATAATTGGTTATCAGCAGATGGCTAATACCTTGGTTTTTGAGATTCATATTTTGAGTTTTCATAGCATCATAAAGTAGTATCCTGCTGATGGGAGGTCAAATTCCTTTTGATGATTGAGCAATCTGTTCTGAATGTGTCTGGAATCAGATAGTTCTTAAAGTGCAGAGGTGAATTGTTAAACTCTGCTAATATTCAGGTTTTAACCTTCTCTGCAATTTCTTGCATTTAGAAATTGATTGAGTTTGAGCTCACTTTAGATGAAGGCTCTGTATCTTGGTTTCTAAATAGCCCATGGCTGTTTTGGCCTATTCATCCCCATGGTAGGTCTTTGTTAGATAACTATTGGGAGTGTTTGGGTTAAGACAGTTTATGCTCTATTTTTAAACCATAAAGTGAGTTACCATCTATGAAGGGTATTAGTGAGCTAGTGGGCAGTACATGTTACTAGGAATTGTGAGGAGTGAAAGATGAACCTACATGGTCCTAGTTATGTACTGGTAAAGGAGGTAATGGTTGGTCCTCACTGTAAGGTATGTGTTCCCAGATGGGTGAAGCCATTCTCGAGATGGAAATGTAGCTCATCTGGTATAGCTCTTACAGTGGAGAGGTAAAGGGTTCCTAATGAAGCCATTAACCTGTACTACCTTAGTGATTGTGGTGGCAGGTTGAATGATCAAGGTGGGAAGGGTAAGATGGAAATGTAGTTAAATGGTTATTGGTGCATGGAAAGGTGAATTGAGAACTGCATAATAGTCTGCAAAATGTGTGAATTTGCCTGCAGTGTCTGGAATGATATGCTGTCTGATATAGTATGGAATGATTGTCTGAGAAAGTACTTTAGATAGCCTGAATTAGAGAAATGGTATTATAATGTTGAATACAGTTTGATCTTTATGTAAAAAAGAAGAGTATAGGCATGTCTATCACTCTTTCTTCATTGATGTAAATTGTTTTATGATGATTAATATAATTCACCTTTTGCACCAAAAAAAATAAAGTCATTTAAGATAATAACATTAGTTTGGAATGTTTTATAAGTTTCGGCATAACGCTTCCGTTTATACAACATTCCCTAGTTATCGTGACTTTACCAAAATAGATTTTCACATCACAATATAAATTTCATGTTTCGTTATCATTCGCGTATATATTAGTTTTGGCTTATTGAATATTTTGTGTCCGGTCCGAGTCTAATATATTAAATTCTTTTTGAATTGAATATATTATACCGTCTCAAGTCCAAAATGTCCAATGAGTCCATTATTTAATATCGTAAATCCGATAACGACCCAATACTTGACCAAATGATACAAATCCATTATATGTCCAATATCGAGTCATAATCCGCAATCAAATCCAATTCAAAATTCCAAATATAATCCCAAAGTATCCCCGAAACATACCAATGATCACTCATGTCACCACAAGTAAATATATTACCTCGATGTAACAATTATACATAAACACAACTTTATACATAACCCAAAATGTAGAACACCCCTTGGTGTTTACTGAACCTAAGCACGCCCTATACGGGCTCTCGTTGACTCACACCAAGCAAAATGACACCGTCTTGGGTGGTTCCGTTAAGCCGAAACCAAACAGACGCAAGACCACCGTTGTGGTCTTCTCGTCAAACCCAAACACAACTAATATCTCCACATTTAAATGGACATCAAACCTGGTAATTGAAGTCAAGACCAAATAAACCATAAACCAAAAGACAACATAACTCAACATGCGACAAACACTCCCCTGAGTGTGTCGTCTACACCATCCCAACAATGGACCCCATGGGAATTCCCTAACTGCCGAGAAACAAAAGAAACAATAGATACCCTATACGGGTTTTATAACAAATCCAAAACCAAGCATTATCAACAATCGACTATACCACTTATCAAAATGCAAGTCCAAATCCAAGTGCTCAAAACTAAAGAAATAAGCAAATCCAAGCATCAAACCGATACCAAAATAGATGAATAAATGAATCTAAAGACCAAACCGAGAACCATACTCAGGTTATATACTCGACCCGTGACCAAAGGGTTTCTCCACCCGAGACCATAACTACGCCAAATAAACAATAACTCCGAGTCTACCACACAAATAAGCAAGCCAAAGTCTGATCCAAATCCAAATCCATGACCAACTCGGTCACGACATCAAACCCCAAATAAGTTAGAATCAAATAACGAGAATCAATAATAACAAAAGTACAAATGCAGGCGATCCGTGAGTTGACTCGGTTACAAAACAATCACCATTTTAATAGTTTTAACCACGCGAATCCATTTCCAAAACATGTTTAATCCCATTTTAAATCTATGAAAACATTAACACTTATATCTAATCGGTTTTAAATCAAAGTATACACAAAACGGATCTTAGGTGTGTAAAACTAGAAGGGGGGTTGAATAGTTTTACAGGTTTTTAATTTGTTTCAAAACTTTGCTAATGAAAAACCTTGATTCGAATCTTATGTGTAATCAATCAAAACCAATATGAACACTACACTATACTACATAATATAAACAATGAATGTAAAGGAAAGAGATGGAAAGATCAAACCAGGACAAAGAGATTTATAGTGGTTCTGTCACGAAGCTCTTCTTCGCCCTACTCCACTCCCCGAGTACCACACTCGAGAGTTTCAAGCACTATGTCAATAAACCTCCCTTCAGGCGGAGAAAACCATACAACGTCGCTTATCCTAATTTCCAACACTAAGCTAAATGTCGAGTGCTAATCTTAGCTAGCACCAATCTACCACGATCCACCCGATCCTTTCTACTTCACACACTCAACACACTAGACTCGATCTACCTGATCTACCCTTGATCAATTTGATCAACACACTAGCTCACAAGCTATAAGAGATATTCAATATCTCTATAAGATCACAATGATCTTCTCTCACAAACTCTCAAAAGAAAAATGGACTTGATGTATACAAAGATACAACAAGTGTGTAACAAATGTTACAAGTGCTCTAACTACAACTACAACACTTTGTATCTTCTTAGATACCTTGTGTTCTTCTCTTGCACTAGATGAGGAATGAAGGTGATCACTGTTGGGATTCGTAATCGATACACTGTTAAGGTGGTTAAACCTTTTGTACTTTGTGTATATGATTTATTGAGTGAATATGATTAAGTATGCGGAATCTACTTAATCACACTTAGAAGGTTATTATGGTTATGGAAATGGAGGTATGACAATGAAAAATGAAAGCTTATCACCAAATGATTCAATATTATTAAGATAATAATACGAGTGATCTTGAGTTATCACTAGGGTTACAACCTTGAATATTATGTTTCTATATCTTGTGATATTGTTTTTGTTCTATGTTCTTGAGAGATATATTTTGCACTATAAGTTTAACACACTTATATCTCTAGTCTAAGATCTTTCTTTTATAACATAAGAAAGATCTTTACAATAATGTTAAGTCTTGTCAAACAACTTGCTAGCTTATCTTATGTGTGTCAGTAACTAAGATACAACATGTATCTATGTTTACAACTTGTTCTGTGAGTATAAGATAAAGACTGAGCACATGGGGTAAGATATTATCTACCGTGTATTATTGACTTTCAGTCAACCAGACTTAATATCTTCATCAAGCAGAATTAACTCAGATAGTCACCAGAATTAACACTTGACTTAACCACCAGACTTAACTTCAACGACCAGACTTAACCAGCAGACTTAACTTTGGAACTCACCAGACTTAACTCTACTGCTACCAGATTTAATCACTTGAGAGATTTTCCCGATACTTAAACTTCAGAATATTTAATTCCCAACAATCCTCCCCTAAACATGTGAATCCATTTCAACATGTTTCTGAATTAAATTATGGATTGTGAAGATCTTTCAAACACTTCATAGTCAGACCCTTGGACTGAACTTTCTTCTATTCTGAAAGATTAATATCTATCTCAGTAACTCATCTGCTTTCTAATCTTTGACTTCAACAATATCAATACACATCTTCAGGCTTCAAACATTGACCTAAAAGATGGTGCAATTTCCTTGGATGGAGGAATTATAAGAGGCAATGGTGCTGTGTATCTTGGATGCTTGTTTCAACAAGTGAAATCATCTATCAGCATGCCTTTGCAAGTGATGAACAAACGTAGTGAACTGAAATTGAAACTAAAAGCTTTCTTCGTTTGACCTAGATAGAACTTTCTCCTTTGGAATGCTTCATCCCTTCTGAATATATATAATACTCCAGAATCAGCTCTATTCTTTCAACTTCCTCATCATCTTGTATGCTCTTGTCTTTTCCTCCCTTTCATTGATTAATCTTCCAACTTTATTTCCTCCCCTGAGATGTTTCCTCCCCTGAGATGCAAATAACATTTCCTCCCCTGTTTGGAAGATCTCTCACAATGTATCTCTCCCCATCATCTGAGCTATCACTTAGAACTTGTTATCAGACAATGTTGTATATGTAGCCATCAATTCCTTAAGAGTTTAATTTGCTGCCCTCATCACTTCTAGGTATGTTAACTCCTATGAGAGGTGATTCATGGGGCAATAACTCATAATCCATCAGTTGATGGTTGTCTGAGTCATTTTTATTTCAAAAAGCCTTTTAAGAAATTTTTTGACTTTTAGCAGTATGCATATGATTTTATTATGAAAAATCATACTGCTTTCAACCATTTTGAAGGGATTAAGTGTATAACAGACACTTAATCAAGATTTTGGTTTAATGCAACCTCTGGTTGTGCGAGAACCAATGTTTTCAGTTATAAATAACTGCCTGTGTAAAGATAAACCTATTCAAAAGGCTTTCTTGACAGGGTTTCCAACTCATAGCAATTGTTGCCTCTAACTGAAGTGTTAGATTCACTTTTACTAGCTGTTCTTTCTATCAGATGTCCTTAGACTTGCTCATTATACTTAAAAGTATAAAATGATAGAAAGTGAGTTGAATCAGTTACTGTCTGATCAACTAAGTCATCAATTCAATGTGAAATATGATAACCAGGTTTCAAGAAAGTAGTTTTAAAGAATTAATGAACTTAGGTATAAACCTTTGTTAAGAATTCCCAAACTCAGTCCATCATAAACCTGTTATGTAAGCAACTGATATAATATTCTGCTGCTTCCATTTCACTTGAAAACTTCCTTTGTGCTCAAATGTTCATACATGAAATTGTTAGTCTAAAACCAAAAGAACAATGTACAAAGTACTTGTCTTATATTAGAATAAACATATGAAAAACTGTATGAAATAACACAATTTTAAAGTAATAGATAGTACAAATTTACAAAGACAATAGTACAAACAAAAATTTAACTACCAGACTTAATTGAGTAACTACCAGAATTAACTGAGTAATCACCAGAATTAACCACACTGGTATATAAAAACACATAGATTGAAAAATTTAAGTATTAAGCATTCCAATACTTGCTACCAAGTACTGAAACCTTCCAACATCAAAAGCTTTTGTTAGCAGATCTGCAAAATTATGTTCTGAAGCAATTTTCGTTACTTGAATTAACTTTTTCTCATTGCAATCTCTAATAAAATGATGTCTAATTTCAATGTGTTTTGTTTTAGAATGTTGTACCGGATTTTTAATAATGCAAATTGTACTACTATTATCAATATGAATGACAGTGTTCATAAAATTGTACCCATAGTCAAGAAGTTGGTTTTGAAGCCACAAGACTTGAGCACAGCAACTTGCAGCAGCTACATATTCAGCTTCAGTTTGTTGAAGTAGCCACAGTTGTTTGCTTCTTACACTGCCATGAGATAAGTCTACACCCAAGGAATTGACATCCTCCAGTTGTTGACTTTCTGTCCAAGCTAGCACCAGCATAATCACTATCCGAAAATGCTACCAAATCAAAAGGTGATTCCCTTGAATACCATAGACCCAACCTAGGTTGACCCTTATGATATCTAAAAATCCTCTTGACTGCTGTTAAATGAGAAACCTTTAGAGTGATTTGAAATCTTGCACCAGCACAAACAGAGAACATGATGTCAGGTCTTGATGATGTGAGATATATCAAAGATCCTATCATAGATCTGTATATGTGTACATCCACATTTTCTCCATCTAAATCTTTTGGAAGTTGTTTCTCAGAATCCATTGGTGTGCTTGCTATTTTTGAATCAGCAAAGTTGAACTTTCTAAGAATTTCAGCAACATATTTATCTTGATTAATAAATATGCCTTCATATGACTGTTTAACTTGCAAACCCAAAAAGAATGTAAGTTCCCCCATGGAACTCATCTAAAACTTATCATGCATAAGCTTCTCAAACTCCAAACACATCTCCTTCCTTGTAGATCCAAAGATAATGTCATCCACATACACCTGCACTAACAGAAGATCCTTCTTGTGCTGTTTGATGAAAAGAGTCTGATCAATCTTTCCTCTTTGAAATCCATTCTGTTTTAAATAGGAAGCCAGTGTTTCATACCAAGCTCTAGGTGCCTGGTCAAGGCCATAAAGAGCTTTTACAACTCTGTACACTTTGTCTGGATGGTCAGGATCAATGAACCCTGGAGGTTGTGAGACATACACCTCTTCTTCAATTGTGCCATATAGAAATGCACTCTTGACATCCATTTGGTAAACTGTGAAGCCTAAAAATGAAGCATAAGCTAAGAAAAGCCTAATTGCCTCAAGTCTTGCTACTGGAGCAAAAATTTCATCATAGTCTATACCTTCTTATTGTGTGTACCCTTGGGCTACTAATCTAGCCTTATTCCTAATCACTATTCCCCTTTCATCCCTTTTATTCTTGAAAACCCATCTAGTGCCAATTACCTTTGCATCCTTAGGTAAATCAACTAGCACCCAAACTTTCTGAATCTTGAACTGAAGAAGCTCCTCTTGCATAGCTTCTACCCAGCTTGAATCATCTAAGGCTTTCAGAATGTTCTTTGGTTTAGCTTATGAGAGAAAACATACAAACAAGCAAGAGTTTGAAAACTCATGCTGTTTTGAAGCATAAAGGGCATCAAGAAGCCCTTGTTGGTCTAAAGACATCAGTTGTTGTCTTGTCTTCACCCCTGATTGTACATCTCCTATCACATTTTCTAGGGAGTGGACCTTGTGAATTCTGGTTTGTGGTGTAAGTGGAACATGATAGTTTGGTGGGAGATTGCTCAAATCCACCTCATTGTTTGTTAATTCTGCTTCCTTTGTTAAGTCTACTTCTTCAGTTAAGTCTATTTTAGCAGCATTATCAACAGCAGAACTATTTTCTTGTTCCTTTGTTTCATCTTCTTTGCTTTCATCTTCAACATCTTCTTTAGCTTTACCAGAAGAAGATTCACCAATAGTTGAAGTTGATTCCACACTTGTACTTGACTATATTGGCATCCAAACATGATCTTGGTTTGTCTTCTTTTCTAACCTTGCCTCATCTGTTGCTTGTGAACTTGAAAAATCATTAGTTTTTGCAACAACAGGCACATAATTCATTGATTTGGTTAGAGTTTCAAGATCAAATAACCATTTTGGTTCTTGACCTTCTACATTGGATTTATCTTCCAAAAACTCCACATGTAGATTTTCCTCTACAATCATAGTTCTTGTGTTGTATACTCTAAATGCTTTGCTATTAAGAGAATATCCAACAAAGAATCCTTCATCTGCTTTACCATCAAATTTTCCTAAATGGTCTAAGGTATTGAGAATTGTCACATGACATCCAAAAGGTCTAAGAAATCCTATTGCAGGAGTTCTACCTCTAAAAAGTTCATATGATGTCTTATTGTGAGGCTGTACAACTAAAACTCTATTTTGAACATAGCAAGCAGAGTTGACTGCTTCAGCCCAAAAAGTTATAGGTAGCTTAGAATCAGCTAACATAGTTCTAGCAGCTTCTATTAGTGTTCTATTCTTTCTCTTAACAACACCATTCTGTTGTGGAGTTCTAGCAACACTAAATTCTCTCTTAATACCTTTTTGTTTGCAGAAATCATCCATAACTCTATTCTTAAACTCTGTCCCATTATCACATCTAATGACTTTCACTTTCTTGTCTACTTGGTTTTCTATCTGTGTAATGAATGTCTTAAGAATGCTAGAAGTTTCATCCTTAGAACCTAAAAAGAAAACCCATGTAAATCTGGTATAGTCATCAATTATAACAAGACAATATCTCTTATGCATTATACTACTTACTGAAACAGGTCCAAATAAGTCCATATAAAGCATAGACAATGATTGATTGATAGAGATAAAAATCTTGGGCTTACAAGTGGCTTTGTGTTGTTTGCCTTTAAGACAAGCAATGCATGTTTGATCATTTTCAAATCTTTTGTGAGGTAAACCTCTTACCAAACCATTCTTAACAATTTTATTTATGGTTTTGAAATTAATATGACCAAGCCTTCTATGCCATTTCACTGACTCATCCAATGTGGCCTTTGCAACAAGACAAGTTAAATCTTTTTTGGGAACAATGTTCTTCATGTCAACACTGTACATATTGCCCTTTCTAGAAATTTTAAGAAGTACTTGACTTTCATCAGGCATCTTAAAATCAGGAGAAAGTACAAGACATTCAGTCTCACAGAAAAGAACTTTGTTCTTTTTGTCACACATTTGTGAGACACTAAAAACATTATAATTTAGCTCTTGTACATAGTACACATCTTCAAAATCTAAATTTCCAGTTTTAATGGTACCTTTACCGGAAATTTTGCCACCAACACCTCCTCCAAAGGTAACATAGCCACCATCTAATGTTTGAAAATCAGAAAAATAGGACTTGTTGCCTGTCATGTGCCTAGAACATCCACTATCTGAGTATCCTTGATCCTTTTGTTGATCAATTGAATGTTCCTGCACATAAATGAGAAGTATTAGTTTCTTTTGGGGACCTAAGCCATTACTGACTTGGATCTGCCTCTTGCATCAATGTAATTTAATTTTTTTAGAACAGTTAATGCAACATTGGATTTAGTTGAATTCCAAACCCAACATGCTGAGGCCTTAACAGCATTTTCCCTCTTTGCCCAAGCAGCAGACTTAACTACTTGCCTACCAAAATTAACTGCTTGCCTAGCAGAATTAACTGCTGGCTTAGCAGAATTAACTGCTGACTTTGTAGTTGTCCCCTTTTGTTTCCAAACTTGTTTTTGGACCACTGCTTTTGTTTGAATGGGCCTTTGAACAGACTTTGGTGCATGTTTGTAAGATGGTTTTGCACCCTTAGCTGTTGATTTTGGGTAAACAGTCATATATGGTCTAGCAGAATTAACTTTATTGAAGCCAGACTTAACAGAGACTGTTGTGGGTTTAGTTCTGTTAACCTTAGAACTAGAGTGAAAATGAGATTTAGGTGTTTGCCTTTTGTGGTTCACTCTATTGTTTTCATACCCAGATACCCAATGGTTGTAGAAAGCTGCAAGATGGTCAAAACTACCACATGTATAACAAGCTTTGTTGGAAAAAGCAAAGTCATCACCTAATTGGTTAGACTTGAGATTATTCCAATTTCTTTGAATTGGTTACCTCTGGGCTTGCTAGTGGATCTGTATTGTTCACAATACCTAACTGGTTGCCTAACATGTTTAATGTTTGATTTAGGCCTATCAATATCCTTTTTGACCACTTTAGGAACCTTTGTTCCTGCTTTCTTAACTTTTTCAGGTTTAGACATAACCTGTTCATCTTCATCACTATCAGTTGTACAATCCTCAACAACTATAGCATCTCCTTTCTTAACAAAGGATACCTTGTCTTGAAGAAGTGAAGTTTTATTTAAACTCTCACTTACTTTTTCTATCTTAGGACCCTCAGTAGACTTAGAACCATATTCCATAATTGGTTCTTGAAACTCAGCAAAACCTGTGTGTGCTAGGTCAATACCTGGAGGTGAAGGAACACCTCTGTATGGTGGAGGAACAAATTTGTATCCTAAACCAGACTTAGCTTTATTGATTACCTGAGCTTCCCAAATCTTATTCATTCCCTCTGAGGCATAAGCTAAAGCATCTACTGTTATCTTAACATTTTCACTGTTATTTAGGGCTTTAGCTAGTGCTGCTCTTTCTGAGCAAATTATTTCAGCTTGAAAATCTATTTTTCTTTGAAGAGCATTCATATCATCAGCAAACTTAGACTCATTTTCTTGATAATGTACAAGCCGTTTTACAACAACAAATATACCTCTTTTATGATTACCTAAGTTGGCTAATGCATCATATAATTGTTCTAGTTGATCATCAAATATCTTTTTAAGATCTTCATAAGCTTTAAGAGCAGAACATGATTCAGTAAATTTAATTATGGAATTTCATTCTGAATCAGAAAAGGCCATTAGAGTAGTCTCAGTGGCCACCAGTGCAGCATTTGTTGGTGCTTCCACTTCATCAGCCATGAAGCTCCAATCATAGTTGATACCATCTATGGCTAGCATAGCCCTTGGTTCTTCAACTGTGATTTCCTTCTTCTTCTCTTGCCTATACCATGTGCTTCTATTGTCCTGCTTCCTTGGGTTTCTACATTCTTTAGCAAAGTGTCCTAACCTGTGACAGTTGAAGCACTCTACTTTCTTCTTATCAAACCCAGCAGTTTCATTACCATCAATGGTAATCTGCTTACCAGTTCTCTGCCAGAACTTCTTAGCCCTCATGCTAAGTAAAGCAACCTGCCATTTGATGTCCATCTCTTCCCAATCATTATCATCCAACTGATCAAGATCTTCATGAGTTAGAGGAGAACCACTAGTTTGACTAGACATGAATACACAGAATGCCGGATCTCCAAGTCCTGCAACATTCTTTTGTGAACTAGTAGAAGGACCACCATAGATAGCAGTAGAAACACCTACTTCTTCATCTACCTCATCTGACTTACTAATACTAGGAGATGACAAGAGTGCCACATTCCCAGAACTAGTACTATAGATTCCAGACTTCTTTAGACTTTGTTCAACAATTTTGAAGTTATTGAACAAATCATTGAGTCTCATGACTTCAATGTCTGGTTTGTTCATCCAGACAACCACATGAGTATGGAAGTCATCAAGTAGGCTTCTCAAAAACTTCATGTTGAGATCTTCCTTAGCTATCTTAACACCCAACACAGCTAACTGACTGACAAGCTTATGTAATCTTGAGAACAGCTTATCAAGTGATTCATTGCTATTTGAACTAAAGTTTTCAAATTGTTGTTTTAGGAATGTCTTCTGTGTTTTCTTGGTAGTTTCATTACCACCAAACCATGCACAAATCTCTTCAAAAAGAGTTTTTGCATCTGGATACTTGCTAAAAGATAGCATTTGATCACCAGGAATGGTCATAAGCAACAAGTTTCTTGCCTTTTGATCATTCCTCTTCTGTATCTTTTCATCATTGTTAGATGGTCCAGTATTCCTTTTTCTTTCAGTTTTGTCTTCAAGAATAACATCTGTATAACCTAGTGTAAATGAATCACCATACATAATGATATCCCAAAGAGCATAATCTTGGATCATGAAATATTGCTCAATTCTCAACCTCCATAACTCAAACTCATTCTGTTTGATCATGGGCAACTTTGCAGCAACATTTGTAGCAGTATCTTGTGCATCCATTTCTAGTTCTTCTTCTTCTAAATCAATAATATCAACCTTGCTTTGATACCACTGGTTGGGATTCATAATAGATACACTGTTAAGGTGGTTAAACCTTTTGTACTTTGTGTATATGATATATTGAGTGAATATGATTAAGTATGCGGAATCTACTTAATCACACTTAGAAGGTTATTATGGTTATGGAAATGGAACAGTTGTGTTTGTTATATGACAATGAACAATGAAAGCTTATCACCAAACGATTCAATATTATTAAGATAATAATACGAGTGATCTTGAGTTATCACTAGGGTTACAACCTTGAATCTTATGTTTCTATATCTTGTGATATTGTTTTTGTTCTATGTTCTTGAGAGATATATTTTGCACTATAAGTTTAACACACTTATATCTCTAGTCTAAGATCTTTCTTTTATAACATAAGAAAGATCTTTACAATAATGTTAAGTCTTGTCAAACAACTTGCTAGCTTATCTTATGTGTGTCAGATACAACATGTATCTATGTTTACAACTTGTTCTGTGAGAATAAGATAAAGACTGAGCACATGGGGTAAGATATTATCTACCGTGTATTATTGACTTTTAGTCAACCAGACTTAATATCTTCATCAAGCAGACTTAACTCTGATAGTCACCAGAATTAACACTTGACTTAACCACCAGACTTAACTTCAACGACCAGACTTAACCAGCAGACTTAACTTTGGAACTCACCAGACTTAACTCTACTGCTACCAGATTTAATCACTTGAGAGATTTTTCCGATACTTAAACTTCAGAATATTTAATTCCCAACAATCACTTAGTTGGATGATTGGATCACTCTTTAAACAAAAGAAAACTAAACTAAGTGATCTAGAAGAGAAAATGTGATAAGAGTATTGAACTCAGAAAATTCTGTGTGAAAAAGGATGCCCAAAAACTGTGAAGAGGGCTGGTATTTATAGGCTGAAAAATTCTAGCCGTTATGAAGACACGGTACCACTAAATCACCCACGGTACCACTAAATTTAGTGGTACCGTGCGAGACAAAAACGCTCCTCTTTTTGTCATTAGTAGTGAAAACTTATTTGGGGAAGTTTGGAGCTGATTTTGGGAGGAAAAATAGCTGTTATGTTATTTGAACTTATTTTTCCGATAAAACGTTTCTTAATTATTCAAAAATAACTTGTAAAGTATATTTTTGAAAAAAAAAATATTTTGTCACATTAAAAATGTGAAGTTTTAAACAAAAATTCACTTCTTTGATCATTTGTCAAGTTGTAAATTTGTTTGTGCATACCTAGAGTGATTTGCGTAGAAATGGGATCTTTCGACTAAAAACTTGTTTACGTTAATTTTAACGTAACGTGATTTCACATTTTGTCATCCTCAAAACGTGAAGTTATCTAAAGATATAAATAACGTTTTTAGAACATTATTTGCATCAACAATCTCCCCCTTTTTGATGATGACAAAACCTAAACTCATTTTAAGTTAAAATTAATTTTAACAAGTTTTTAATGAGTTTATATCCCATTTCTCCCCCTTTTTGTCGAAGCAAAAAGGTTGCTAAAGCTCCCCCTCGTTTGGAGGACACCAAGGAATTAAGCAATGATTCTTGCTACAAAACAAAGTTAGATGACAAATATACTATATCTAACATGTAGCAATCACGAAAAATATCCAACCATAAACAAAAAATGACAAAGTGGCCAAGCACCCAAAAATAAAGAAACCACATAAAAGCCCATTTATTCATAAAAACAAATGTCATACATAGGTATGACTACATAACAAACACAAAGAGAAACAACAAGAAGCATAAATCCTTAATGACTAGAGGCAAGCTTTATTTCCAAAAGGGGTCCTAAAGGTTTATTGTTGAAAACTAAACATGAACATGTTTAGTTTTGTGGGCTAGGAGGTGGTGGAGATGGTGACATGATTAGGGTTGGTGGTGGTGTCAAAGGATGCTCCATATAGGAAAACATGAAATGTATCTCATCTCTCAAGGAGAAGATGAGGTTACGATTGTGGAGGCAACATAGGCAATTAGCACTATGTAGATCAAAGGGATGAAGTTGGATTGGTTGTCCCATGATTGGGGAAGGAGGTGGTGGTGAGTTAGTTGGTGATGGGGTTGGCATGGCATAATCCAATGGAGTGATGGGTGAGAGTGTGTAGTCCATGGATGATGGTATGGTGTTGAGAGAGGGAGATGATGAAGATGTGGTTCTAGTGGAAGAAGTTTTGGAAGGAGCATTAGGTGGAGATGGTGAGTGAGGAGTGGCTTGGGAAGGTGGTGTAGTCACTTCATCATCTTTTGTTAGATCAACAAAGAGAGGTTTGGATGGTGGTCTTACGGTTATCCTAGGTTTCTTGAAAATGTGGTTTGTTGATCCTTGTGTGGAAGACATGGTGATTGAGTTGTGTGAGGTTGAAGATGAAATGCAAGATAAGCTTGCAATGGTGAGGCCTTATATAGGGAAAAGTTAGGGAATTTGAATTAAACGTGATGGTAGTGTCCTATGGTGTAGTAGGGGAATCTTGGGGTGTATGTGATTTTGCAAAATTTGCAGGTTGGAGGTTTGAGGTTCAGGGATATAGAGGAAACAGTGAAAATTTGTCAAAAAAGGGCACGGTACCACTAAATACCACACGGTACCGTTAAATTTAACGGTACCATGGCCTATTTAACGGTACCGTGACATTTGAGTCACGAATTTTCCTGTGCAGCCTAGTTCCTGGCAGCTAAGGGAGTTTTCTAGGGGGACTATTTGTAGGAAATGTTGGTGCCTCAAATCACTAAAGATTTATTTTCCTAATATGTCCCATATTAAGCTACTTCTAGCACATAAAGATTATCATGAAATTTGCTAAGATAATCCATAAGCATGCAAACACAAGGGACAAAAGAAGCTATCATCCAAGAATCATATATAAAATTCATGCAAGGTGATAGGATAAATGTCAAGCATGCAAAGTAGTAAAGTGTATTAATCCCTACTATAATTAATCATAAATAAGTTCTAATTATGAAAATAGTTCCATTGGCTTGAGCACACCCTCATTCATCATCACTCGATGAGACATCATAACACGATACCGAATTGTCATCATGATTCCCTTGAGATGATGTACATTCCTAATAGAGAGAGGTGTAGGTGGTTTGAATTAAAGGAGCCATGGTGGGATTGACAAGGAGATATCTATTGTTTTGGAGGTGAGGGAATGAGTTAATGACAAACCGATATAGATGAGTCAACAACATGCCATAGGGTATCGCCTTATTTAGTTGACCCCTGACATCGACAATTCTCCTTGCCACAAAGTAAGCGAGATTGTAGGGTTGCTCGGTGACTAGACAATACAACATATGAGCACAACACGCCGGAAGGTGCTCACGGTTGTGAGGAAGACAAAAGACATTTTCACGAATGACTTCTATCTATCTACGTAGATGTGGATGAATTTCATCAACATAGACTTTGAGTGGATCTAAGTCATACTCATGAGACTCACGGAACTCAATTTTACCTTTTTCTTTAAGAAAACCATGAACTTTTTGAGGAAGATGAATATGCGCTTTAATCTCACATGGAGTGGGAATGAGGGTATTGTAAGTACCAGACTCAATTTGGTGACTCGTGAGGGTTTTGAGAGACCAACCTTCCGTGTAGGAACATTGTCCATGGTTCAAAAGTTCAAGAATGTTAGCTAATTGGTCAAGAGTGAGTGAGATTTCTTGGTTTTGTATCACGAATTGGAGACAAAGTTTGATCCTTGTTATGTACGAGTTTAACTTGTCTATAGAACTCAAGGACAAACCGAGGACAGATTAGATCATTAATCCGAAACAAGCAATCGAATCCGATTTATTGAAACATGGTTTGGATATGATCATGATTGAGAAAGGAGGAATCGACAATACGTCCTTCGTGGAAGAGACGAGACTCTAGGTGACGGAAGCTTTGTATGTGACAAAGTGGGGTGTTTGGTTCAATTGATGGTTTGGGAATGTAATCGGTTGTCAGTTCTTGATTGTAATCAAACATGTGATATCTCTTGTTACATATGAAAAATTTATCAAAGATTAAAATTGAGAATATTTCATTTAAAGACACGTGCCTAGTGTGTGCCTATATGCAAACTATGTGGAGGTGCGGTAATCTCGACTCTATAACTAAAATAATGAGATTACCCAAACGCTCCGAATCTTTACTTTTGCTCAAATAAATATGTTGATAAATACATATTGGTTATGCAATTCAATCAATATTCGTGAGATCATGTATGCATGAGAAAAATGTTTTTAGTTTGTATCAACAATGCACGAAAAATGTTTCATGATCCTAGTTTCGTGAATTTTTTTGAAAATAATGGAATTGGGGTGTTTGGCGACCTCAATGTTTTGGCGCCAAAAATTTGAAAAGTTAGAATATCAATGACACCTAATCCTAATTGCAAGTATTCTAGACATGATTCCTCTTAAACCTACTTAATCTAGTAAAAAAAAGGTTTGAACCAAAATATGTGATTAAAGTGGGTTTATGTAAATCCTATGTTAAGGGAATCATGAAGGTTATACATTGCCTAATCATAGTCCTAGAGACTCAATCAAAATTGAAAAACCCCAATTCAATTTCTATGTATGAACAAACCCTAGACTCAAGGTAAAAGAAAAATAGAGTCAAATGACTTACAAGCCATGTTGAAGAAGTGAAAGTAGTTGGTAATCTTGAGAATCAATGCCTTGAATTAGATTTTGAAGGGGTGTAATTGAATTTTGGGTTGTGAGGTTTGGTTTTGACAGCAATTGCAGAAGTTGGGAAGGTTTAAAATGAATAATGTGGGAAAAGAGGAATGAAATACGAATTGTATCAGATACACGGTACCACGGTACCATTAAATTTAATAGTGTCGTGCCACTTTAGTGGAGCCGTGATCTGCAGGGATGAATTTTCGTCCCATTTTGATTTTTGACGAATAAGTCTCGCTGTTTTAGTGAGACCTTTTGACACGAGGAAAGAATTTATACCTAATAAATTCTTTTGACGAGGAGAACCTGGACTAAACGAAAGGAGATGACTTTAATATTTTCGGTGAAATATTCAAATAGTCATACGAGGGATGTGAAGAATGACTCAATATTTCCAGTGAAATATTTAAAGAGTCATGAGATAAGACACACGAGATAACTTCAATATTTCCAGTGAAATATTTAAATAGTCATGAGATTTATGGAATATGTTCCATCATTCCTAGACCTAGACGAAGATAGTTGAAAGACTCTCGCTTGAGAGGTTTGGTTAGGATGTCGGCGCTATTGTCTTGAGAGGGAACTTTCTCAATAGAAATGTTTCCTTTCTGAACGTTATCGCGAAGGAAGTGGTGACGAATTTCGATGTGTTTAGTACGAGAGTGTTGAACGGGGTTTTTGCTCAAGTCAATAGCACCTTTATTATCGCACATAATGGGAACGTCGTCTAGATGGATGTCATAGTCAATAAGAGCTTGTTTCATCCATAGTGCTTGTTGACATGCCTTTCCGGCGCTTACGTACTCGGCTTCGGTCGTGGAGATAGCAAGAGCCGTTTGTTTCTTGGAGAACCAAGAAGTTAGACAACAACCCATGAAGGTACAAACGCCACTCGTACTTTTTCGATCCACATAATCTCCCGCATGATCAGAGTCGGCATAGACAACAGTTTCTACACCGCTTCAAGGTGAGAGGTTTTGGGATCCTCTTGGAAGCGAGCACAAAGGCAGACACTAAACATGATATCGGGCCTACTTGCCGTGAGGTATAATAAACTTCCTATCATACCTCTATACTTAGTGCTATCCACGGACTCACCTTCTTCATCTTTCGTGAGTTTAATTTCCGTGGACATGGGAGTTTTCATGGGCTTAGACTCTTCTAAACTAAATTTCTTAAGCATCTCCTTACTATACTTAGATTGATTAAAGAAGATACCATCTTCCATTTGTTTTATTTGTAGACCAAGGAAGAAATTTAATTCGCCCATCATGCTCATCTCAAACTCGTCACGCATGATCTAAGAGAAATCATCGCACAGTTCAAGACAAGTTGAACCAAATATGATGTCGTCGACATATATTTGAACAATGATGAGACGTGAAATACGTTTCTTCGTGAAAAGTGTGTTGTCAACCACTCCCATGGTATATTCATGTTCAATCAAGAATGCCTTTAGTCTATCGTACCAAGCTTTAGGAGCTTGTTTGAGACCATAGAGTGCTTTCTTGAGTTTATAAAAATGATTCGGTTTCTCAAAATCAACGAATCCCGGAGGTTGTGCAACATATACCTCCTCGTTGATATAACCATTTAGGAATGCACTTTTCACATCCATTTGGTATAATTTAATGTCTAAGGCGCAAGCATATGCAAGGAGTATTCTAATAGACTCTAATCTAGCTACGGGTGCATAAGTTTCATCGTAATCTGTTCCTTCTTGTTGGTTATAGCCTTGTGCTACTAACCTTGCCTTATTCCTAGTTACGACGCCATTTTCGTCGAGTTTATTTCTAAACACCCACTTAGTTCCTATGATGGTTTGATTCTTAGGTGGAGGTACTAAATCCCAAACTTGGTTTGCGGTGAATTGATTTAACTCTTCTTGCATGGCAACTACCCAGCTTTCATCCTTAATTGCTTCACCGACATTCTTAGGTTCTACGGTAGATATAAAACAAAAGAAATTACTTTTGTTTTGTGCTTATGACCTAAGAGTTCTTTGGTTTAGGTTTCCTATGACATTTTCAATGGGATGGTTCTTGGATTCCTTAATGTTGACAACTTCGTCAACTTCAACTACTTCATCCTCAATGTCATTTTCTAAGGTTTTCTTGCCATTAACCTTAATGGCTTCTTCCTCATCTAAGTCATCATCTACCAGGGGTGATGTCTTAGTTGGTGGAGGACTTTCATCGAATGTCACGTTGAGTGATTCTTTGAATTTCATTGTTTCCTTGTTCAGGACAACATAGGCTTTGCTATTTTGGGAGTAGCCTAGGAAAACACCTCCGTAAGACTTTGGGTCAAACTTGGTGAGGTAGTCTTTAGTGTTTAGTATGAAGCACTTGCTTCCAAACACTCTAAAGTAATCAAGAGTAGGTTTTCTACCTTTCATGATTTCATATGGTGTTTTTCCTAAGATAGGTCTAATTAGAATCCTATTTAGTATGTAAGTTGAGGTGTCCACCGCATTACACCAAAACTTCTGCGGAATTGATTATTCATTCAACATCGTTATACTCATCTCTTGTAGAGTACGATTTTTTTGCTCAACTACCCCATTTGATTGTGGAGTGCGTGGAGCCGAGAAATTGTGTTTAATACCATTAGCATCACAATATACTCCAAATTGCACTTCATTATCAAATTCCCCACCATGATCCGTCCTAATAGAAACTATTGTACACCCTAGTTGATTTTGGACTTTCTTACTAAAGATTTCGAATTCCTCGAACGCTTGTGTCTTATTCTTAAGGAATCTAGTCCAAGTATACCTAGAGTAGTCATCAACTATTACTAAGGTGTAGTAATTTCCTCCGTAGCTCCGTACGGCGGACGGACCAAATAAGTCCATGTGAAGGAGTTCTAGGCATCTAGAGGTCGAGACCATATTCTTAGCTTTGTGGCTAGAGTGAGCTTGTTTTCCAACCTTACAAGCATCACAAAAGTGTTTATCAAACTTAATCTTAGGTAGGTTTCTAACTAGTTCTTTAGACGCCAATGATTGTATTAAACGTATATTGGCGTGACCTAGTCTCCTATGCCATAGAGTGGAATTATCATCTATGGTTGCTAGGCAAATCCTATCCTGAGGCTTATTCCCTATTTTCATAACAAATAAGCCATTCTTCCTAACTCCTTTGCCTATGGTTTTACCATTCTTAGTGATCTCACTACCCTCTTCGGAGAATATAACTCTACACTTATTGTCTACCATTTGACTAGTGCTAAGCAAGTTAAATCCTAAGTTATCTACATGCTCAACATTTCTAATAGTGAGGGAGTTTTGAGTAATCGTACCTTTGCCTATTATGTTGCCCTTAAGTTTACTACCGAAAGTGACATTACCTCCGTTGTATGCCTTGTATGATGAGAATAGACTCCGGTTACCCGTCATATGATTAGTGCATCCACTATCCTTGACCCATTCGTCGGGCTCCAAGTCGATTCCCAAGCATATCTATTGAATAAGACAAACATTCAAACATTTGGTCCCCAATATCTCATGGGTCCAAAGTTCTTAGTATTAAACATCCCATGCATTAGTTGCATTTGGTTAGGATGTTGGAACGGAGGACAAATTTCCCATGGTAAGTAACTTGGTCTTCCAAGTTACGGGAAGGTTACTTGGATAACTTGGTCTTCTAGAGTTACCTCTCGGTAGAGGAGTTCTTGACCGAGGTTTAGGAACATTTGTTTTTCTAGGTGGAGGAGTCTTTGACCTAGTGTCGGGTTTTAAAAAACCAAGCCCGGGGGTTGACAAGGGTTTGTAAAAGCTTTTGACTTCCTTTTTACTAGTAATAGGTACTTTGACACTATTAACAACTATGTGACGTGATTTAGGACTTGAATTAGTTTTCAGATTCGACTCAGTTCTGTCTCTAGTACCCGACGGTACCACGGTACCACTAACATTAGTGGTGCCGTCTGTACCTTTAATGGTACCGTCCACCTGTTCGACAGAACTTAAGGGTTTGACAAATTTTACTTGTTTCGTTTTACTTGTCGAAGCTTTATTTGGGTCAAATCCTAAGCCCGCTCCGGCATGTTCACTATACCTAACGTTTTCAAGCATATCATTAAGTGACTTTGTCCCTTTTTCAAACTTAATGATCCTTAAGCATTTTCTTTGAGTTTTTCATTTTCTACTCGAAGACTTATGCATGACCAACATCCTACGTCTACTTCTTTATTTTTCTCAAGTCTTTTGACTTGATCCTTTAGTTCTAAAACTTGCACTTCGAGTTCATGCAATTTTAATTTTAGTGTTTTGTTTCTACCTAAAATTTTAGAACTTACTTCGCATAGTTTATTATATTCGTCATGTAATCTATTGTCATCAATTGACGAATTATCATCACTATAATAAGAAGAGTCGAAATGTACCTCATTCGAAGCATGAGCCATTAGGCATGTTTCATCGTTGGGTTCTTCTCTTCTTCTTCACCGCTATCACTCCAAGAGCCTCCAATGAAAGCTCTTTGGTTGTTGGTTTTCGGTGGTTTGGGACATTCTCCTATGAGATGATTAGAATCTCCACATCTAGAACATCTCCTATCACTCGTTCCTTTCTTCTCAACTCGGTTCTTTTGTGATGGCTTCTTGTCATCACGAGGTTGCCTAACGAACCTACCTCTTCTCCTAAAGAACTTTTTAAAGTCTCTAACGGCTAACGCATACTCTTCATCTTCACTATTGGAATTCGAGCATTCCTCATCACCAGACTCCTTTTTGGCTTTCAATGCTAGAGATCTAACTCTCTCGCTTTTGCCTTTGACAATATCGGAGTCTTTCTTGATTATCATTTCATGAACTTTCAAGTTTCCTATAAGTTCATCAAGTGATAATGTTGCCAAGTCCTTTGACTCTTCAATGGCGGTGACCTTTGCTCTCCATTTGGGATGTAGAGCCCTAAGAAACTTCCTAACATAGTTCTTGCTAGAGTAACCTTCATCAATAGCTTAAAGACTAGTAATAATAGTATTAAATCTAGCAAAAGTATTATCAATAGATTCATCTTCCGAAATGGAAAATTGTTCATATTGTTGCACAAGAAGATCTATCTTGTTTTCTTTGACTTGATTATTACCTTGGTGAGTGACTAACAAAGTTTTCCAAATATCTTTTGCCGTATTACACATGAAAATTCTTTCAAATTCCTTTTTAGGCAAAGCATTATAAATCATCATTTTAGCCTCATCATTTTTGGCTAGTTTTCTTTTAAGTTCATCACTTTGTTTACTATAAGGAACTATTTCATCCTTTTTAGTTTATGGATTCTTTTGAATCAGTTGAAAGTCACCCTCAGTAATAATATGCCAAAGATCAATGTCTTTTGATTTCACATACATTTCGAATCTTGTTTTCCAATATATAAAACAATCGGTTTCGAAAAGTGGTTGTCTTTGCATAGATTTCCCTTCTTGGTATTTGTCGGAATCCATTGATCGATTCAAGTTTTGAAATACAATTTACTTTAAAATCTTGACTGACGTGGCTCTGGTACCAATTGTGGAAGGGGGGGGGGGTTGAATAGTTTTATAGGTTTTTAATTTGTTTCAAAACTTTGCTATTGAAAAACCTTGATTCGAATCTTATGTGTAATCAATCAACACCAATATGAACACTACACTATACTAAGTAATATAAACAATGAATGTAAAGGAAAGAGATGGAAAGATCAAACCGGGACAAAGAGATTTATAGTGGTTCGGTCACGAAGCTCTTCTTCGCCCTACTCCACCCCCGAGTATCATACTCGAGAGTTTCAAGCACTATGTCAACAAACCTCCCTTCAGGCGGAGAAAACTGTACAACGTCGCTTATCCTAATTTCAGACACTAAGCTAAATGTCGAGTGCTAATCTTAGCTAGCACCAATCTACCACGATCCACCCGATCCTTTCTACTTCACACAATCAACACACAAGACTCGATCTACCCTTGATCAATTTGATCAACACACTAGCTCACAAGCTAGAAGAGATATTCAATATCTCTATAAGATCACAATGATCTTCTCTCACAAACTCTCAAAAGAAAAATGGACTTGATGTATACAAAGATACAACAAGTTTGTAACAAATGTTACAAGTGCTCTAACTACAACTACAACACTTTGTATCTTCTTGGATACCTTGTGTTCTTCTCTTGCACTAGAAGATGAATGAAGGTGATCACTTGGTTGGATGATTGGATCACTCTTTAAACAAAAGAAAACTAAACTAAATGATCTAGAAGATAAAATGTGATAAGAGTATTGAACTCAGAAAATTCTGTGTGAAAAAGGATGCCCAAAAACTGTGAAGAGGGCTGGTATTTATAGGCAGAAAAATTCTAGCCGTTATGAAGACACGGTACCACTAAATCACCCATGGTACCATTAAATCACCCATGGTACCACTAAATTTAGTGGTACCGTGCCAGACAAAAACGCTCCTCTTTTTGTCTTTAGTGGTGAAAACTTATTTGGGGAAGTTTGGAGCTGATTTTGGGGGGAAAAAATAGCTGTTATGTTATTTGAACTTATTTTTCCAATAAAACATTTCTTAAGTATTCAAAAATAACTTGTAAAGTATATTTTTGAAAAAAAAATGTTTTGTCACATTAAAAATGTGAAGTTTTAAACACAAATTCACTTCTTTGATCATTTGTCAAGTTGTAAATTTGTTTGTGCATACCTAGAGTGATTTGCGTAGAAATGGGATCCTTCGACTAAAAACTTGTTTACGTTAATTTTAACGTAACGTGATTTCACATTTTGTCATCCTCAAAACGTGAAGTTATCGAAAGATATAAATAACGTTTTTAGAACATTATTTGCATCAACATTAGGGTTTCGTCTTACCAACAAAAAAGGGGAGGAGGAGAAGGGGTGAGAGAAGTGGCGGTAGTGACGGCGATGATGGTGGTGGCGACAGGAACACAGTGGTGGTGACTTTCGGACCCAAACAAACCCGAACATGACTCCAACATCCCAATTTGAACCGATCTACCTTCGTACGTATGCATCTCACGTCAAAAAATGGTGGAGGTGACGACATGGTGGTGGCAACGACGGCTGGTGGCGTTGGTGGCTTGGCCGGAAGTTGGCCGGAACAGCCGAAGCGGCGTCGAATTTAATAGGGGAACAATAGCCCTAGTATGGGTTATAATGAGCTTATATAGGCAAGCCAAGTACTATTCTTGCAACCTTAGGGACTGCTTATGTAACCCTAGGAATTTCAGGGGTTGGCGGGGTAATATTAACTGCAGGGACCATATTCGTAATTTAGGCTATCTTTCACGAAATGAGGCTCGGGGCTCATTTAGGCTAGTAAACAGCGGATTCAAGACACGAGAATTACGCCATCGCGCTCAGAATAATATTTCAAATAAAAATGACTATTCATACGCCTCATTTCTCACAAATAATAAAATAATCAAATCAAATCGTTGGTTGCGCCAGCACGCGTTGTGTGCAAATTACGCGTTTCGCGAGGTAACTTCACGTTTTAGAGTCAAATAAGCTTGGAAAGGTTCGTAAATGAAAAATAGGGATAATCTCGTATAAAAATACGTCTGAAAAATTATGGGGTATTACAGTCTCACCTCCTTAAACAGAATCGCGTCCTCGCGATTCAATTCAAGTTACTCGTTACAGTAAAAAAGGGATGAGTATATACGCACAGGGATTTGTCTTCACGTTCCCATGTGAATTCAAGGCCTCTTCCTGAGTTTCAACAAACTTCACCAACAAGGATATGACTTTACTAAAGTCGTCTGATTTCACAGTCCATGATTTTGATAGGTTTCTCAACAAGGTTTAAACATTCATCAATCTGGATCTCTCCCGAAGGAATAGCAACTGCCTCATCAGCAAGTCATTTCTTCACATTGCACATAAAAACGTTGCGAACACTGTTGAGTCCTGACGGTAGCTCGAGTCTGTGAGCTACCGGTCCAACTCTAGCAAGGATTTCAAAAGGATCAATATAGCGAGCATTTAGCTTTCCATGTTTACTAAACATATCACACATTCTCATGGTGAATCCTCAAGCATAATCTATGCTTTAACTGGGAATTCAAGAGGTTTACGTCATTTGTTAGCATAACCCTTCTGACGATTCGTGAGCAGCTTGCAACTCGGTTCTGATCTGAACGATTTTCTCGATAGTCTCATGAACAAGTTCAGGGTCAGTAAGTTGGGTATCCCCAACTTCTACCCATCAAGTCGACGATCGGCACTTGCGACCATAAGGTGCCTCGTACGGTGCTGTTGAAATACTGGAGTCGTAGGTATTGTTATAAGAAGATTTGGCCAACGGGAGGTGTCTATCCCAACCATTGCCACACTCGATTACTCAGGTAGAGGTGAGGGATTCGCTCCTGAGGTCTAGCTTATGATATAGTAGCAAAAACAGCAAATCTACTTACAAAATGATTTGTGAAATGATTTGTGAAACAGCTTATAGGATAATAGGAAAAACAATTCATCGTTTATAAAATTGTAGCAAAGTCAAAACTTTGATTTTTAGTTTGATTCATATCATCGTAGCAAGGCAGCAAAACGTTATATGAAATCGTTTTGCTAAACGATTTGTAGAACAGTTTATGGGGTAACAGGAAAATAGTTCTCCATTTATAAAATGGTAGTAAGATCAAAATTTAATTTTTGTAAAATAGCAGTAAAACATTTTGTAGGTTGACCGTAAAGTGGTCGGTAGAAAAATCAAATGCAGTTTGTAATTTAATGGCAAAACAGTTTATTATCCTATAAGAGGTTAGCAAAGATAATTGTATTCCCGAGGGACGAGAGAAAAGTTAGGTGGTTGTCCCAAGTAACGCGGTTCACGTTACTCCTTAAGGTCTTAAGATTTATGTTGGGCGCGAAATCTCTCTGCCAAATGGAGAGTTTAGCGAGTTCAGGGTATAACTCTGAGAGAGGATGTTGATTGCTACTAGCAATCAGTCGGTTGAATCAGTAATGTACATAGTACTTAAAGCGAAAGGTACAGCATTGATTGAACAACATCGATTGAGCACAAGGCTTAGGGTAGAGGCGACAGTAACAAGACCACAACAAAACAAGGCCGAATAACAATTCCAAATCCGGAATGAGGTCCAAAATCACAAAATCCAGCGATCCAAATTCAAACATAGCCAATATCAAATCCAAACGTAGCTAAAATCAAATCCAAACGTAGCCGAAATCAAATCCAAATATAGCCAAAATCAAATCTAAACGTAGCCGAAATCAAATCCAAATATAGTCAAAATCAAATCTAAATGTAGCCAAAATCGAATCTAAACATAGCCACAATCAAGTCCAAACACTCCAATAAGCTCAGGTGGGCTTATTACGCTCTTAAGGGGTTACAAATAAGTAACTCGGATTCAAATGGTGCCAATCGGGTCTAACCCGACCCGATGCAAACTACGGCCAGATGGCGACAAATAGGAATTCCATATAACGGAGACGTATAGTGGTGCCAGGGGTATTACGGTTCATGCAGTGTTGTAATGCCAGTGTGTTGTGTGTGTGGAAGTAATATTCTATGTCCGTGTACACACTCAAAACTTTACCATTTCAAAAATCAAAGACCACCCGAACATAATTCCATTATAACTACTCCCAGTATCGCAAAATTCACCTTTGAGTCGGACATAGGTGATCAGGCTATGTCCCACTGTCCCTGGTTGAATATAGGTGATCAGTCTATATTCACCCGAGGTTCAATGAATTTTGAAATACTCAGCCTAGTTATACTAGTAGTATGTCCTTTACATCCAAAATCATTCCCAAAACCACGACAAGTGTACAAACTCGACATTCAATAATGAGATTACGCAAGGAAATAGCGTAACTCCGCGACAGGTACGGTGCGTGCATAAGCATATGGAAATGCTTATAGTGAACAGCTAAAACAGGCGGATATACAATATCCAATAGTCATGCACACATCTCAATAAATATATAATCAAGCATCTCATCAAACAACTCGTCAAATATATCATGAACATCTCATCTAATATATCATTACTCGTCTCATCAATTATATCCTCAAACAAAATCATACGTGAGGCATCAGCTTGGCAGACAGGTACGTGGCGGTCAGAGGGTTAAGTTTTCATAAAAGTGGTTATAGTACAGGTTTTAGAAAATATACCCAGTTCTCAATAACCTAGGCTCTGATACCAATCTGTAACACCCCCAAAATCAGGTCCAGCGGAAGCATACATGTCACTGGGGTGCTACTAAATTGGTATCACAACACAAGTACAAAGAACAGTTTATACCTCAATCATTTAGAATAAAATTCATTAACAAAAAGTGTTAAATTTGCATTATTCAAAAGTAGTGCGAAAATAGGCCCATAAAATAAGTAAAACGGTCCAAAAAGTTTATCAGAGTCATCTATGACCATGCCCTTTGCCAAGCGCCTCCAATAGTATGCAATCGTCTTAAACCTGAGAAATACATGCTAAAAGTGTCAACACAAAGGTTGGTGAGTTCATAAGTTTGTGAGTTAAACCACGAAGCTGTGTATAATGAAGCATAGGACAATAGTGAGCAAGATATACAAATGTGAGCACATAACAAACTAGCAATAGCTGAACCTCAGCCTAAAAACACGCATAAATGATCCACACATAGATTGGGTGCCACTTCCCAAATTCATACTGGGTGCCACTTCCCAAAATGTATACTGGGTGCCACTTCCCAAAATACATACTATCAATGCATCACAAAATAGTTGCACACGTTCAAGCCAAGTCACATAAATTGGATTTACACAATAAGGCACATATTGCAATCAAAACACACATATTGTCCAAAATCATGAAACCAGTAGCTCACAACATGAAAGCATTCAAAAGCATTGAGTTTAGTTAAAAACGAGCATGTATTCTCCCCCAAAACAGTTTTAAAACAAGTAAAAGTAGGGGCCATGAACTCACCTTAGCCACAGCAATGCAAAGATCACAACTGACACGACTGGCATCTAGAGCTAATCACAATGGTATCCAGGAGACATGCACAAAGGTACACGGAGGTACAAGCACAACGGTACGAGATCGACACAACCTAATACGTATACGGTTATCTCAAAATACGTCTCGCACAATAATAAAGTCTACAAAAGACAACGTGTCGTAGTTTTCGTGGATTACTCAATTTCAATACTTATCAAAAGCTTAGTATCAACGTTTCGTGTAGTGGTAGGAAAACATAGACTCTAAATACAACTCACGCCAAAGAGGAAAAGACATCGTCAAAGTCGAGGAAATACTGATGAGTACTCAAACTAACAAAGGAATATTCAGAAAATAATGACAAATAGATAGAACAATACAAATAGGTCAATTGGTAGTTTCGGTATTTACCCAGTAATCCCAAACAGTTCTAGAAAAGCTAATTTAGGTTTTTATAATAAAGTCATTTAAGATAAAAACATTAGTTTGGAATGTTTTATAAGTTTCGGCATACCGCTTCCTTTTATACAACATTCCCTAGTTATCGTGACTTTACTAAAATAGATTTTCACATTACAATATAAATTTCATGTTTCGTTATTATTCGCGTATATATTAGTTTTGGCTTATTGAATATTTTGTGTCCGGTCCGAGTCTAATATATTAAATTCTTTTCGAATTGAATATATTATACCGTCTCAAGTCCAAAATGTCCAATGAGTCCATTATCTAATATCGTAAATCCGATAACGATCCAATACTTGACCAAACGATACAAATCCATTATATGTCCAATATCGAGTCATAATCCGCAATCAAATCCAATTCAAAATTCCAAATATAATCCCAAAGTATGCCCGAAACATACCAATGATCACTCATGTCACCACAAGTATATATATTACTCCGATGTAACAATTATACATAAACACAACTTTATACATAACCCAAAATGTAGAACACCCCTTGGTGTTTACCGAACCTAAGCACGCCCTATACGGGCTCTCGTTGACTCACACCAAGCAAAATGACATCCTCTTTGGTGGTTCCCTTAAGTCGAGACCAAACAGACGCAAGACCACCCTTGTGGTCTTCTCGTCAAACCCAAACAAAACTAATATCTCCACATTTAAACGGACATCAAACCTGGTAATTGAAGTCAAGACCAAATAAACCATAAACCAAAAGACAACATAACTCAACACACGACAAACACTCCCCTGAGTGTGTCGTCTACACCATCCCAACAATGGACCCTCGTGGGCATTCCCTAACTGCCGAGAAAAAAAAGAAACAATAGACACCCTATACGGGTTTTATAACAAATCCGAAACCAAGCAATATCAACAATCGACTATACCACTTATCAAAATGCAAGTCCAAATCCAAGTGCTCAAAACTAAAGAAATAAGCAAATCCAAGCATCAAACCGATACCAAAATAGATGAATAAATGAATCTAAAGACCAAATCGAGAACCATACTCGGGTTATATACTTGACCCGTGACCAAAGGGTTTCTCCACCCGAGACCATAACTACGCCAAATAAACAACAACTCCGAGTCTACCACACAAATAAGCAAGCCAAAGTCTGACCGAATCCAAATCCATGACCAACTCGGTCACGACATCAAACCCCAAATAAGTTAGAATCAAATAACGAGAATCAATAATAATAAAAGTACAAACACAGGCGATCCGTGAGTTGACTCACTGATTTGACTCGGTTACAAAACAATCACCATTTTAATAGTTTTAACCACACGAATCCATTTCCAAAACACGTTTAATCCCGTTTTAAATCCACGAAAACATTAACACTTATATCTAATCGGTTTTAAATCAAAGAATACACAAAATGGATCTTAGAGTTTCGTCTTACCAACAAAAAAGGGGAGGAGGAGAAGGGGTGGAGAAGTGGCGGTAGTGACGGCGATGATGGTGGTGGCGACAGGAACACAGTGTGGTGACTTTCGGACCCAAACAAACCCGAACATGACTCCAACATCCCAATTTGAACCAATCTACCTTCGTACATATCGTGTCAAACAATGGTGGAGGTGAAGACATGGTGGTGGCAACGGCGGCTGGTGGCGTTGGTGGTTTGGCCGAAAGTTAGCCGGAACAGCCGGAGCAGCGCCAGATTTAAGAGGAGAACAATAGCCCTAGTATGGGTTATAATGAGCTTATATAGGCAAGCCAAGTACTATTCTTGCAACCTTAGGGACTGCTTATTTAACCCTAGGAATTTCAGGGGTTGGCGGGGTAATATTAACTGCAGGGACCATATTCGTAATTTAGGCTATCTTTCACGAAATGAGGCTCGGGGCTCATTTAGGCTAGTAAACAGCGGATTCAAGACATGATAATTACGCCATCGCGCTCAAAATAATATTTTCAATAAAATGACTATTCATACGCCTCATTTCTCACAAATAATAAAATAATCAAATCAAATCGTTGGTTGCGCCAGTATGCGTTGTGTGCAAATTCCACATTTCGCGAGGTAACTTCACGTTTTAGAGTCAAATAAGCTTGGAAAGGTTCATAAATGAAAAACAGGGATAGTCTCTTATAAAAATACGTCTGGAAAATTACGGGGTATTACACCTACCAACTTGGCACTCATGGCATTTTCAGACTCAGAGGTATATACAAATAATACTTGCTCAAAAAGTTGTCTGAAAAACTATGAAACTCTTAAAACTCAGTATGATAATTTAAGAGTAGAGCTTAATCAACCTGAGTTTAATCTTGCAAATTATAAAAGAGGTTTAGCTGTTGTGGAGGAACAACTTGTATTTAACAAGAAGAATGAGACTGTCTTTACTAAGGACATTGATGTGCTCAAAAGAGATATATCATACAAAGATGCTGAGATTAGTGTGCTTAAAAATGAACTAGACAAAATTAAGCAACAAAAAGAAAATATTCAGGTTAGAGTAGAAAGGTTTGAGGGTACAACTAAGAGTGTAGACAACATTATAAAGTGCCAGTACACTGAAAAACTTAAGAAAGGTCTAGGTTATTATGTTGTTCAACCACCACATACAGGGATGTTTCCACCCCCAAAGCTTGACTTGTCTGAACCTGAGATTGCCTGTTATGGACCTAAGGCTTGTGAAAGTGTTTGTATAGATAAGCCTGAAGAGGTTAAGGAATCTTTTGAGAGAGCTAGTGACACCTCATTGGTTGATGAGATGGTGTTAGAGGTTAAGGTAGAAAAGAAAACTGTTCATACTGTTGCTAAAATAGAAGTCACTAAACCTAAACAACAGGTAAAACCAGTTAGGAAACAGGTTAAATATGCTCAGATGTATAGATCACATAGTCCTAGGGGAAACCAGAGAAATTGGAACAATCAAAACTCCCAACAATTAGGAAGTGAATTTGTCATGTATAATAAAGCCTGTTTTACTTGTGGAAGTTTTTATCATGTTTAGGCAAATTGCAACTACCACCAAAGGGAAAGGGTGGTAAATGGGAATTCTAGGGTGAACACAAATGGCTTTGCTAAATATAATCACTCTAATGCTCAAAGAAACATGGCTCCCAGAGCAGTGTTAATGAGAACTGGCCTTAGACCCTTTAATACAGTTAGGCCAGTTAGTACTGCTCAACCCAAATCAACAGTTTTTAGTGCAAAACCAACATCATACTTTTCTAAATTAGCACAACAAACTGCTACAAGGCCCTTTTATAAGAAAATAGCATTTGAGAACAAGAAAAGGGTTAATACTATTTACAAAAGAGTTAATACTGCTAGGCCAAATTCAGCAGTTTTAAATGCTATTAGGGCCAAACCTGATAGTGCATCAATCATATTGAAGAAACATAATTACATTGATGCACGAGGCAGATCTAAGTCAGTAATGGCTTGGGTCCCCAAAGGAAACTAATTTCCTTTATTTTATGTGCAGGGACATTCAACAGAAGAGGATCAAGGATATGCTGACAGTGGATGTTCCAGGCACAAGACTGGTAACATGTCTTATCTCTCAGATTTCAATGAATTTGATGAAGGATATGTTGCATTTGGGGGAGGAGCCAGAGGAGGTAGAATTACAGGGAAATGTACAATAAAAACTGGCAAGCTTGATTTTGAGGATATGTACTTTGTTCAAGAACTTAAGTTTAATCTCTTTAGTGTCTCATAGATGTGTGACAAAAAGAATAGTGTTCTCTTTACTGAGACTGAATGTCTTGTTCTTTCTCCCAACTTTAAGTTACCTGAAGAAAATCATGTATTACTCAAAGTTCCTAGAAAGAACAACATGTACAGTGCTGATATGAAGAACATTGTTACTAAAGAGACTTTAACTTGTCTTGTTGCAAAGGCCACACTTGATGAATCAATGCTTTGGCATAGGAGGCTTGGTCATGTGAACTTTAAAAACATTAATAAACTTGTTAAGGATAATCTTGTGAGAGGATTACCTTTAAAATGTTTTGAAAATGACCAAACTTGTGTTGCCTGTTTGAAGGGGAAGCAACACAAAGCTACTTGTAAGTCCAAGATTTATAACTCTAATACTCAACCATTATTCATGCTACATATGGACTTGTTTGGTCCAACATCTGTGAGTAGTTTAATGAATAAGAAATATTGCCTTGTTGTGTAATACCTCACAAATTTTCATCTATATTTTCACACCTATGATATTTTTATATCACTTTCACGGGTAAACTTTTTGCTTCATCCCACTCCAACTATGTAAAGTAACTTACATAACCCTCTAGACGTGCTCACGCAACTACCAATGCCAATTATCTCTATGTTTACCTCATGTAAACACTCCTGGTATGTCAAGTCTAAGTTACAAAAATCCTATTATAAAGTATACTATCAATCTAACTTACTATATCTAACATATTACCAAAACAAGCCCTATATGTTTACGGTTATTTTAAAAACCCTAATTTCAAGTTAAAACTAATTTGAAAGTGTTCAAGGCTTAAGTATAAGTTATCCTAGCTACATTTTCCTTCATAAACTCTAGTACAACCACTTAAAGCCCAATGTACAAGCCTTTTAAGCTTAGAACCCAAATTAGGTCATTTAGGTGCCTAAACCATGTTTAAACCTTACCATTTCTTTAGCACAAGTTACAACCACTTGGTACATGATTCCTAAACCTTAAACTTAGTCCCTAATTACTTTATAAACCCTAATCCTAGTATTAAAACCTAATCTAACCCTAATCCTAAATTAAGCCCTAAATCCTAAAAACTAGTTCACCTACCACCCTAGCACCACCATGACTCATCCTAGCAACCTAGCACCTCCATCACCAGCTTGTCATTACCAAGCAACCTACCACACACCACCATCACCTACTCGTCACCTACTTATCACCATAACTCCACCGCGGCCCAACCATGGCCACACACCACCCTACACCACCCTAGCTACCACCCTAGGCCTTCCTAGTCACCACCTAGCTATCAATAGTCATCCCCCTCCTCCCGTGGCCACCACTCCACGCCTAAACCTTGGGCACCAAGTTGTCGAGCCCTATATATAGCCGAGACCCCCATTTCACTTCAAACCATTCCAAACAGCCACACTACCTCACACACTTGCTCTCACTCAGTCCTAGAAGTAGTATAGCAGCCCTTAGAAGCCAAAGAACCAAGAGGATCAAGCCTAGAAGCCCTTGTTGAGCCCTTTTCTAGCCGAGAAACCCTAAACCCCCACTCGATCCATTTCTGGTCATGTAAGCCCTTCCCACTAGTTCAATAAGCTCTTTTATGGTTTTAGATTATTCATAAGCTTTATTAGATCATATATAAGCCCTTGTTTAAGCCTTGATCACTAAAACTTAGGCGTTATCTTTTTAAAACCCTAAAAACATATCGATTTGATATTTTTGGTCATAAGCCCTTTCAATAAGCTATAAGCTCTTAAAAGCTACTTATCTAAGCTTATTCTAATAAGCCATAAGCTGTAAAACCCTTTTGTTATACTTAAAACACACTTTTCATGGTTTTAGGACTAATTTTGTAACGTATTCCATGCACAGGGGTATATATTATAACTTTTGGAAACTATTAAATATAAGGGTTATTTCTGTTATTTTCATAAAATTATAAGTATATGGACCTATTTTGTAAGGTTTTAAAGTTAAAGGGTTAGTATATATATAATTATTATATAAAGGACTATTTTTGTAAAAGCTTATAAGTCAAGGGTATATATTGCCAAATTACAAACTTAAGGGTATAAATCAATTATTTTTATAAATTGAAAACCTATCTTTTTAACTTAACAACGTAACACAATACTAGGGAATTTCATGTGAGGGGTTTCATTTGGGTATACGTTTCGACGAGTTTGCTGGGTTTACGAGTTAAAGTGCCATGACTCCTCAAACGTTTACTACATGACCTCTGGATTATGATAGCCCGAACGGTGTTACGTTATATATAAATCTAGTGAGTTAAAGGAACATCTACTTTAAAAACAAAGCTTAGAAACATAGACAAACCAACTAAGACTTGACATACACTACCTTAGGTTGCGTGAGTAGGCTGTCTAATATCTGAGTCACTTTTGACATCAATCAAATTTCCCTGAATTAAGGTGAGTTCGTAGCCTCACACTTTTTAAATCCCGTGAGCTAAACCTCACTTTCAAATGTTTTACACACCCGTGAGGGGGATACATGCTTTAAACCGAATACAAGTATTTTCCTCCTAATTGATTATTACACGAGTACCACCTTGCCACTATAACTTAAATTTCATGAACCATAATCACTTGCGAGTGAACGCGAGTATAGTGGATAGATCTATCTGGAGTTTGACAACTCCCGTTGGTGTGCCCCTACCGGGTACCAATTAGCACTATATTTGAGAACTACGAGGTTAACCTTGGCAAGTTAACCTTACGTCTAGTCACTGATTGGTCTGCAGTGCCATCATTGGACTATAGGCATGTTAACATGAGTGTTATGAGCTTAGATGCAATAATACTATATAACTTATCTTTGGGTGCTTTGATGCCCACGCGAACTTGTATTCAAACTACTTTCCCACTAAACCTACAAATTTCACTCAACCTTAGTGTTGACCTTTAAGCATGTTATCCTAGGTAACTGAGCACTTATGGCCTTACTACACGGAGTGATATTGGCATGAGGACGTCCAAACCTGTTATCATTCATCTTCCTATTTCAAACACGTGTCTTTGGGACCTCTCTTTTTGCAAAAGTCTATCTTTTGCTGTAAAAACTCTGATAAATAAATGAATGATAACTCATTTCTAAAAACGTCTCTTTTTAGTCCTTTTCTATCATTGTGACGATGTATCCATGAGGTAATACCCCAAGATTTAACTTCCGCTACTATCTGAGAAATGGGGGTGTTACAGATTGGTACCAGAGCCACAGTTATAGAGAACAAGGTTTTTACCTAAACTATAACTACTTTTCTAAAAAGTCCTCAGTAAAAGTCCTCCGTGCTACTGTGTTCCCCCAATAGTATATATATAGAATAATAACCTATGTCATTATTTTTATTATTATAAGTACGTATGTACTTATACTATTTTCTCCCGGGCTATTACAGTCATGTCTTCCACTCACCCTATCATTTTATATGATACCGATGATGAGAATTCTGATTCTACATCATATAGTTCCGACTCTGTGTCGACTTCACTAAGCTATTCCTCTAATTATGATTCTAATTCTTCAGAATACTTAACTCAGAATCTTATAGATTCGCTAGCTACTGAACAGTACCCTTATGTGCAACCATATAATAGTTATATGCAAGCATGTAATGGGGAAGTTCCTATCATTCCCTCTTTATCTCCAATTCCCTCGTTACCACTCTTTGATCCCCGAGATTTCTTCGTTCCCAAAGTAGTTTCCCCGCCTCGTAATAAAATTCATTTTCTATCACCTTCCACTCCTCCCGTGTTGGAAACCGGAAATAGTTCTTGTAAGACACCTTTAGAAAGACATGAGGAACAAATAGAAGACATTTTGAATCACTTAGGTAAGCTATCTCTAGAACGTATCGAGGATATAGAATATGAGATTCATGATCTTGGAAAAGGTCGAGTCATCATTGTTAAAACTTATGTAAGCCATCATCTATAAGTTCTTGGACCGTTTTGGACTCTAGGTTGTTTAGACCTTGATCTAGGATAAACAATAAGCACAATGATAATAATAAGCACAGCGGAATAACATAAAGAATATTATTATTATCACTAAGGTTCTTCATCATCATCTCTAACACTAACAATACAAAACCTAGGCATCCGTTGTAGGAACTCGATGCCTAGACACAACCTACACCTTTAGTCGACTACATCTTGACACACACACTCCAAACTAAACGCCTCT
This sequence comes from Artemisia tridentata subsp. tridentata, assembly GCA_021014915.2. Taxonomy (NCBI): domain Eukaryota; kingdom Viridiplantae; phylum Streptophyta; class Magnoliopsida; order Asterales; family Asteraceae; genus Artemisia; species Artemisia tridentata. Next base: position 154,296,552 of record CP139505.1, read on the forward strand.
AACCCTCTTTATATAATAGAGGATTAGGGTTACAAAGGATAATTACTATAATTACAAACTAAATCTTTTAAACAATTAAGAATATCTTCAGTATCTTCCATCTTTTGTAGATTTCCATAATGTCAGATTTAGTCCCTTTGTTTCATTCTTATATTTACTTTGTCTCATCAAATCAAGAATCCCAACAATCTTCCCCTATTTGATGATGACAAAACAAACAAAGTCGTGTACGAACTTCCCTAGACGAAGTAGAGAAGTTGAGATGTGATCATCTCCCTGAATGAAACAAATCTTCCCCTTAAGTCTTGATTTCCTTTGTAACATGCTATACCACCAAGAATCTACAAGTTGCAAATCATCAAATCTTCTTCCCCTTTTTGTCATGATCAATAGGGGACTAAAGTATGCAACTTTGATCTTCATAACCACGAGCTAGTACCATACATCCAACTTAGTCTTCCAATGTCTTGAATCGCCCTCCATTAATGAACACCAAAACGCTTTCTTTTATAAATGAATCCAAGACAGAAAAATCCCAAATCTTCAGTAAAAATACCAACGAGCAATCATAAAAACCTTCACCTCGATGTAGCATATAAATGGTTAATCATTTGAACACTTAAGCTTCCCCTGAAACCCATATGTTAACCATTTGAAAGAACGTGTCGAATAACTAACCAACAATAATAACGAACACCATGTCGTACCATCCATGAATGAGCATCCTAATTCCGCATTAGGTTTGAAAGATGACAACAATAATATACGATATCAAGCTGTAGTAAACAATGTAGAACAGTTCTTTTAATTTGAACCTGATTCCCAAAAGTAAGCAATATTAACGAACATCAGGTTACATCCAAATATCTTCTCTGTGTGTGTCTTCCCTTGTGTGTGTGATTACCATATAAATCCATATGTACTTCCCCTTACTGCTCGTAACTCAAGCATCTATATCGAACCAAACACTACTAGCAGCAGAATTAACGTACATCGATAGCAGTAGAATCATATAAAGATAGCAGTAGTATCATGAAGCGTAGCAGCAGTATAAATATATGACGAGCTGCAGAAACATTCTAAAGCAGCACTACTATCACCAAGTATCAACACATCAGCAGAAACTAATAATGCTAGCAGTAGGAAGTAATCTTCGAGCAGTAGAATTTCTTATGTAGTAGCAGTAGAGTCAAACTAACAACACTTAAATCAATTGAATCCCAATTCCATTGACCCCACAAAAATAATTAGCAATACTATGCTCTAAACGACAAGCTGCAATCTTCATAAACCACAAGCGACAAATTGAATTTATGAAACACAGACCAACTAGCAATATAATAACCATGTACTTTGTACTGCTGAGGAAAAAAAATGTATTTAAGTCGAATATATTTTTAACCAGTATTCGATCAATCATTGACCCACTTTATCACTATAAGATCAAATATAATATGAATTAAATCCCAATCGACAATCAAATTCTAGCGCCATCAATGTCTGACAATCCATTTCTAGCGCCATCAAAACTTGACCAATTTATTCTATCATTGTAGTACCATGTGCAGATCGATCAATCAGTATGAGATATGATCACGAGCAAATATCTTGTCGCTTTTAATCATCAGAAAGTTCGATACCAAAAAAATAAATAAAATACGATAACCTTATAAACGTTAAACACGAATCGTACCTTCATTAAAACTCCATATTATTGACAGTAAAACCTTGTAACATCCCTAGATCGAGAGCCCCCGCTCTGATACCACTTGTTAAAACTTATGTACGCCATCAACTATAAGTTCTTGGACCGTTTTGGACTCTAGGTTGTTTAGACCTTGATCTAGGATAAACAATAAGCACAATGATAATAATAAGCACAGCGGAATAACATAAAGAATATTATTATTATCACTAAGGTTCTTCATCATCATCTCTAACAATAACAATACAAAACCTAGGCATCCGTTGTAGGAACTCGATGCCTAAACACAACCTACACCTTTAGTCGACTACATCTTGACACACACACACAACTAAACGCCTCTAACCCTCTTTATATAATAGAGGATTAGGGTTACAAAGGATAATTACTATAATTACAAACTAAATCTTTTAAACAATTAAGAATATCTTCAGTATCTTCCATCTTTTGTAGATTTCCATAATGTCAGATTTAGTCCATTTGTTTCATTCTTATATTCACTTTGTCTCATCAAATCAAGAATCCCAACAATCATCCAAGGAAATTTTGATAGGTTAGAAATAGAACTAGAAGAAGCCCGTACCCAGATTGTAGACTTACAAAAGAAACAAGAAGGACATGCTGATGAAATAGTTCTAGCTCGTGTTAGGATATCTACTCTTGAAATGATCATTGAGGACATCCAAGTTAGTCATTGATCAGATATAAGGAGTCTTCTAGACGCAATCCATGAGCTTAAGAATAATAAATGAACAACCCTAGACTAGTAGACTACCGGACTTACTAGCCTAGAATCCTTAAGTAATTATAGATGTCGTACCAAACCTAGTTACGGGATGTGTAACATAAATAAGGGTACTTGTCAAATTTAAAATTTCACCTTGTAAGATAAATAGGCAAGTCATTTATGATCTAATGGAGTATTAGTTTTCCCATACCTAGTTTCATAAGTTGTCTATCCCGTATTAAGATTTATCCTCGTAAACTCAGGAAATTCTATGGATTCTACACCACCCGATTATCCCGAGCCTTTATACCTAGGTCTTATGGTAGCAATTCATAATCAAGAAATTAAGCAAGTGACCGTACCTAGAGATACTGAAACTTCTGTTGAATCTCTATCAGTAGAATCTTCTCCACCCTTTAGTTTATCATCATCTATAGGATCTTCTCCACCGTTTAGTCCATCCTCATCCGTAGGATCTTCTTACCCGATTAGGCCAACTACACCACCACCAGACTATTTCTTAGATGAATCTATGTTTGCAGAACTAGATAATTCCTTATGGATTATACCGAGACCTTTAGGAGGTGAACCAGCTCCCGAGAAATGAATCCCATGCTCGCTAGAACACCCATAAGTTTTAGGTTTCTAACTCTTCCGTTGTATCCTACAATGTTCTAAATGTTAGAACTTGTATCGAACTCTTTCATCGTATCCTACAATGTTCTAAGAGTTAGAACTTGTATCGAACTCTTCCGTTATATTCTACAATGTTCTAAGAGTTAGAGCTTGTATCGAACACTTCCATCATATTCTACAATGTTCTAAGAGTTAGAACTTGTATCGAACTCTTCCGTCATATTCTACAATGTTCTAAGAGTTAGAACTTGTATCGAATAAAATATCTATGTCAGAATTTTCATAATCCTCATTATGACCGACTTGTGATATCTTTGTTATCCTGTGCTATCCGTCAAATATTGATAGAATGGAACCCAAGCGATCGTCAACGTCTGATGCTCCGGCCATGACTCAGGATGCCATCCGGCAACTAGTTGCTGACAGTGTGACTGTGGCACTAGAATCCCGAGCTGCTAACACGACTAATAACGCCGATAGAAACCCTGAGCTGAGAGAAATTATTGTAGCGAAAAAGAGTAGCTACAAAGAGTTCATGAGCTGCCAACCTTTCAATTTCAACGGTACAGAAGGCGTTGTTGGACTAATCTATTGGGTAGAACGAAGTGAATCAGTATTCTCTCGCAGTAACTGTACTGAGGAGTGCAATGCAAAGTTTGCTACCGGTACACTTACTAAAGAAGCTCTATCCTGGTGGAACTCATTTGGCCAACCGATGGGAATTGAGGAAGCGTATAAAACCACCTGGACCGAATTCAAAAAGCTTATGATTAAGAAGTACTGCCCCGTACGAAAGTCAAGAAAATGGAGGATGGATTTTATAACTTGACTGTGAAGGGGAATGATATCAAAACTTACATTAGGAGATTTCAGGAGTTGGCGACACTATGTCCTATCATGGTGCCCACTGCTGAAAAGACAATGGAAGTTTTCATTGGGGGTTCGCCTCGAATTATCGCAGGGAATGTTACTGCCTCTAAACCTGAAACTTTAGAGTAAGCCATAACCATCACTCAAAGGTTAATGGATCAAGTAACAAAGCACAACTCTGTGCCAGCGCCCAACGATCACAAACGAAAGTTCAATGATGGAAGAACTTTTAATAACTACCGTAACACCAACACCAATACCTGTACCCCAAATCCTCACTTACGCCAGAACCCAAGGCAAGAAGCTACTAGAGCTTACGCTGCCACTCCACCTAAGGAGAGTGGTTATGCTGGAAATCTCCCACTATGTAGAAGATGTGCTTTACATCACACAGGACCTTGCATTGTCAAGTGTAGTGCTTGCAACAAGGTGGGCCATCAGACTAAGGATTCCAGACGCAAGGGACCAGCCACTGGGAGCAATCAGCTACCAGTGATGGTTATTTTTCATGCATGTGGAGAGAAAGGGCATTATGCGAATCAATGCCAAAAGAGAAATGATGGTGCCAAGGGGAGAGCCTACATGTTAAGGGATAGGAATGCTCCGCTAGACCCGAACGTAGTTACAAGTACATTCCTTCTAAATCATCATCTAGCTAGAGTGCTATTTGATTCTGGAGCTGATAGAAGCTTCGTATCTATGTCTCTTGCTTCTAAATTTAGGATTCCACCCCTTACCTTAGATTCCTATTACGATATAGAAATGGCCGAGGGAAGCCTAGTTAGTACGCACACCGTCATCCAGGGTTGTACCCTAACTTTGTTAGACCAACCTTTCGAAATCGATCTTATGTCAATTAAACTCGGTAGTTTTGACATTGTCATTGGTATGGATTGGTTGTCCAAGAATCGTGCTAAGATTCTTTGTGACGAGAAAATCATCCATATTCCTGTCAAGGGTGAAACTTTAATTATCCGAGGAGATTGGAGTAAAACTCGTCTAAATCTCATCTCCTGTATCAAAATTGAGTGTTATATATCCCGAGGTTGTCAAGTTTTCATAGTTCAAGTAATGGAGAAGAAGCCAGACGAAAAACGACTAGAGGATATCCCCGTAGTTAGGGAATTTCAGGAAGTTTTCCCTAAAGATTTACATGGCCTTCCTCCTATTCATCAAGTAGAATTCCAAATTGATTTAATTCTTGGGGCGGCACCCGTAGCCCGATCACCCTACAGATTGGCTCCTTCGGAGATGAAGGAACTATCTGATCAACTCCAGGAATTAGCCGACCGAGGTTTCATTCGTCCGAGTACATCACCTTGGGGAGCTCCTGTCTTATTCGTTAAGAAGAAAGACGGAACTTTTAGGATGTGTATCACTATAAAGAATCGTTACCCATTACCCAGGATTGATGACTTATTCGATCAACTTCAAGGATCAAAAGTATACTCGAAAATTGATTTACGATCTGGTTATCATCAACTGAGAGTGAGGGATGAAGAAATCCCTAAGACCGCTTTCAGAACGAGATATGGACATTACGAATTTCAAGTGATGCCATTTGGTTTGACAGACACACCTGCGGTTTTCATGGACCTCATGAACCGGGTATGTAAACCATATTTGGATAAATTTGTAATCGTGTTCATCGATGATATCCTTATCTATTCTCGTAATGAGGAAGAGCACGCCAATCATCTGAGGATAATCCTTGAATTACTCAAGAAAGAGAAGCTTTATGCAAAGTTCTCTAAGTGTGATTTTTGGATTAACGTCATGTAATTTCTCGGACACATGATAGATCATCAAGGAATTCATGTGGATCTCGCTAAAATCAAAGCTGTTAAGAATTGGGCATCGCCTACTACACCCATGGAAATACGCCAATTCTTAGGACTCGCTGGTTATTATGGAAGGTTCATCGGAGGGTTTTCAAGGATTGCAAAGCCTTTGACTGAACTAACCCAGAAAAACAGAGAGTTTATCTGGGGAAATAACCAGGAGATAGCTTTCAAACTCTTGAAAAAGAAGTTGTGTGAAGCTCCAATTCTAGCATTACCAGAAGGTAACGATGATTTCGTCATTTACTGTGATGCTTCTCTGTTGGGTTTAAATGATACTACTGCTACTTTGAAGATTCTGCTGCTAAGTGTTTTATTCTGCTGCTCATGGTTCTAATGGAAATATACTAAGTATGATTCTGCTGCTAGGCATAATCATTCTGCTGCTAAGTATATTCATTCTGCTGCTGATGATATTTGAAGAATGATGAAATAAGCTAAGTGTCAAACTGCTGCTAGCCTAAGATGATTCTGCTGCTTATTGGATATGTATAGTTTGTTTATGGTAAAGATACAATTAGATATTATTCTTGTATAGAAAGTTTTGTAACCGACTAGGACTCCTTGTGTGTATAAAAGGAGGATCTAGGGTTAGGGTTAGAAATCGATTGTCTTAGCATACGTATTGTCTTGTATTCACTTCAAGGTTCGTTGTAACCCTGTTACTTTTGAGTAACCGTATATTAATATATATTGAGGTGAAGGTTGAGAGAATTATTGTGTGTTATTGTTATTCTTCTTAAGATTAATTACTAGTTTCCGCATAGTAATTAATAGATCGTTCATAAGCAGTTTCTATACCAATTGCTTTAGGTTTATATCTAAAGTAATTAACAAGATCGTTAAGCTCAACTGGGATCAACAAGTGGTATCAGAGCTTGTGATCTAGAAACTGATACCGAGAAGAATTTCAAAAAGCTCAGATCTGTTCATCATCAAAAGCAATGGAGTCTGAATCTCATCATATGGTTACTGCATCCAAGGTTACAATGCTCAAGGTTGGAGAATATGAACTCTGGAAGATGAGGATAGAATAGTACATGAAGATGTGTGATTATACAATGTGGGAAATCATACAAACTGGTGATACTCTACCAAAGACTGGTGCTGATGGGCAAGTCTTGCCTATCAAAACCAACGAAGAAAAGGCTCAAAGGAAACTGGAGATTAGAACTCATACTATTCTCTTAATGGGGATACCTAATGAGTACCAATTGGCCTTCAAAAACACCAAGTCTGCCAAGGATTTGATGGTAGCAATTGAACTCAGGTTTGGTGGGAATGAAGCCACGAAAAAGTCAAGGAAGAATTTGCTAAAGCACGAATTTGAAACTTTCACTGCATCAAGCAATGAAAGTATTGATGGTACTTATGACAGGCTGCAAAATTTAGTGAGTCAGTTGGCGCTTCTTAATGTCACTATTGCAAAGGAAGATATTAATCTGAAGTTTCTAAGGAGTCTTGCACCAGAATGGAATACTCACACAATTGTCTGGAGGAACAAGGCTGATTTTGATGCTATGAATTTGGATGATTTGTATAACAACTTGAAGGTCTATGAAACTGAGGTAAAGGGTTCAACCAGTTCTTCAAGTTCAAACAACCTTGCTTTTATGTCCTCTAATAATAAGACTTCTGGGAATATTCAAGAAACTCATTGTGCTGTTGGTCATACTGGTTCTGCTGCTAGTTCTACAAATAGTGACAACATTAGTCATGCTGCTATTTGTGCCTATGTAGCTGAACTCACAACAAGTACTCCAGTAATGAGTCAGGATCTAGATCAAGTTGATCCTGATGATTTAGAAGAGATGGATTTGCATTGGCAATTTGCAATGTTGACTATGAGGGCAAGAAGATTCTTGAAGAGAACTGGAAGAGAGCTCAAGTTCAGAAGGCAGAACAATGTGGGGTTTGACAAATCAAATTTTGAATGTTATAACTGCCACAGAAAAGGGCACTTTGCAAGGGAGTGCAGAGCACCAAAGCAGATCAAGGAAAATCCAAGGCAGATTCCCATTGAAGATGCTAAACCTAATACTGCTATGGTCTCATGTGATGGCTTGGGAGATTTTGACTAGAGTGACCAAGCTGAGGATGGTCCCAACTATGCACTGGTAGCTGATGAAGAACCCAAAGAAAAACACTTTGCTCTTATGGGTTACTCCTCCTCTGGATCAGACTCTGAGGTATCAAATGAATCTTCATGTTCATTTAAATCTTGTTCAGATACAATAGAGGCACTGAGATCTAGTTATGATGAATTAAGAGTTGAATTTAATAAACTCAAACTTGATAACTTAGGATATCAACATGGTTTAAAATCTTTAGAAAACAAGGTTGAGTTTCTTAATCAAATTGAGGGAGAATATGCTGATAAAATTCATACTCTTGAAACTGAGCTAATTAAGAAAGAATGTGAAATTAATGTGCTTAATAAAAGAGTGGAAGAAGCTGAATTAGCTAGAGACTTAGCTTTAAGTGAAAAAGAAGAACATGTTGTTAGGATAGATAAACAACAATATGCATCTGTTCTAGCAAATAAAGCAGTTGAATCTCAGATTTTTAAAAGAGGATGTGGCCTAGGATACAATGAAGTGGCTCCCCCTCTTAAAAGTGCTTATGCACCAGCTAGGAAAGTATTGTCCTTTATACCTGAGTCAGCTGAACAATCTGTAGGTGAAACAAGTCAAGTAAACAATGAATCATCCGATAAGACTAGTGCACCTAAGATTGATGAAAAATTGTCTGATGCACCAATCATTGAAGATTGGGTGTCAGATAGTGATGATGATGAGATTGATTCTACACCCAAAGCTAAAAAGAAAGAAATTCTTAGGGTTGTTGAACCAAATGTCACACAGGTTAATACAGCTGAAATTAAAGCTAAAAATGTTGAGTTTGTAAAACCTGTGCTAGGAAGTAGAATCTCTAGGAAAGTGGCTGAGTATGATGATAAACCTAGAGCTTATCCTAGGAAGACTTGTGACTTGCCCAGAGGAAATCAGAGAAACTTGCACCAAGTGATTTCACACACGTTAGGTAGTGACTTTGAACTGGTTAAGAAGGCATGTCACAGCTGTGGTAGTTTTGAGCACTTGCAAGAAGATTGTTATCTTTCAATACCTAAGAAAACTAGTGCTCCAAAATCTCTATGGAACCATAATACTAGGGTGAACCATAGGAACTTTGCAAGAAAGACTCACCCACATCCCAAAAGAAACATGGTTCCTAAGGAGATTTTGTTGAGAAATGGTATTTGTAGGACTATTTCTCCTGTTGCACCAACAAGGCCCATTCCAAAGAAAACAGGGTATTCTACTGCTAAAGCTTGCAGCAGTATCTCTCATTCTGCTGCTAAGCCAAAAGTGGTAACTGACACTGTTATGGGCACTCATTTCTATGCTGTTAAGGCCTCAGGTTGCTGGGTTTGAAAACCCAAAACCAGACACAGCAGTGCATCAATGGACTTCAAGAAATATGATTACTATGATGCACAAGGCAGATCCAAGTCAGTAATGGCTTGGGTCCTAAAGAGAAACTAACTCTCTTACTTTTTGTGCAGGGCAATCTACAATTGGAGCTAAAGGATAAATGCATTTTTGATAGTGGATGCTCTGGACATATGACTGGTGACAAGAGCAACTTGGAAGATTTTAAGGCTTTTGACGGTGGTTATGTTGCTTTTGGCAATGATCCAAAAGGTGGCAAGATTGTTGGTAGAGGTACTATTAGAATAGGAAAATTGGATTTTGAAAAGGTTTATTTTGTAGAGGGACTTAAGTTCAATCTTTTTAGTGTCTCACAAATGTGTGACAAAAAGAATTTTGTTCTTTTTACAGACACTGACTGTCTTGTTTTGTCTCCCGACTTTAAGTTACCTCATGATTCTGAAGTACTACTTAAAGTCCCTAGAACAAACAATATATACAGTGTGGACATTAAGAACATCATTCCCAAAAGAGATTTAACTTGTCTTTTTGAAAAGGCCACCATTGATGAATCCAAGCTTTGGCATAGAAGATTGGGTCACTTAAATTTCAAAACTATAAACAAATTGGTAAAAGGCAACCTTGTCCGAGGGTTTCCTTCAAAGATTTTTGAAAATTCTGAAACCTGTGTTTCTTGTCATATGGGAAAGCAACACAGAGCTTCTTGTAAGTCCAAAGTGGTGAACTCTATTTCTGAACCTTTGTATATGTTGCATATGGATCTGTTTGGACCAACTTTTGTGAAGAGCTTGAATAAGAAGATGTATTGCTTAGTTGTCACTGATGATTTCAGTAGGTTTACTTGGGTGTTTTTCTTGGCAACTAAGGATGAGACCTCTGGAATCCTTAAGGCCTTCATTACAAGAATAGAAAATCTAGTAAATCATAAGGTCAAAGTAATCAAATGTGACAATGGAACTGAATTTAAGAATCATGTAATGAATCAGTTCTGTGAGGAAAAAGGTATTTTAAGGCAGTTTAGTGTGGCTAGAACTCCTTAACAAAATGGTGTTGCTGAAAGGAGGAATAGGACATTAATAAAGGCTGCTAGGACTATGTTGTCTGAGTCAAAGTTACCCACTACTTTTTGGGCTGAAGCAGTTAACACTGCTTGCTATGTGCAAAATAGGAGTAAGGTAGTGAAGCCTCATAACAAGACCCCTTATGAATTGTTGCATGATAGGAAACCTATGATAGATTTCTTAAAACCATTTGGGTGTCCTGTTACTATCTTAAATACCATTGATTCACTAGGCAAGTTTGATGAGAAAGCAGACAAAGGTTTCTTTGTTGGATACTCAACTAATAGCAAAGCTTTTAGGGTATTTAATCAAAGAACAATGCATGTGGAAGAAAATCTACACGTTAGGTTTAGTGAAACCATACCTAGTGTTGCTGGAAAAGGACCTGAATGGCTGTTTGATATTGATTCCCTAACCAAGAGTATGAAATATCAACCAGTGATTGCAGGTACAACTAACATGTCCGCAGGTACACAAACTAACCCCAATGCAGGTACACAAGCAAAGAAGGATGGATCTGCAGAGGAGTTTGTTTTGATTGAGAAGTGGAAGTTTAATCAGTTCTTCACTCCAACAGATAAAGAGGGAAAGAGTTCTGATGATGATGCTGTTCATAAGGAAGTACCAAAGGATGATGCAGAAGGTGATGATGAACCTTCTAATGATGGCAAGACTGTTGAAAAGTCAGCAAAGCATGGAAGTTCAAGAAATGAAGCTAGCAGCAGTATCTCTAATTCTGCTGCTAAGCCAAATAATTATGCTGCTACGCCTAGCAGCAGTATTCCCAATTCTGCTGCTAAGCCTAGTAGTTCTACTGCTGTTCCAAAGAATTCTGCTGCTGACTTTAATGATGATGTTAATGATGATGTTGACTTTCCTCATATGCCTGAAATGGAGGAAATCTACTATGACACAGATGATGATGTTGTGGATGTTTTTGGAGCAAATGCTGATTTGACAAATATGGAGCCTTCTATTCAAGTCACTCCTACTCCAACTACAAGGATACATAAGAACCATCATAAGGAGTAGATAATTGGTGATGTACAATCTACTGTACAAACCAGAAGTAAAACAAAAGGGCTGAGTAATCAACTCCATCAAGGTTTATTTGCTCAATCATTGCATCAAAGAAATAGCCACAAGGACCTACAAAATTGCAAATTTGCCTGTTTCTTATCATAAGTGGAACCCAAAAATATTCACAAAGCTATGAAAGATTCAAGTTGGGTTGAAGCCATGCAAGAGGAGCTATTGCAGTTCAAGCTTCAAGAGGTCTGGACACTAGTTGATTTGCCTAATGGGAAGAGGGCAATTGGTACAAAATGGGTGTTCAGGTGCAAAAGAGATGAAAGAGGAATTGTGGTGAGAAACAAAGCAAGACTAGTGGCTCAAGGGTACACTCAGGAAGAAGGAATAGATTATGATGAGGTCTTTGCTCCTGTAGCAAGGATAGAGGCTATTAGATTGTTTTGGCTTTTGCCTCATTCAAGAACTTTCCAGTGTACCAAATGGATGTGAAAAGTGCTTTCTTGTATGGAAAGATTGATGAAGAGGTTTATGTGATGCAACCTCCTGGTTTTGAAGATCCTGACTTTCCAGATAGAGTATATAAAGTGGAAAAAGCACTGTATGGTTTACATCAAGCTCCTAGAGCTTGGTATGACACCTTGTCTAAGTATTTGTTATCTAATGGATTCACAAGGGGAACCATTGATAAAACTTTTTTCATCAAGAAAAATAAGAATGATATTCTACTAGTTCAGGTTTATGTAGATGATATCATTTTTGGGTCTACAAACAAGGTGTTCTGTGAAGAATTTGAGAAGCTCATGCATAACAGATTTCAAATGAGTTCTATGGGAGAACTCACTTTCTTTCTGGGGCTTCAGGTTAAGCAGACAGCTGAGGGGATCTTCATCAGTCAAGACAAGTATGTGGCTGATATGTTAAAGAAATTTGGTTTCAATGATGTGAAGGCAGCTAAGACACCAATGGATAACAACAAACCTTTGCTCAAGGATGAAGATGGGGAAGAGGTTGATGTACATCTTTATAGATCAATGATTGGTTCATTGATGTATCTGACTGCTTCAAGGCCAGATATCATGTTTTCTGTGTGTGCTTGTGCCAGATTTCAAGTGTCCCCAAAAGTCTCACACTTGGAAGTGGTCAAAAGAATTTTTAGGTACCTAAAGGGTCAACCTAAATTGGGCCTTTGGTATCCTAATAATTCACCCTTTGACTTGATAGCATACTCAGACAGTGACTATGTTGGAGCTAGTTTGGATAGAAAGTCAACCACTGGAGGCTGTCAATACCTTGGTCATAGGCTAATCTCATGGCAATGCAAGAAACAGACTGTGGTGGCTAACTCAACAACTGAGGCAGAGTATGTGGCTGCTTCTAGTTGTTGTGGACAAGTACTCTGGATTCAGAATCAACTCTTGGATTATGGGTACAATTTCATGAACACCAAAATTTATATTGATAATAACAGCACAATGTGTATAATCAAGAATCCTGTTTTTCACTCTAAAACAAAGCATATAGAGATAAGACATCATTTTATTAGAGATTGTTATGAGAAAAAGTTAATTCAAGTGGTTAAAATACATACTGACAATAATGTTGCTGATCTACTTACAAAAAGTTTTGATATAAGTAGATTTCAATTTTTAGTTGCTAGTATAGGTATGATCAATCTTTAAAATCTTATCTCTGTATGTTTTGTAAAAAGTTTTTGAGGATTTGTGCTGTTATTGATCAAATAAGTTGTTTCTAGTGCTTGCTATGTCTGTATATTATGTGCTGCTAAGATGGTTATTTTGTTGAATGTCTTGTGATTATTGTGAGATTCTCTTGTTTGTGTTTTGTGGTTGTTGGACTAATCTTTTGCAGGATAAGTCACAAAAGATTGATTGCTGAGCAAAAGATGATTTTGAAATTCAAGGGAGGCTATAAATTCAGAATCTAAAGCATAAGAGTGAATGTACATCAACACAAAGATAATAAAAGTTTATTCATTACTGGGTGCATTCACTACATTAGCAGGAGTTACATCATCATTCAAGATTCAAAAGCAACAAAACAAACAACCAACCAACAACCTTACTACACATAAACCTACACAAACCTACCACACAACAACTACTCAAGCTTCCTTTTGCCTTTTCCCTGGACAGCTGGCATGGTCCTATGGACTCTTTTACCTTCAATGTCCATGGCATCAGCCACCTTCTTGCAAGGAAGGGCTAGAACTTGTGGTCTCGGCTTTGGACGAGCTTGATGTCTTTCAGGAACTTGATGTCTTTCAGGCACTTGGATCTTGCTCATTCCAGCCACGGCCTTCTCAAACTCTCTTGTCAACACGACTGAAAGTGACTGTGATTGTTCCTCATCATCATCAGAAGAGGGGAATGAATCGTTTAAATAGGACGGGGGAGTTGTTAGTTCATCCGATGATATTGGAGGAGTTGTCCTTTGCTTTTTGCTGGTTTGACCGGTGTAGTCGGGTGGAAAATAGTTATTCCAACCAGAGCTTCCGGAATCAGATGATGAGTCCGATGAGATTTCTATAATATTTGAAGGGTTCATGGTGATTGGAATGTTGAATATTTGTGTTGAGGACTTTGTGGGATGAGATGAATGTGTGTTGATGAGTTAAGGCCTTTTATAGAGTTAATCACGGTTTAATGACATTAAAGGCGGGGTTGGTATTTAGAATTAACTCTAAAGTTGGTATAAGGAATTAATTTTGGGAGAGTTGACCAAAAGGATGGATTTTTATTTTGGGTAATTGGATAAGTGTTAGCAAGAAATCCATTCTACTGCTGGAGATGTTCTGCTGCTTAGTTTTACAAGTTTAGCATTCTACTGCTAAATTTGAAAGTTGGAGGACTATTTTGCAAATTGGCGCCTAAAACGTTCTAATTGGATCTAACCGGTATAAAAACCTAATTTGATCCCCAAATTAAAATTGTGCGCTCAAAATTCAATTATCTCCAAAACCTAACATCTCCATTAGCATCTGATTCAAAAACACTCCAAAATCAAAACCCTAATTTACAATGACGAGACGTACCTATTCTGACGATCACAATCAAGTAGCTTTTCTTAAGAAGGTGCCGGAGGCTGATGGATTCACTGAAGTCATAGACTTTCTTAATGCTACTTCCATTAGGTATGCATTATCAGTAAATCCAACTATATATCGTTCCCACATAAAACAGTTTTGGTCGACTGTTACGGCTGAAACTATTAATGGGGAAGAAATGTTAATTGCCTTAGTAGATGAGGAAAGAATAGTCGTTACTGAAACATCTATAAGACGAATTCTTCGTCTTATAGATGATGAAGCAACAACTTGCCTTCCCACTTCTACAATTTTTGAGGAACTTGAAAGAATTGGGTATGAGAAAACAAACTCTAAAGTTAAATTTTACAAACGTTTGCTCTGCCCACAATGGAAATTTCTTGTTCACACCCTTCTACATTGTCTTAGTCCTAAAACAAGTGGGTGGAATGAGTTTAGTGCAAGTCAAGCTTCTGCTTTGATTTGTCTATCCACAGGCCAGCCATATAATTTTTCGGCTATGATTTTTGAGGGGTTGAAAAAGAATATTTCTGGAAATTCTTATCTTTATCCAAGGTTTTTGCAATTACTCATTGATAATCAGTTACAAGAACCTTTTGCTCATGAAAAACCTTACAAAACTCCTGTTCTTGTAACTAAAATGTTTAAACACTTAAGGAAAAATGGGA
Organism: Artemisia tridentata subsp. tridentata; assembly: GCA_021014915.2. NCBI lineage: Eukaryota > Viridiplantae > Streptophyta > Magnoliopsida > Asterales > Asteraceae > Artemisia > Artemisia tridentata. The sequence goes on from CP139505.1 coordinate 154,311,608, forward strand.
CTGGTTTTTCTGGGAGAATAACTCCATTGTCCCAACACATTTTGAACATTGTTGCTGATATTGCTCAGGGTGAAGAAGCTGAAAACCCCACAGCTTCCCATCACACACCCACTCCTGAATATTCACATGCATCATCCCATAATGAACCACAAAAGACCCAATCACCTAGGATTTCACATGAAAAGAGCACTGAGTTACCTCAGACTAGTGCTAGTATGGAAGCAGATGAGGCTGCCATAGGTGATGGAGATGGCATGAAGGAAGGGGCTGACACTACTGTTTCCAACTTAGAAGTTGAACAGGCCAGTGTCAACATAACTAAGACCCCAACCTTGGCAACATCTACTGCTGAGGGTTCTCATGAACCTGATGCACATGATGGAAACCCTAGCCACACGGCTAATATAGGGGGCTCAGATGTTCAGCCTAGGGTTGAGACTGAGTTTGTGTCCAAAGATTCACCTCTCGGAGAAGGTAACACATCTCGAAGTGATGAGGACAGAGATGAAACACATGAATTGATGGACACTGATGTACAAAATGACAATGCCCATGATACACCTCTCGGACCAGGTCACACAGGTCGAAGTGTTGAGGCTAGCATTGAACTTGAAACAGAAGAATTGACGGTTAAAACACCTGTACACAATGCCAAATCCAGTGATCAACCTCTCGGGTCAGGTTACACAGACCGAAGTTGTGAGGATATCATGAAACAATTAAAAGAATTGATGGATACCTGTACAAAATTGTCAAAGGAGGTTATTGGTCTTAGAAAGGTGTAGGACCGATAATACAAGTGATTTATGTGATTCGGGGGGTCGGGGAAGCTCAAAGTAAAGGTTAAACATGGTATTATTAGCTTAAAGAAAGGGGAAGGTGTGTGTGTATTTTAGAGAGAAGGAGGAGAAACACACACACACACCCTTATTACAAATGAGACAATCCAACCTTCCATGTTGAGACAAGGAAGGTATTTATACAAGAATACTAGTCTAACTATCCATTATTTGCTAAACTAGTCCCTGTACTAAAATACTATGCAATTCTCAAATATAACATTACTTTTAAGTCTAACAATCTCTCCCCAAAGTGATGCTATATGGGAATTGCTTACAAAGTTCCCTACAAGTAAAATATAAACCATTAAGCGCAGAGAATGATCTTCAAACTTCATTACTTCGTTCAGCTTGTAGAATCTTCTCAGCTTTTATTTCTTTACTTGCAGAAGAACGTGAGCAAATCTAATTAGGGTATAATTCTGGGTGCCCTGAGTGCTCTCCCCTAATTAGTGCTCTCCCCCAAACTAACAACCTTTCTGATTACTGCCGTGATTCTGAAGAAGTCTTTTGATAGTTAACTACATCCCGTCTTTAGTCTTCTAACACGCAGCGGAAAATGTAGAATAGACTGTAGACTCGACCTTCTTCAAGATTATCCATTCGGGGGAAATCGAGTATCAACATCTTCATCTCACCAAATGCATCCCAGTTATCTTTCATATGATAAATCAGCCCATAACGTACACATGAAATGATAACACCAAAGTAACAAGTTGAACCACTGATCATCTTGATCTTGTTGCTCGAAATTGGTGAAGGTGGATAAGGTAGAAGTGCGTAGAATAAGATGAGTAGAAGATAAGACATAGAATCAACCAATCTCCGACATAAATCCCTTCATAAATCATTAAGCCCGATCACGTGAACTTGTTGTGCGTCCTCGATGTACACATTTTTGATGAATGCTCCCTTCGATGACATGCTGCTTCGATCAAAGAAGAGAAGTTCGACTAATGGAACCGTAATAAGACTGATTGACAATATTTTGGATACAGTAAAGTTGTAATAGATCTGTTTTTCGCGAATGAACCGGGAAAAAAAATTCCGATGACCGGAAAAAATTTTCCGGCGACCAAAAAAATGTAATAAAAACAGCCTAAAACCAACAGATCGAATCACACAAATCAGTAAAAACACAACCTGGCTCATTATACCAATTGTAGGACCGAAGAAACAAGTGATTTATGTGATTCGGGTGGTCTTGGTTGGGTGAAGAAGATGAATATCTTCATCTTCTTTTAGAGAGAGAAAGTATTTAGTGAGAGGGTGGAGAAGTGGCTGGAACTTTTAATCAATTAGATTAATAACAATACAAACAATACACACTTTCACACACCCCACATGGAGAGACATGTGGGGGTATTTATAGGCCTTTTACATTACAACTATGCCATTAGCACATAAATAGCCCCTGCGTTGACTACTTATTCTAAATCTAGTCCAATTCACTAAGTGACAATATCTTTTATAAAAAACGAGTCTAACAATCTCCCTCCAAGATATCGTCACATGTGAATGGTTACAATGAGACCTATAAACAAAGTAAATTACAATAATAAACTTTTGTCGTTGTTGAAGTGCAGAGTCTCTGTGGTCTAGATCCTGAGGCAGACTTGAAGTTCTCTATTCTGAAGATCGCGGCTTCGATCTCTGTGCTGACGGCACATATCCTTGTAGCTCTGAACTTCAACTGTAATGTACTAGTTAGGTTATTACTCCCTCCTAACTAGTGAGCCATTTTCTTTTCTCTGCTCCCTCCTGAAATGACAACTCTCTTTAGTCTTCAAACACGCAGCGGAGACTGTAGATACTAAAGGAAGTACAATGGTTGTCGTTCGGGAGCTTCATAACAACATATCTCACAAATCATTTGCAACCAAGTTGGTAATAAGCCTCAATGTACCCTCAACCGACTAGCTGAAGACGAAACACTACTTCTTCGTGCACTTCTCCCTCCTGATGGTTGCGAGTCATCGGAAACATCATAAACTTGTGCACATGCCATAGATTACCTTTAACTTGATGCAATATAAAAGCCATAATAGCTCGTCGAGGCATAATTTCGTGAGAATATGTTGAAAAATACTCTCAATACTTCTCTCAAACCAACCTTAAGTTCACCGGCTTCATGTAAATGACCACATATGGAGACAACCCGATATGACCAATTTGAAAACGAAGTAAACATCCCCCCTCAAATGTAACCCACAGGTCCCAGAAGGCTTAAGCTTCTCAGGAGCTAAAGACAGTGAAAGCTTCTCAGGGTGCTGAAATCAGAAGGCTTAAGCTTAGGGTTACACATCTTGAGGGGTTGCTGAGATCAAGGTCTTCACAGCTGAAGGTTTCCAAACCAAGTTTGGGAGAGGATGCTCCCAAACAGGGGAGGAATGAAGCAGAGGAAAACATGGATCAAGGGGAGGCTGAGATGGAATTTGATAATACTGTTGCTGGTGTTGCAGAAAATGAGGATCATATGGTTGAGGATGTTGGTTCTGGTAAGGATGTTTGTGAAAAAGATGTTGGCAGTGATGTTGTTGATGATGTTGATGAGAAGAAGGCAAAGAATGATTCTGCTGTTGGTGCAGGACATTCTGCTGTTGGACTTAAGGATTCTGCTATTGCTTCAGAAATGGGTTCTGCTGCAGCAACAGATGAAGACACAATACCCATAGCTCAAATGTTGCTAAATCTTAAACCAAATTCACAAAAATCACAAAAAGTTATCCCAACACCTGAAACTGCTGCTGTACAACCACAACCTGCTGCTCAACCTATACCAACACCAAAACAAGTAACAACTTTGAGACCTAAAGCCAAAGGAGTTGTCATACAAGAGCCTGTGCAAACAAGAAAATTTGTTCAAACACCTACCTACAAGGGTAAGGGTAAGGGTAAGGAGAAAATGGTAGTAGAACTTGAACCTTATCCTGATCCTAATGAAATTCCAATTGAGGAATGGCCTAGACATTTGCAAGAAAAGTGGGATGCAGAAGAAGCTCAGAGGATTGCTGCTGAAGAAAAAGCTGAGTATGATAAAGCAATGGAGAAAAAAAGCAACAATCTGGGAGACAAGCTGAAGTTGAAGCAAAAGTGGCTGCATGGGAAGATGAGCAGGCAAGATGCAAAGCTGCTATGGAATGGGAGAAAGTAAAAGTAGAGTTGGGAGATACTTTTACAGATGAAGGTATTAATGACTGGATTAGACAAGTCATTGTGGAAAATAAGAAAAAGTTGCCGGTTGCAAGGAAGAATAAGAAGGTGAATAGACCACCAACTGCAAGGCAACAGAGAACTTTACATGAGCAATATCTGAGAAATATGAAGGGTTGGAAATTGAAGGAATTGAAACCATACTCCAATGAAGAAGTTAAGCAGAAGTTTGAAGCTGCTAAGAAGGAAGTGGAGAGGAAATTTGAACCCTTAACTGATGCTGAGATCAAAGAGTTTACAAGAATCAAAGTGGCACCAAATGCATATATGAATCCTGAGCCAACTGTTAAAATGCCCAAAGTGTCAGATGTTGAGAAAGAGAAAGAGAATGTAGTTGAAGAGAAAAAGCCTGAACCTACTGTTGGTATAAAGAGATATGGGAGAAGAGTAAAACAGATGGCTAGGAAGAAGAGAAGAACTAAGTCAGTGGTAATGAGTGACTCAGAGCAAGAAGAAATTGATGAGCATAATTTTGAAGAGGTGACTGCAGATGATATGAAAAGGATTATGGACTTTACAGTTCATAAGCCTCAAGAAGAACCAGAGATAATAAATGCAGTTCCATTGGACTCTAAACATCCAATCATCTCTTATACACATGATATTCTAGATGGTAGTGAAGCATGGTGGGTGATCAAAAGGGCAAATGGTGCATGTCATAAATTTGTTAGATTCTCACAAATGCTGCATTACATGGATAGGGATGATATTGTTCAGCTCTGGAGGTTATATAAGGAGAAGTATGGGGATAGAAGACCAGATGTGATTTCTGAAAGATTACACTACTACTACCTGAAGAACATGTTTGAGCATGATCCAAGAGATATGGAATGGATAGATTTGTTACACTCAACTAAGGTTCATAAGTGGTATCTATTTCAATCATGTGGAGTCCATGAATTGATTGGGAAAGGTGTAGGTGTGTATATGCTGGTGGAGAAAGATTATCCTTTGAATAACAATACTGCTGTTATCACTGAGATGTTGCAATATGGAAAATTGAGGTTACAAAGACCATTTTTGTCAGATCATCAAGCGTATGAGTTGGTAGATAAGTATCAAAAGATTTTGAAATCAAAGACTTCATAGTGGTAAGTGTTTGGAAGCATCCTCTTTGTGTATGTTTGTGCTTTGGAAGAAACTTGTATATTTTGGGAGAAAATATCAAGTTTAGGGGAGGATTGTTGGGTTTAAATGATATTGCTGCTACTTTGAAGATTCAACTGCCAAGTGTTTTATTCTGCTGCTCATGATTCTAATGGAAATATACCAAGTATGATTCTGCTGCTAGGCATAATCATTCTGCTGCTAAGTATACTCATTCTGCTGCTGATGATATTCGAAGAATGATGAAATAAGCTAAGTGTTAAACTGCTGCTAGCCTAAGATGATTCTGTTGCTAGAGTTTGATTCTGCTGCTTATTGGATATGTATAGTTTGTTTATGGTAAAGATACGATTAGATATTATTCTTGTATAGAAAGTTTTGTAACCGACTAGGACTCCTTGTGTGTATAAAAGGGGGATCTAGGGTTAGGGTTAGAAATCGATTGTCTTAGCATACGTATTGTTTTGTATTCACTTCAAGGTTCGTTGTAACCCTGTTACTTTTGAGTAACCGTATATTAATATATATTGAGGTGAAGGTTAAGAGAATTATTGTGTGTAATTGTTATTTTTCTTAAGATTAATTACTAGTTTCCGCATAGTAATTAATAGATCGTTCATAAGCAGTTTCTATACCAATTGCTTTAGGTTTGTATCTAAAGTAATTAACAAGATCGTTAAGCTCAACTAGGATCAACATTCTCACCAAGGTATAGGAGCTGTGTTGATGTAAAGAGGAAAGGTTATCGCCTATGCATCTCAACAATTCAAGACTCATGAGAAAAACTACACCACACACGATCTTGAGTTAGGATCAGTCATGTTCGCTCTTAGATTATGGAGACACTATCTGTATTGCACAAAATGTACGGTTTTCACCGATCATAAAAGCCTACAGCATATTCTTAATCAGAAAGAGTTGAACATGAGACAACGGCGTTGGATTGAATTACTCCCTGACTACAATTGTGTGATTCGTTATCACCCTGGCAAGGCTAATGTAGTAGAAGATGCCTTGAGCCGAAAGGAACGAATCAAACTACTTCGAGTCAGGTCATTAGTAATGACAATTCATCCTAACTTACCTTCACAAATCCTCCGAGCCCAAACCGAAGCACTCAAAGAAGAAAATCTCAAATTCGAAAACTTACGCGGAATGGACAAATCTTTGGAGGTGCGTCCTGATGGAATTCGTTGTATCAAGAATCGGAGTTGGTTACCACATCTTGGTAACTTGAGAAACTTGATTATGCACGAATCCCATAAATCCGAGTACTCCATTCATCCAGGTTCTAATAAGATGTATCAGGATCTGATGAAACATTATTGGTGGCCTAACATGAAGGAAATTATTGCCAAAAATGTGGGCAAGTGTTTAACGTGCTCCAGAGTGAAGGCTGAATGTCAGAAGCCCTCCAGCTTACTGATACAACCAGCCTTTCCCATTTGGAAGTAGGAAAGAATCACTATGAACTTCGTCACAAAACTCCCTAAGACATCGAACGGACATGACACCATTTGGATCATTGTCGATCGTCTTACAAAATCCGCTCATTTTATCCATATCCGAGAAACTGATAGAATGGAAACCATTACAAGGTTGTACCTAAAGGAAATAGTTTCCCGGCATGGAGTGCCAATATCTATCATATCGGATCGTGACTCTCGTTTCACGTCTAGATTCTGGAAATCACTACAAAGTGCCCTAGGTACTCAGATAGACATGAGTGTGACATATGATCCTCAGACCAACGGTCAAAGTGAAAGAACTATCCAAACACTCGAAGATATGCTTCGAGCTTGTGTGATAGATTTCGGAAAAGGATGGGAGAGACACTTACCGTTGGTCGAATTGTCTTACAATAATAGTTATCACGCTAGTATTAAGGCGGCTCCTTTCGAAGTACTTTATGGACGAAAGTGCAGATCCCCTGTCTGCTGGGCTGAAGTTGGAGATGTTCAAGTTACGGGACCAGAGATAATCCACGAAACCACTGAGAAAATCGTTCAAATTAGTCAATGCTTGCAAGCTACAAGAGATCGGCAGAGAAGTTATGCCGATATAAGACGAAAACCTTTAGAATTCCAAATAGGAGATCGCGTCATGTTGAAAGTATCACCTAGGAAAGGTGTTTTTCGTTTCAGGAAGCAAGGAAAGCTTAATCCCCGATACATTGGACCATTTAAAATCCTTGAACGGATTGGCCTAGTGGCATACAGAACTGAGCTTCCGGAAGAGCTCAATAATGTGCACAATACTTTCCACGTCTCTAATCTTAAGAAATGCCTATCCGACGAATCTCTCGTCATTCCTATAAAAGAGCTTCATCTTGACGATAAGCTCAATTTCATAGAAGAACCTGTCAAAATCATGGACCGTGAGGTCAAACTTCTGAAACAAAGTCGTATCCCTATCGTCAAGGTACGCTGGAACTCTAAGAGAGGACCAGCGTATACCTAGGAACGCGAAGATCAAATTCGTGCTAAATACCCTTACCTATTCTCTAACCCCACTCCTACGTCTAACTAAAATTTCGGGACGAGATTTTCTTTTAGGTGGGAAGAATGTAATACCTCACAAATTTTCCTCTATATTTTCACACCTATGATATTTATATATCACTTTCACGGGTAAACTTTTTGCTTCATCCCACTCCAACTATGTAAAGTAACTTACATAGCCCTCTAGACGTGCTCACGCAACTACCAATGCCAATTATCTCTATATTTACCTCATGTAAACACTACTGGTATGTTAAGTCTAAGTTAAAAAATCCTATTATCAAGTATACTATCAATCTAACTTATAATATCTAACATTTTACCAAAACAAGCCCTATACGTTTACGGTTATTTTAAAAACCCTAATTTCAAGTTAAAACTAATTTGAAAGTGTTCAAGGCTTAAGTATAAGTTATCCTAGCTACATTTTCCTTCCTAAACTCTAGTACAACCACTTAAAGCCCAATGTACAAGCCTTTTAAGCTTAGAACCCAAATTAGGTCATTTAGGTGCCTAAACCATGTTTAAACCTTATCATTTCTTTAGCACAAGTTACAACCACTTGGTACATGATTCCTAAACCTTAAACTTAGTCCCTAATTACTTTCTAAACCCTAATCCTAGTACTAAACCCTAATCTAAACCATAATCTAACCCTAATCCTAAATTAAGCCCCAAATCCTAAAAACTAGTTAACCTACAACCCTAGCACCACCATGACACCACCATGACTCATCCTAGCAACCTAGTACCTCCATCACCAACTTTTCAACCTACCACACACCACCATCACCTACTCATCACCTATTTATCACCATAACACCACCGTGGCCCAACCATGGCCACACACCACCCTACACGACCCTAGCTACCACCGTAGGCCTTCCTAGTCACCACCTAGCTGTTAATAGTCATCCCCCTCCTCCCTTGGCCACCACTCCACGCCTAAACCTTGGGCACCAAGTTGTCAAGCCCTATAAATAGCCGAGACCCCCATTTCACTTCAAACCATTCTAAACAGCTACACCACCTCACACACTTGCTCCCACTTGTTCAATAAGCTCTTTTATGGTTTTAGATTATTCATAAGCTTTATTAGATCATATATAAGCCCTTGTTTAAGCCTTGATCACTAAAACTTAGGCGTTATCTTTTTAAAACCCTAAAAACATATCGATTTGATATTTTTGGTCGTAAGCCCTTTCCATAAGCTATAAGATCTTAAAAGCTACTTATCTAAGCTTATTCTAATAAGCCATAAGCTGTAAAACCCTTTTGTTATAATTAAAACATACTTTGCATGGTTTTAGGACTAGGTTTGTAACGTATTCCATGCATAGGGGTATATATTGTAACTTTTGGAAACTATTAAGTATAAGGGTTATTTATGTTATTTTCATAAAATTATAAGTATAAGGACCTATTTTGTAAAGTTTTAAAGTTAAAGGGTTAGTATATATATATAATTATTGTATAAAGGACTAGTTTTGTAAAAGTTTGTAAGTCAAGGGTATATATTGCCAAATTACAAACTTACGGGTATAAATGAATTATTTTTATAAATTGAAAACCTATCTTTTTAACTTAACAACGTAACACAATACTAGGGAATTTCATGTGAGGGGTTTCATTTGGGTATACGTTTCGACGAGTTTGCTGGGTTTACGAGTTAAAGTGCTCTGACTTCTCAAACGTTTACTATATGACCTCTGGATTATGATAGCCCAAACGGTGTTACGTTATATATAAATCTAGTGAGTTAAAGGAACATATACTTTAAAAACAAAGCTTAGAAACATAGACAAACCAACTAAGACTTGACATACACTACCTCAGGTTGCGTGAGTAGGCCGTCTAATATTGATAACGCTCATTTTGAACATGTTTTAGTCGCGTTATTTATATATTTATGCATTGTATTTGGTTGAATTTATGAACATATTATGCTTAAAAAGTGCAAAAGATGTATTTTAGTTCAGGTTCAATCAAGTTCAAGGATAAGCTTAAAAAGATGCGGAAAAGTTGACAAATCAAGAACATATGCACAAATGTAGGAATCATCTCACAATACAAGCTATGGAAGGATTGATAAAGATGGAGAATCAAGATTACAATGATTTTCAAGTTGAAGAAAAGTGTTAGTGATCATTGCCTAAACCCTAGGTTTCAATTTCAAAACCTAAGGTTTGAGAAGTTACTTCCATGCCTAAGGTTTAAATATCCAAACCTTGGGTCCAGCATTATTAGTGACTACTAAGTTGCATTAAAAGGAAGAGTTAAGTGCCATTATTCATCTATTAATTCAACTCCTTCATTATGACACTTGGAGCCCAAGTTGTTTGCTTGTTGGCCAAGGATAATCTCCCTATATACATGAAGAGAGAAAGACAAAGAAAAAGGAGACAATCAAGATACAACAACCACAACAAAATTCTGTCACTATTTTCCCTTACAAGTGGGGCGACAAGAGGAGAAAAACGCAGGAAAAAGGAAGCTAAACTCTCACCAATCATTACTTCAATTACTCACGAATCGTTGTTGATTATTTCACAAGTGTCCTTCATTATTTGTAATCATCATTACAATATTTTGTAAGACTATTCAATCATGTTTACTAGTGATCAATTTCTTATGATTATTACTTTGTTTACCATGAGTGGCTAAGTGCCTTATGCACTTGCCTAGATAATGTTTGATTTATGATTCACTTGATTGATTATGACTTATTGGTTCTAACAAAAGAGAAAAGTTAACACTAAGAACGAATTGTTCTATCTTGAGTTTTCTCCACCAAAGAGTTATTAAGTTTGGGTAATTTCTAATGATGTATTGGGTTGAAAAAGACATTGTTGGTAAGTTAGTTGTAAACCTTTGTCTATAAGGGCTTTACCTTATGTATTGACCATTTCATAAGAAACTTAATTTAACTTGGAAAACTAAATAGTGTGGTTGTCAATTATTTGTGAAACGAAAGCGAATCGGGTAATTGAATTGTGTTAATCTTGGATTGATCAATTCTTAAATATTGTTTTTTATAATCTCTAAATCTTGATGAGGATTGAAAGTGTTGGAAACAATATAGTTAGTACACCACTAATCGAATTAGAACACCATCTAATTCGTTGATCATAATCAAATGGAACCAATGTCATAATCATGTCATAGGAATTGTGCAAACTAGTCTAGGCAAGTGTAGTCTTTTAATTATTGAATTTACATCATCTTTATTTGCTTGCTAATTTGAATCGACAAGTTGGATTGTTCTTTATTTACAAAAATTTCACATCATACAAACAAAACAAATCCTAGCGAACGACCTCGGCTTACCTCAATTATCTCTTACTACACACGGACGAGTATACTTGCTCGTATGTGTTTCGTTTGAATCATTGGTAAATCGTGTTAAAATTTTTAAAACTTGTACTCCTAACGGGTATATCCCTTGAAACACATCAAGTTTTTGGCGCCGCTGCCGGGGATTTGATCTCGTTTGTGTGAGTTTTTGCTTATAATTCATTAGTTCTAATCCTACTAGTATTGGTACTCTTTAGCGTATTCTTTAGGTTCTCTCTAAATATATATATATATATATATATATATATATATAATATATATATATATATATATATATATATATATATATATATATATATATATATATCCTCCCATACCGCCGGTATAAACACAAACCGGGCGGTATAAGCTTTCTGTTTACCCAAACCGCCGGCCTGAAATTCCATACCGCCGGTATAGCATAAATTTTTTTTTCTTTAAGCCCAAACTGCCGGTATAAAACACAAACCGGGCGGTATAAACTTTCTGTCTCTAATTTGTTTTTTCGACCAAACCGCCGGTTTCCCTTTCCATACCGCCGGCCTGACTAAAAAAAAAAAAAAAATTTTTTTCTTTTCTTTTTAGTTTTCTTTAAGACTCGTTTTTCTCGTATATGACCACTCGCTCTTCAAGCGACGAGTTGCGTACACCCTTATCTAATCCCGAAAGTTTATTTCGTAAAAAGAGAACTCCATTTGTTCCACCCGATCAGAGAATACCAAGAACCAAAAATCCACCCTTTGAAAACCTTTTCAAAGTTCATCCAATCGTTAATATTTTTCAAGAAATACCATTTCCAATGGCTGACGATCAACCCATGTGGGATACCAATAGGGTTGTAGCTCCTACACCCGAAGCCACAATTATTCCCGTGAATCTAGGAGAAAATTTTACTATCAAAGGTCATCATCTCTCGATGATTAAAGACAACCAATTTGATGGTAAAGTTAAATTTGATCCACATAAACATATTGCAGATTTCCTTGAAATTTGTGACATGTTTCGTTATGGAACTACCGATCCAAATTCAATCCGACTTAAACTTTTTCCATCGTCTCTCACCGGAGAAGCGAAAATTTGGTATAATGAGTTAAGGCCAGGAGTGATCACAACTTGGGACCAAATGAGAAGAGCGTTTGTTGGACGTTTCTTTCCACCAGTCATGTTTGATCGTCTCTTAGGTGAAATTCGTAGTTTTACTCAAAAAGAAGGAGAAAATCTTGTTGAAGCTTGGCTTCGAATGAAAAACATGCTCCGTAGTTGTCATGGGCATGGATTGTCTCGTGGTAATATTATCCAAATATTTTACCATGGTCTAGATGACGCAACTCAAGGCATACTTGATGCCGGAGGAATTTTCCTTTATAAGACTCCTAATGAAGCTTACAATTTACTAGAAGACCGTGTACTTCTTAAGCTTGATTGGTCTAAAGATGCCAAAATTAAACCTCAACGAAAATTGGTTGCATTTGCCGAAGCGACAAATGAAAATTCTAAAATCTTGGATATGATGAAAGATTTTACCTCAAAAATTGATTCCAAATTCGAAAGTATCCAAAAAGAAATTAAAGAAATTCGTGAGGGATGTGCTCATTGTGGTGGAAATCACTCCTCATCCGAGTGTGATGATAAACCCATGGGAGGTCCCGAAGCAGAAGCTAATTATGTTTATGGAGGATATCGAGGAGGAGGATATCGTGGAAACTACTACGGTAGGAATTCTCGAGATTGGCAAAATCGTCCACCAAGGGATGATAATCGTTCCCAAACTCGTGATGAAAACCGTCAGACATCTTTTCATGATGAAAATCATTCTCGTGAAACAAAGAATGAAGAATCCGAATTCGAAAAAACCATGCGTGAATTTTTGCATGCTCAAAAACAAACGAACGAATTCATGAAAAATCAATTCTTTATGCTCAAAAGCAAGGTTGAGCAAGGTCAAAAGAATCATCAAGCTTCTATCCAAGATCTTGAGACCAAATTTGGTCGTCTTTCTGATCAACTCGCTGTAAGACCATCTGGTACCTTGCCAAGCAATACGCAAACCAATCCAAAACCATCATCATCTGGAAGTTATCGTCCACCTCAAACAAGAAATGAGCAGGTGAATGCTGTATATACTCGTAGTGGTCTATCTTATGATCCACCACCCAACCCATCCCAAACAACTCCTGCTGTCCAAAATGATAGTGATGATGAAGTAGAAGAGGAGTCTAAAGAAAATGAACCAAATTCTACACCAGTTGTTAAACCTACTCCAACACTCAAACCATATAAACCAAGAATTCCATATCCTCAACGTTTGAGGAAGGAAAAGATGGAAGAAAAATATGGAAAGTTCGTTGATTTACTAAAAGAAGTTAGAATCAACATTCCTCTTGTTGATGTTCTAGCTGGAATGCCCAATTACGGGAAGTTTTTGAAAGAACTTGTTAATAATAAAAGTAAAATGGAAAACATTTCAGCTACTTTCTTAAATGAAGATTGCTCTGCAATAATTGAAAATAAATTACCAAAGAAACTCGGTGATCCAGGAAGTTTTCTTATTCCATGTACCTTGGGAAATTCAATCACTTGTGATGCTTTAGCCGATCTTGGTGCAAGTATAAATCTTATGCCATACTCGTTGTATGCGAAACTTTCAATCAAAACATTGAAACCAACAAGAATGAGTATATGATTAGCCAACCATACTATTCAATATCCTGTTGGAGTAGCTGAAAATATGCTTGTTCAAGTTGGAAAATTTGTTTTTCCTGTTGATTTTGTGATCCTTGAGATGGAGGAAGATAGCAAAGTTCCATTAATTCTAGGAAGACCTTTCCTAAATACTGCAGATGCTATCATTCAAGTAAAAAACAAAGACCTCAACCTTGGAGTTGGGGATGAAAGAATTTCTTTTTCGATTAATCAAGCAATGAAATATTCTCATGCGAATGATGACACTTGTTATAGCGTTGATGTTATCGATGATATAACAGAAGATACATTCTATGAGTTGCTTGATGAAAGAATTAAGACTCATAAAACATCTGGACGAATCAGTGATGAAGATCTCGACAGAGAATTCGCTGAATTTATGCAGATTGACACCAAAGAAATTTTGGAGGAAGAAAATACTAACTTTGAAGAGTTGGAATTCAATAATGATATGAGAATCACAACCTTAATTGAAGAACCGCCAGTAGATCTAGTTTTGAAACCTCTCCCTGATCATTTGGAATATGCATTCTTGGAAGGAAATTCTCTTCTTCCAGTTGTCATATCTTCAAAACTTAAACCAGATGAAAAGGAACGACTAGTTTCTATACTCAAAAAGCATAAAGAAGCTTTTGCTTGGAAAACTTCTGATATTCCTGGAATAAGTCCAAATTTTTGCAAACATAAAATAAATTGTTGAAACTGATTCTAAACCAGTTGTTCAAAGACAATGAAGACTCAATCCAAATATGAAGGAAGTAGTTAAGAAAGAAATAATCAAACTTCTTGACGCTGGAATTATTTATCCTATTGAGGATAGCTCATGGGTGAGTCCTGTTCACTGTGTTCCTAAGAAAGGAGGAACAACTGTCGTAACTAATGAACGCAATGAACTTGTTCCTACAAGAACTGTCACTGGTTGGCGGGTATGCATTGATTATAGAAAATTAAATGATGCCACCAGAAAAGATCATTTTCCATTACCGTTCATGGATCAAATGTTGGAAAGACTTTCGGGGAACAAATACTTTTGTTTTCTCGATGGATTTTCCGGTTACTTTCAAATTCCAATTGATCCAGCTGATCAAGAAAAAACCACATTCACGTGTCCGTACGACACATATGCTTATAGGCGTATGCCTTTTGGTCTTTGTAACGCACCAGCAACATTTCAAAGATGCATGATTGCTATTTTTCAAGATATGCTTGAAACCTCCATGGAAGTATTCATGGATGATTTTTCAGTATTTGGAGACTCATTTGAGTCGTGCCTTCACAATCTTGATAAAATGCTTGAAAGATGCAAAACTTCTCATCTAGTACTTAATTGGGAAAAATGTCATTTTATGGTGACGGAAGGAATTGTCCTTGGTCACAAGATTTCGAGCAATGGGATCAAAGTTGATAAAGAAAAAATTGATGCTATTACTAAGTTACCACCCCCAACTAACGTTAAAGGCGTTAGAAGTTTTTTAGGACACGCGAGATTTTACCGTCGATTCATTAAAGATTTTTCAAAAATATCTCGTCCAATGACGAAATTGCTTGAAAAAGATTCAATCTTTGACTTCGATGAAGAGTGCATCAAGGCATTCGAAACATTAAAAAACAAGCTAACAAATGCACCAATTATGGTTTCACCAAATTGGTCATTGCCGTTTGAACTCATGTACGATGCAAGTGATTATGCTGTTGGAGCAGTATTAGGACAACGAGATGGTAAACATTTTCGTCCTATATATTTCGCTAGCAAAACCTTAAA
Organism: Artemisia tridentata subsp. tridentata; assembly: GCA_021014915.2. Taxonomy (NCBI): domain Eukaryota; kingdom Viridiplantae; phylum Streptophyta; class Magnoliopsida; order Asterales; family Asteraceae; genus Artemisia; species Artemisia tridentata. Next base: position 154,327,066 of record CP139505.1, read on the forward strand.
TAGTGCCCAACAAAACTACACAGTGACTGAAAAAGAACTTTTAGCTGTAGTTTTTGCATTCGACAAATTTCGTTCCTATCTTGTTTTATCAAAAACAATTGTATTCACCGATCATTCAGCTCTGAAATATCTGTTTGCTAAACAAGATGCAAAACCACGTCTTATCCGATGGATTTTATTGCTTCAAGAGTTTGACATAGAAATCCAGAATAAGAAAGGTGCAGAAAATGTGGCGGCAGATCATTTATCCAGATTAGAAAATCCAAATTTAGAGGAACTCGGTGAAAACGAGATTGATGATTACTTTCCCGACGAAACTCTTATGGGAATTGAAAATGAAGAAGTTCCATGGTTTGCTGATTATGCAAATTATTTAGCTGGAGGAATATTACAAAAAGGTCTATCTCATGCTGAGCGTAGTAAATTCTTTGCAGATTTGAAATATTATTTTTGGGATGAACCGTATCTATTCAAAATGTGCCCCGATGGTATAATAAGAAGATGCGTGTATGGTTCCGAAACTCGAAAAATTCTTGATGAATGTCATCATGGCCCAACCGGAGGACATTATGGACCATCCACCACCGCTAAAAAAGTTTTTGATGCGGGATTTTATTGGCCAACAATTTTTAAAGAAGCACATACACTTGTGCAGAATTGTGATGCATGCCAAAAATCTGGTAATCTTTCTCGTAGAGACGAAATGCCACAAAAAAGCATCCAAGTTTCTGAGATATTTGATATCTGGGGAATTGACTTCATGGGACCTTTTCCCAAATCTCATAAATTCGAATACATCCTCGTTGCAGTAGATTATGTTTCCAAATGGGCGGAAGCAGAAGCTCTACCCACTAACGATGCACGAGTAGTTGTGAATTTTCTGAAAAAGCTTTTCTCTCGATTCGGAATTCCAAAAGCTTTGATAAGCGATAGAGGAACTCATTTCTGCAACCATCAAATGGAAAAAGCTATGAAACGATATGGGATCCACCATCGTTTCTCAACAGCATACCATCCTCAGACCAGTGGTCAAGTAGAAAACACTAATAGAGCTTTAAAAAGAATCCTTGAAAAAATAGTTATGGATAATCCTTCTGTTTGGTCAAGAAAACTTGATGATGCTCTATGGGCGTTTAGAACAGCATATAAAACTCCAATTGGTACAACCCCATATAGACTCATATATGGAAAGACTTGTCATTTACCGTTTGAAATTGAACATCGTGCTTACTGGGCATTGAGACAATGTAATCCTGATTTAAAAATCGCTGGAGAAAAACGATTCTTGCAATTGCATGAACTCGATGAATTGAGACTCCAAGCATATGAAAACTCAAAACTATACAAAGCTCGAACAAAAGCTTATCATGATAGAAAGCTAAGAATCCGTAAAGAATTCAAGGCTGGAGACAAAGTCCTTTTGTTCAATTCAAAGTATAAATTCAAAGCTCCTAAACTCAGAACCAAATGGTTTGGTCCATTCGTGGTGAAACATGGTTTTCCATCCGGATATGTTGAACTATATGATAAAAAGGGTGGAACTTTCATTGTTAATGGACATCGAATTAAATTATACCATGATGAGGAGCAATTAAATGAAATGTCAAGTGAGGAAATTCCACTTGAACTGCTCGATAAAAAGAAATATACTGCTATTCCATTTATGGCACCTTTTTCTGCCGATTATAAAAAAGTAATACCATGGGCTGCGGAAACTGGTTACATCTGGGATGTTCTTCCTAGAACTTGCAACACCGCAAAGTTACACGATATTGACAAAAATGGAAAAGGAATAGTAAAAGGAAATGTGGTGTATATTCCAAAGAAATTAGGAAAGAATCCTAAACACAACCCACAAAAGTAAAGAGAGATTGAGTCGGGCTGATGACTCATTAATAAATTTAGCGCTTCTCGGAGGCAACCCGTGTGTTTTTATGCCCCGATGGTTTCACCATAAGTGTGGGGGCCTTAATATTATGAATAATAAAATACAAAAATATTTTGCATTTTTGTGTGTTCTTGTTTTGATGATTATGCAGGTTAGGATGCTTGATCTTGAAAGCAAATGGAATCCTCCTATTCGCAAAGCTCAGGCAATATCATTTCCTTATGTTCCATTTCCATATTTTTATGATTTTTCGTTCGTAAAACCCGAAAATCTAAAACATGCAAAATTACCAAAATGCCCCTGAAACTTTAAAATTTAATTAAAGCTTAATTAAAGTTCCGAATCGATCCCAAACTTCTGGAAACGAACAAGATATGATACAAAATAATTTTGATGACTTCGATTAATATTTATAAAAGTTGTGAGATGACCAAAATACCCTTGTGTATGCCGAAAATTTAAATACATAATTATTATTAATTAAAAACCTTTTTAAATACAAAGTAATTAAGGAAAATAAGTTAAAAAGGGTAAATTAATTTGGGCCATAATGAGGGCCGGTATTCTAGCCCTATACCCTCCCCAATACTCGGTCATAACACAATTATATCAACCCATAACATTTTCTCTCCTATTAAACCCTAATTTCTATTCAGCCGCCACTCTCAAAAATCACCCACACCACATCCGAATTTTCTGAAGCAAAGAGGCATTTTTATGGAGTTCCTCATAGTGCCAAGAAGGGGGGAAAAATAGCCACAAGGTCCTGGAGTCGATCATTTGGTCGTGGTGATTTAATTGGGTCGAAATATTGAAACCGAGCAACAATAATCCATAGCGTGTGAATCCCTTGATCTATAATTTTTTTGGTATTTTTCTAGCTCTCTCTTAATCATATATAACGTGGGAAAAATACTTAAATCGAACCATTCATTGTATTTTAGCCGAATAGAAAATAATGGGTTTATAAACCCTAAAATCGAAATTGAATTCTTATTAATTCATGCGATTTTTCCTGAACATGTAAATAAATTTCATGGGTTCTATATGATTCGTATAACATGAGAAAAATGGTGTCTTGATTTATTGAAGTCGAATGCATGATTTATGGATTATTGTTATAATCGGGTTTTTGAATAAAAAGGGAAAATCATGGAACAAAATATGAAACCAATCGAATTAGGGTTTTAAAATTATGAAATCTAGAATTAAACACTGTACAATGATGATAAAATGATGGTATAATGATTGGGGATTTTAGAATTGAGTTTTGATATGATTTTATGGTTACCGATTGAATAATTAATTGTTAAGGGGGTGCTTTGTAATTTTTAAAACATGGGGGATATTTTTGTAATGTTTTATAGATCAGGGGGAAGATATAAAAATTATAACATGAGGGTCTTATATGTAAATTAGGCAAGAAAAAGATTTAATTGGTAATATTAATAGCGATTTGAAAATAAATATAAAGTGAGGGACTAAATATGTAATTTCTGGAAAATGGATTGGTCTCGAAGTAAATAATAGTATGAAGGGTAAAGTGTGTAATTTTGAGTATTTATGGACTTAATATGTAATTATGGTTAATTATTTAAATCGATTTGTAATGTAATAAAGTACAAGGACTAAATATGTAATTTACCGAAAGTTAAGGGCTGTTTGTAGCATAATAATATTGGGGGTTATTTTCTATAATTTGAAGGAATAAAAGGACTTGATGTGTAATATGAATCTTGTGAAGGTTAATTTGTAAATTATATAAGTATAAGGTTTAATTCGTAATTAATTACTTAAAAGGGTGTAAATCATAAATTATGAAACTTGAAGGCTAAATGTTTAATTCTGGAAAGTATAAGTGTTTGAATGGTAAAATGATGATAATTTTAATGTGAACCTTGAACGTTGGCAAATTTACACTTATAACCTTAAACTATGAAAAACTTGTCATAATTAACCCTGAACTTGTGTAACTTGTTAAAATGAATGTTACTTCCATAATAAGCTAATTAAAGACTTGACTTGAATTATATCACTTGAATATTGCTAATTATTGCAACTTACTAAATAAGGAAACTTTCTAATTATGGAAACTTGCTAAATATGGAAACCTGCTAAAAATAGAAAGTTACTAAAATGGAAAGGCAATTAATTAAGAATGAATTGTAATTCCCTTCTACTCCTTTAGGTGTGAAGAAGGAGAGACCTTGAACCGTTTTCCATATTCTGTGCTCGTTTCTGTTTTACTTTCGTCATAAGGTACGGATACTCTACCCTTTTTAGTAAGGGTGTCTTTTCACCTATGCATTGATGTTGAGCTATGATTTAAACCTTTGCCATGATCCTTTTGACATGAACCTTTTGATATGACCTTGAGATATACCTTCTGATTATGACCTTGAGATGCACCTTGATATGACATTGAGACCTGACTCTTAGTTTGATACCCGAGCCATTTTTATGTTACCTAGCCAGGAAGGTAACCTGGCCATGTCTGTGATGCACCACTGGCATGACTCATGTGTGGGTGAGTGATTTCTCACACCGTCCCTCTTATATTATGATATGGCCATTATGACTTTGAGATTATGATTTTGAGATGACTTTGAGTTTGGGGGCGTATGGATTGCAATCCTAGATTTGTATGTTTAGTGGATTTAACTATGACTTTGAGTTATGACTTTGAGGTGACTGGTACTGTGTGCAATACATGCCTTTCACATTTCTGGGAGCTGATCACTCCACCCTTTTGATACATGAGGACACCCCTCATATTATCTGGTTGCCTGAGAGGTATCCCCTCTGATTGGGAGATTATGACTTTGAGACTATGATGTTGAGATTATGACTTTGAGTTTCTGGGCTCGTGGTAGATGACTATCCTATACTTCCTTTACTATTCTTTTACCTTGATTATACTTTATGATATTTCCAGTACTTCACCACATTCTGTTTCGTTATCTTTGCTTTGTATTATGTATCTGTTCACTGAGCTTTTTAAGCTCAGCCGCACGTTTTCTTTCGTGTGCGGCAGGTTTTAGTTGGAAGCTGGGTATGAGTGAAGAGATCTTTGGACTTAGAAGACCTTGATAGTTATTCTGAAGTAGAAGTTTTCAGAAGGATTTGCATTGACAGACATAGTATTTAGTTTTTGTTTCTCGCTTGTAACCGTGTAGTTTCAGCATTTCATTTGTAACCTTTGAGAATCTTTGTATTACTTTTGAATGTATGCTTTGTTTGATCTGATATGAAGCCATTAATGTGATACTTTTACCCTTACCGGGTTGGGGTGTTACAATTATGGTATCAGAGCGACTGGCTGCGATTTCGTAATACATTTACCCTTGACCTGTGTAAGTTAGGACTACTAAGTTTCCCCTGTAGGCGCTCGTAAGTCAACCTTTGAAAATTGCTTTAGGATTTCCCATAGGAACCTAAGTTTTGACCGGTGAGGAATGGGTAGACTATAAGGCATTTGTTTAAGCATCATTGCTTCCGTATCACTCTAATTCGTGCCTTGCTTTTGGTTAGATCCTGTTGATACCACTTCTGGAAAGTGAAAGCTTATGCTTTGCACCACCTAAGTTTTGAACCTGATTAAATCTTGAAGGCATTGAGAATTTCATAATAATGGCCTGACACTATTTGATCCTTATCTTCAAATCCCTTTTGTTAATCATTTTGATAATGACCCGCATTTCACTCTGATTCTTTTGTTAATCACTTTGACGCCTCTTCAGGCATTCCGAGAACCTCTATGGCGATGACGTACTGGATATGTTTTGCTATTTGATAAGTATCTATGAAGTTTCCGACACTATTGATTTCGTTTTACCCATCTCTGTCCTTATGAGAAGTCTTGTGGTGTGTAACCATGAGTATAAGAATGTTTTCTTCCTCACTTCTAATGATATAGCTTTGATTTGCGAACCGTCTTTCTTTGAATAGTTAACTTCGATTTTATTCTGACAAGGAAATTGTGGAATGATCAGTCAAATATTGACAACTACCCTTCTATGTCTCACCTTTAACGTTTGCAACAATTTTGAACTCCCTACTACGATTTCTGATTGTTAAACCCTTTGCTATCACTATTACTCTGGAGACTCGTGTGTTACGTTTGCGGTTATAAAGTTTTCTTAGAAACCATTTCGTACACCAATAAATGAACCTCATCGTAGAAGCCTTTTGGCACCTTGAGTTTTCTGAACATGAACCTTGTATTGAACGTTATTTGGCACCCTGAACTTCTTGAACATAATCCCTGTTGGACCGTCAAGTTTTTCCACCGGAGTATGAAGTAAGATTTGACATGATACCGAGAGATTCTAGTCACTAAACGAAGATGTCTTTCGGATCATACTAATTGACTGGAGCAACCGGGAAGAGCAGCAACCGAAGACCAGGAAGTGAGTTTACTTAAGTGTATCTTCTGGGCATGTTTTAGTTTTGTTCGCGATAAAGATGAATGATGACTGGAGATATGTATGGAAGCTGAACCGTATTGCTGTAGGAGCCAATATTCCTCCACCCTGGAACGATTATGTGTTTTGTTTAAATTCAGAGCGCGAAGTTTCCTTTCTGATGAATTGATACTATTCTTGAAATCGCCTTCCGTATTCGTAAACGACTGCCATGACGGTTAATGACGCTAATAGTATTAGCTAAAGCTCTGACGATCTTGGTGAATTTGATAGATGATATTTTCTCATGAGTACTGGGCATATGGTCATTGTATGACTTAATGGTACATTCGGAGACGAGGAAGAACATGAAAATCATTTTGCACCTTGTTAGAGATTTGAGGATCATTTGTGTATTCTGAGAGATTGATGTTGTTTGAGACAACGGTGTTCCTTGCCTGACCTGGAGTTGACGACAATGGAGACTACCCCGAAGAGTGGAGACATTCCTTACAAGGCAGAAGTGTTGGCGATGAAGAAGAAGAAATTCTAGTCAAGATGGCGAACCTGGAGCTAATGAAGACATGCAGTCCCACTTCCCTATTCATCTTAGTTGTACTGAGATGAATTGAGAGCGGAAGCAGACTGGATGATGGAGAGATTTAAAGACCGTGCCAGGAATCCACGTTGCTCCATCACATTCCAAGAAGAACTGCAGGAGGCTCGACGACCCAGACACAAGTTTCCGACCTTGGTTTCATTTCCCGATTGAGGGACAGACGAAGACAGACTAACAGGACTTGAAGAGATTGGAGGTGTTGAATGAGCGGAATCGGGAAACAGACCCTTCATGTTTGGAAGATTAGATTTTATGAAGGCCGAAGTTCTTGAAGATTAATAAGATCCTTGATGATTTAAGTTTCCTAGAAGCATTTCAGTTCGTGTTTATTTTTCGTATGTTCGGTGATAGCTTTGTTTGAGAGATTTTGGCGAGTTGTGGAAGATATGATACTGGTGACGGCGTACCTCACTTCTGCTAGGCAATCTGGGATTTTGATACTCTTGCGAATAGTTTTGTTTTCTCTCTTGACTGTGGCAATTGTTTTTGTTGACCTCTGAGACTGTAGAAGTACTAGGTGGATTAAGATAGGTGGTTTTGATTACGATTTGAGATAAAGTATGACCATCATGAGGGCATATTTATATGATGCCAGTATTATGACGTCTGGCCAACGTGATAATACTTACATCATATAACGTGCACTTGTTGTGGGCATAGGATATCTTGGGGAGTACCAAAGAAGTTAGAATTTGATCTCTGTTGGATTATCTGTGATTAATGAGACTTTAGGATTCATTCTACCTATGCGTTTAATCTGCTTTCATCGTTATACGACTGGATACGTTTGGATACTCGACACGCGTTTGTTGACCTCTGTACTTCCGATAAGAATCTTAGGTTCTGTGTAGAACTCTCTACCGTCTGTTTTCTGTCAGTATTGATTCGATCTGTTACTATTAAAAAGTACTCCTACATTTTGCTATATGTACGTTTCGCATCCGTTGATTATGTTTCATTATGACCTGCTATGAGTGATTGAGGCTTTGGATTTTGAGGAGCAAAACCTGTTTGTTTATGAGAACACCTATGAAAGGTTATACTGAAGTCGAGACTATTTGAGAATCCGAAGAGTTTGAACCCATATACTACTCCCATGTTCGCTACAATTCGATACGTTTTCATCTGATTTGACTATTCCTATTCCACGGACGAAAATCCGTCAATCCTACATCTTCCCTGAACCCCTTCTGATGAGATACGTTTATCATCCATTACGTTTAGTATATCATTCTTTTGATGTGAATCCTGAGCGTTATGTCTTTTGAGAAAACCGAAATTATTTGATCGGCAAGATTGAGTCATGAGAAAATACTTGGTTTGGAAGAACCTGCTCGAGCGTGAGAATGTTTTGTTGATCGTTTGCAACTTGCTACGACTTCGTTTAACTTTGCGACTTCAAATTTCGAGGACGAAATTTTTCTGTTAGAGGGGAAGAGTTGTAAAACCCGAAAATCTAAAACATGCAAAATTACCAAAATGCCCCTGAAACTTTAAAATTTAATTAAAGCTTAATTAAAGTTCTGAATCGATCCCAAACTTCTGGAAACGAACAAGATATGATACAAAATAATTTTGACGACTTCGATTAATATTTATACAAGTTGTGAGAAGACCAAAATACCCTTGTGTATACCGAAAATTTAAATACATAATTATTATTAATTAAAAACCTTTTTAAATACAAAGTAATTAAGGAAAATAAGTTAAAAAGGGTAAATTAATTTGGGCCATAATGAGGGCCGGTATTCTAGCCCTATACCCTCCCCAATACTCGGTCATAACACAATTATATCAATCCATAACATTTTCTCTCCTATTAAACCCTAATTTCTATTTAGCCGCCACTCTCAAAAATCACCCACACCACATCCGAATTTTCTGAAGCAAAGAGGCATTTTTATGGAGTTCCTCGTAGTTCCAAGAAGGTGGGAAAAATAGCCACAAGGTCCTGGAGTCGATCGTTTGGTCGTGGTGATTTAATTGGGTCGAAATATTGAAACCGAGCAACAATAATCCATAGCGTGTGAATCCCTTGATCTATAATTTTTTTGGTATTTTTCTAGCTCTCTCTTAATCATATATAACGTGAGAAAAATACTTAAATCAAACCATGCATTGTATTTTGGCCGAATAGAAAATAATGGGTTTATAAACCCTAAAATCGAAATCGAATTCTTATTAATTCATACGATTTTTCCTGAACATGTAAATAAATTTCATGGGTTCTATATGCTTCGTATAACATGAGAAAAATGGTGTCTTGATTTATTGAAGTCGAATGCATGATTTATGGATTATTGTTATAATCGGGTTTTTGAATAAAAAGGGAAAATCGTGGAACAAAATATGAAACCAATCGAATTAGGGTTTTAAAATTATGAAATCTAGAAGTAAACACTGTACAATGATGATAAAATGATGGTATAATGATTGGGGATTTTAGAATTGAGTTTTGATATGATTTTATGGTTACCGATTGAATAATTAATTGTTAAGGGGGTGTTTTGTAATTTTTAAAACATGGGGGATATTTTTGTAATGTTTTATAGATCAGGGGGAAGATATAAAAATTATAACATGAGGGTCTTATATGTAAATTAGGCAAGAAAAAGATTTAATTGGTAATATTAATAGCGATTTGAAAATAAATATAAAGTGAGGGACTAAATGTGTAATTTCTGGAAAATGGATGGGTCTCGAAGTAAATAATAGTATGAAGGGTAAAGTGTGTAATTTTGAGTATTTATGGACTTAATATGTAATTATGGTTAATTATTTAAATCGATTTGTAATGTAATAAAGTACAAGGACTAAATATGTAATTTACCAAAAGTTAAGGGCTGTTTGTAGCATAATAATATTGGGGGTTATTTTCTGTAATTTGAAGGAATAAAAGGACTTGATGTGTAATATGAATCTTGTGAAGGTTAATTTGTAAATTATATAAGTATAAGGTTTAATTCGTAATTAATTACTTAAAAGGGTGTAAATCGTAAATTATGAAACTTGAAGGCTAAATGTGTAATTCTGGAAAGTATAAGTGTTTGAATGGTAAAATGATGATAATTTTAATGTGAACCTTGAATGTTGGCAAATTTACACTTATAACCCTAAACTATGAAAAACTTGTCATAATTAACCCTGAACTTGTGTAACTTGTTAAAATGAATGTTACTTCCATAATAAGCTAATTAAAGACTTGACTTGAATTATATCACTTGAATATTGCTAATTATGGCAACTTACTAAATAAGGAAACTTTCTAATTATGGAAACTTGCTAAATATGGAAACCTGCTAAAAATAGAAAGTTACTAAAATGGAAAGGCAATTAATTAAGAATGAATTGTAATTCCCTTCTACTCCTTTAGGTGTGAAGAAGGAGAGACCTTGAACCGTTTTCCATATTCTGTGCTCGTTTCTGTTTTACTTTCGTCATAAGGTACGGATACTCTACCCTTTTTAGTAAGGGTGTCTTTTCACCTATGCATTGATGTTGAGCTATGATTTAAACCTTTGCCATGATCCTTTTGACATGAACCTTTTGATATGACCTTGAGATATACCTTCTAATTATGACCTTGAGATGCACCTTGATATGACATTGAGACCTGACTCTTAGTTGATACCCGAGCCATTTTTATGTTACCTAGCCAGGAAGGTAACCTGGCCATGTCTGTGATGCACCACTAGCATGACTCATGTGTGGGTGAGTGATTTCTCACACCGTCCCTCTTATATTATGATATGGCCATTATGACTTTGAGATTATGATTTTGAGATGACTTTGAGTTTGGGGGCGTATGGATTGCAATCCTAGATTTGTATGTTTAGTGGATTTAACTATGACTTTGAGTTATGACTTTGAGGTGACTAGTACTGTGTGCAATACATGCCTTTCACATTTCTGGGAGCTGATCACTCCACCCTTTTGATACATGAGGACACCCCTCATATTATCTGGTTGCCTGAGAGGTATCCCCTCTGATTGGGAGATTATGACTTTGAGACTATGATGTTGAGATTATGACTTTGAGTTTCTGGGCTCGTGGTAGATGACTATCCTATACTTCCTTTACTATTCTTTTACCTTGATTATACTTTATGATATTTCCAGTACTTCACCACATTCTGTTTCGTTATCTTTGCTTTGTATTATGTATCTGTTCACTGAGCTTTTTAAGCTCAGCCGCACGTTTTCTTTCGTGTGCGGCAGGTTTTAGTTGGAAGCTGGGTATGAGTGAAGAGATCTTTGGACTTAGAAGACCTTGATAGTTATTCTGAAGTAGAAGTTTTCAGAAGGATTTGCATTGACAGACATAGTATTTAGTTTTGTTTCTCGCTTGTAACCGTGTAGTTTCAGCATTTCATTTGTAACCTTTGAGAATCTTTGTATTACTTTTGAATGTATGCTTTGTTTGATCTGATATGAAGCCATTAATGTGATACTTTTACCCTTACCGGGTTGGGGTGTTACAATATTTTTATGATTTTTCGTTCTTAACATTGAGGACAATGTCAAACTTAAGTGTGGGGGGAGGAAATAGGAAATTAACTTGACTTTTAAAAATTTTCTATAATTTGAGCCTATTTTTAAACTTGTTTGCCCTTTTGATCTAGTTGTTTTCGCACGTTGAGAATAATTGATAAAGAATAACTAGATTAATCCACTAATAAAACATGTACTTTTTGAAAATTTGAGATGTGTCCTGATTGGCATTGCAATCCATTTTTGGATTGATAACATTTATAGCACAACTATAACCCATTCAACTAAATATGTGAGGATTTGAGCCTATTCTTATATAGCATATATCTTTTATGCTCTATTTTTTTTTTTTTTTTTTGTTATGAGTGTGCCAGTGATCTTATTTATTCTAGAACTTGTACATGCAAATCATTACCAGACCGTAGTGAGATCACACTCGTGTGATATAAGTGTATTCGCGTGATAAGAGGCAACCTTAGGAATTAAACCAAATGGCCTTCCATTTTATATATACATTGATATATTAGCTAGCCACATTGGTTGGTTAATCACTTCCATGGACCCATTTGTTAGTACTCATTTTTAGTACTAGACTCCATTAGAACACCCTCCGAGCCAGTCTTTTCATTTTGTTACACCAAAAATATATATATATATATATATATATATATATATATATATATATATATATATATATATATATATATATATATATATATATATATATATTTCTCACCTTTAGCCTTAACCTTACCTATAGTCAAGTCTTGGTTGGTTACTAGCTACTTGGAAAGATGGTTGTTATGTGGGAATCCTTGAAAATGAGAAAGTTGCAAACTCTATGATAATCTCATGGATGATATATTGGTATATTATGAAGAAAAAAAATAGAATAAGTCATCGTCATTGTTTGATGACATGGATAGCCAATGAGCTATGAATGTATGATATCAAGGAAGAATCTCAATTTCAAAGGAAAGTGGTTGATGTAGCTAGTAGCACTTGGTTGTAGACTTTGGCTATTTGTAAAGTTTTCCAATTTTTAAACCAAACATATATATATATCCCATGTCTTATCCCTACCCTTTTTGACTTTGTGAAATTATCAAGTGTATTGACATATAGTGACCATCCGATTTCTTGAGGAATGAGATAGCGTTGTTAGCGATCTAAGGTTATCCTTGGTGACCATCCGTTATTTAATAATTCGAGACTTCGTTGTTAGCGAGCTATTATGTTTTGCATGAGATAGTTGAACAATAGTCTTATATGACCCTTGAAACCTTAAACCCGAATAAAAGTCCTCTTAGATGTTTACACTTTGTGCTTACGCCACGTCGGTTGAGTTTTGTTTCTTGTACAAGCCTATGGTAATATTTAGATCATGTCTGAGCAATGAGTGTGATTTTCTTCTATATTCAATCACTACAAATGAGTGTTGAGTGAATCATACTTCATTTTCCTTTCGTGAGGTGTCTTAATATGCTATCAGGCAAGAGAATCATTAAGGTATTGTCAAACATCTCATCTTTTCATTTATAAGCCTAAATAGAAGGATCTTATCTTGTACTTGTGCTTGATAGATTTGCATCTCATTTTTATCATATGGATTTTCTTAAAAGCTAGATTTGCTTGGGGGCAAGCAAAGTGTAAGTGTGGGGGATTTGATAACGCTCATTTTGAACATGTTTTAGTCGCGTTATTTCTATATTTATGCATTGTATTTGGTTGAATTTATGAACATATTATGCTTAAAAAGTGCAAAAGATGTATTTTAGTTCAGGTTCAATCAAGTTCAAGGATAAGCTTAAAAAGATGCGGAAAAGTTGACAAATCAAGAACATATGCACAAATGTAGGAATCATCTCAGAATACAAGCTATGGAAGGATTGATAAAGATGGAGAATCAAGATTACAATGATTTTCAAGTTGAAGAAAAGTGTTAGTGATCATTGCCTAAACCCTAGGTTTCAATTTCAAAACCTAAGGTTTGAGAAGTTACTTCCATGCCTAAGGTTTAAATATCCAAACCTTGGGTCCAGCATTATTAATGACTACTAAGTTGCATTAAAAGGAAGAGTTAAGTGCCATTATTCATCTATTAATTCAACTCCTTCATTATGACACTTGGAGCCCAAGTTGTTTGCTTGTTGGCCAAGGATAATCTCCCTATATACATGAAGAGAGAAAGACAAAGAAAAAGGAGACAATCAAGATACAACAACCACAACAAAATTCTGTCACTATTTTCCCTTACAAGTGGGGCGACAAGAGGAGAAAAACGCAGGAAAAAGGAAGCTAAACTCTCACCAATCATTACTTCAATTACTCACGAATCGTTGTTGATTATTTCACAAGTGTCCTTCATTATTTGTAATCATCATTACAATATTTTGTAAGACTATTCAATCATGTTTACTAGTGATCAATTTCTTATGATTATTACTTTGTTTACCATGAGTGGCTAAGTGCCTTATGCACTTGCCTAGATGATGTTTGATTTATGATTCACTTGACTGATTATGACTTATTGGTTCTAACACAAAAGAAAAGTTAACACTAAGAACGAATTGTGCTATCTTGAGTTTTCTCCACCAAAGAGTTATTAAGTTTGGGTAATTTCTAATGATGTATTGGGTTGAAAAAGACATTGTTAGTAAGTTAGTTGTAAACCTTTGTCTATAAGGGCTTTACCTTATGTATTGACCATTTCATAAGAAACTTAATTTAACTTGGAAAACTAAATAGTGTGGTTGTCAATTATTTGTAAAACGAAAGCGAATCGAGTAATTGAATTGTGTTAATCTTGGATTGATCAATTCTTAAATATTGTTTTTTATAATCTCTAAATCTTGACGAGGATTGAAAGTGTTGGAAACAATATAGTTAGTACACCACTAATCGAATTAGAACACCATCTAATTCGTTGATCATAATCAAATGGAACCAATGTCATAATCATGTCATGTAAAACCTGAAAATCTAAAACATGCAAAATTACCAATTTGCCCCTGAAAATTTAAAATTTAATTAAAGCTTATTTAAAGTACCAAAGTAATCCCGAATCTCTGGAAATGAACTTCAAATCAAGTGAGATAATTTTGAGGCAAGCTTCTAACATTTTTACAATATACAAAAATGTATAATTACACCCAAAATACACATGGGCCGAATTTTATAATTAAAATACATAAGATATAATTTTTATTATTTAAAAGCATTTAAACCACAAATTAATTAAGAAAATCACTTATAAATGGAAAACTGATTTTTGGTCAATGAGATACCGGTTCTTTAGGCCATTCTCCCCCCCATAGCTCGGCATTACCATACATAACCAAACCATGATTTTACTTTCTCATTAAAACCCTAAAAACTAAACCGATACACACAAAAATCAACACACACTCAATCCGATTTTTCTGAGGTGAAGAGGCATTTTCCTGGTGATCTTCCAAGTGCTAAGAAGGTAGGAAAAATAGGGCTAAGGTCGTGGAATAGCTGTGTTGATCGTGGGAGTTTTCTTTTGTCGGCTTGATTTAACGAAAGGTACAAAACTCATACGCCTCATCCACTCGTTTAAAACATCATCTGGTATTTTTCCTATGTTCTTTACATCACATATAACCTATATAAAATGATACAATCGACCCATGCATGCTTGTCCAATCGCTTGAAGTTATTCGAATTAATAAACCCTAAAACGCAAATAAAACCCAAATCTGTTCTTAAGAATTTTATGGGTCTCGAACATATTTTATCTAAGTTCCTTATGCATCATACAACTCTGGTAAAATGGTCATTTGATTTGTTAAAGCCTAAATCATCCTTGTGGAGTTTTGTTTGAAGTCGGATTTAAAGAAGAACGAGGAAAAAAAATAGAAAACCTAATCGAATTGAATTAGGGTTAATGTTTTTGGATTAGATCTGATGTAATGATGATGTTTTAATGATGTTTTGATGATTTGGTGATGATTGGTAAATTAGGGTTAGGGTTTTGTAATTAAAGTGTTACCGATGGGTTTTTGAAAACTAAAGGGGTATGTTTTGTAATTCTTTAAACTTGTGGAGTATTTTGTGAGGTTATTTAGATCAGGGGTAAAATGTATCAAATATAATATGAGGGTATTTTGTGTAACAATTGTAAGATAAAGGTTTATTTGTAAACCGTATGAAATATTATAATCTGATTTGTAAATTAATAAAATTGAGGGACCATTTTGTAAATTCTGGAAATTGAAGGTTGGATTCGTAAATATTGATATAAGGGGTATAAAGTGTAATTTTGATTAATTGGAGGTAAAATGTGTAAATATGAATATAATATGGATCGGATTTATATTTATTTAATTAAAAGGGTTTGTTTTGTAATTAAATTTATTTGAGGGACTTGTCATGTAATTTACATATAGTTGAGGCTGTTTTCGTACTTATATTTAAATTAAAGGGTTATTGTGTAATTTGGTAAAATAAAGGACTTGATGTGTAAATATAATTATGGAAAGTTACCTAAAAAGGAAAAGTTGCTAAAAATGGAAAGCCGACTAAAATAAGTAATCCGAATTAAACAAACTATTAATAAGACAATCATGAATTTGTGTAGATCCGCTGAAGATGGAGTTTGCTTCCGACCCTTATTGTTCTGTTGTGTACTTGCGGTATAAGGTACAAATATTCTGAACCTTCTCACAGGTTTCTCATGATCTCTTTCATTTTTCTGATCTGTCAGCTTCTGTATTGATGCCATTGCTATGATCCCCTTTACTTTGAACAATTCATATGATTCCCCTTTGTTATAATTCCTGATATGAACTTTGTTATGAAACTTGATTCTGAGCCATCCGTTATAAACCCTTTGAAATATGAACTTGTTATAACACTCTGATTCTGACATGATATCTGACTCTGAATTTTCCCTTGATACTTGACTCATTACCTTGTGACCTGAATATGCAAACCTCTGAATACCCTGAAGATTCATTTTGACATTTTAACTGAAATTGGAAACTTTCCTTAATGATATGAAAATGTCTTTGAAAAACTTTTGAGTACGATGTTATAAACAGCACTAAAGGTTTTATGAAAATTTCTTTTAAAAACTATATGTATAAGAAGGTTTTACCAAACATCATTTTATGAAAGTCACTGAAAGATTATTTAAATACAAGTTAAATATGAAACCTTTGAATTAAAATCTTTTCTATGAACCTATAAACCTTTTTGATTATGAACTTTTGATATGACCTAGTGAACCTTGATTTGAACCTTATTCTAAACCCGGTTATAAACTCTTGTTTTTGAAACATAAGCATTAATCTGATATACTATTTCTGAACCTGGACTTGAACATTTTTATAAACTCTGATCTGAAGAACTCTGATATAAACCGATCTGATTTTTGAACCTCTGATATACACTTTTGAAACATTTGACATGGACCATTATGCTATGAACCTTCTGAGATAACACTCTGATTTTGACCTGATACTTGATACTTGACCCTAACCACGGTTTGATACTCGAGCCAACTTACTAGGCATGAGGTGTTCATGTCCTTGTCATTGATGCACCGATGACTTGACTCTAGGGTAGGAGAGAGATGACCTATCCCGTCCCTAACTTTATCTGATTTGGTGTATATTGGTAGACTCTGGCCACCTGGGGCGTATGGATGCATCCTAGATTTTTTCTGTTTCTGTTATTTGTTTATATTATCTGTTATATCTCTGGTGACTGATGGTGTGTGCGATACACGTCTTTCACAACCTCTGGGAGCTAGCTACTCCATTTGATACATGAGGACACCCCTCATATTATCTGGTTACTACGAGGACACCCCTCTGATTGATGATGATGGCATGGTTATATATATTATATCTCTGTTTCTGGGCTCGTGGTGGATTACTGTTTTCCCTTTACCATACACATTTATTTACTTTGTCCCTTATTATACCTTGCACTGTTTCCCTTTACCTTTACCTATTTATTATTCCCTATCCCTTTATCCTTACTCCTTTATTTACCCTTTAACTCTGATTATGTCTGCATGACCTATATTTCTGATACTCTGTACTATTCTTTATTACTGCTTGTTACCATTATATCTGTTCACTGAGCTCTCGTAGCTCAGCCGCATTTCTTTTCCTGCGACAGGTTTTAGTAAGAAGCTGGGTATGAGTGGAGAGTATCATTGGACTTAGAAGACTGGACTGTGATAGATATTCTGTTATAGAGATGACTAGAAGAATTTTATTTTCAGACTTAGTATTTATTCCTCTGTAATTCTGTATTTCCTTGTAAATTCTTGTAACCTTTGTACTTCTTTGTATTATTGAAGATGTATGCTTATGTATGTTTCTGATATGTCACCATTGTTGTGACATCTCTACCCTTGTCGGGTCGGGGTGTTACAATTTATGGTATCAGAGAGCCAGGCTGCGACTCATAATACATTTACCCTTGACCTGTGAGTTCTGGACCATTAGGCTTCCACTGTAAGAACATAGGAGAACACCCTCAGAACTTGCTTTAGGATTTTTTTTTTGATATGTACTTAAGTTTTGACCAGTGAGGAATGGGTAGACTATAAGGCGTTTGTTTAAGTATTTTGCTTCCGCATCACTCTGATTCGTGCCCTGCTTTTGATTTAAGTCTGTTAAGATCACTTTTAGAAATTGAAAGCTTATGCTTTGCACTACCCAAGATTTGAGAATTAAATAAATCTGGAAGGCATTGAGAACTGCATAATATGGCCTGACACTATTTGATCCTTGTCTGCAGAGTCCGACTCTGACCTCTGATCCTTCTGTTAATCATTTTGATGCCTCTTCGGGCATTCTGAAAATCTCCTTGGCGATGACGTACTTGAATACATTCTGTTATTTGTCTCTTGTTTTGATAAGCATCTATGAATTTTCTGACACCATTTGATTTCGTCTTAACCATCTCTGTCCCTATGAGAAGTCTTGTGGTGTTTAACCACGAGTATAAGAATAGTTTCCCTCTCACTTTTGGACGATAAGATTTGCTTTGTTGATCTGTCTTTCTGTGGACTGTTAACTCTAATGTTATTCTGATAAAGGATTGGTTGTTTGACAACTATCCTCCTATGTCTCACCTTTGACGTTTGAAGCAATTTTGAACTCCCTACCATGATTACCGATTGTTAAACTCTGGACTATCATTATTACTCTGAAGACTCGTGTGTTATGTTCGCGATTATGAAGTTTTTCCTTGAACCCATTTCGTACAACAATGAATGAACCTTACCTTGAAAATTACTTGGCACCCTTAATTTTATGAACACGATTTCTGATTGAACCACCAAATTTTCCACCGGAGTGAGAAGTAAGTTCGCTTAAGTGTATTTTCTTGGCGTATTTCAGTTTTGTTCGCGATAAAGAAGAATGATGACAGGAGACAGGTATTGATTCTGGAAGCTGAACCGTATTGCTATTTGGAACCCTTATTTCTCCACCCTGAAACGACTCTGTATCTATTCAATTTCAGAGCACGAAGTTTCCTTCAGATGGAAATGTAAATTGATGTTATTCTTGAGATCGCTGTCCGCATTTGTAACGACTGATATAAAGATTTGTGACGCTAATAGTATTAGCTAAAGCTCTGACTATTCTGTAAATTTGATGAATGAATGTGTTCTCGTGAGTACTTGGGCAAATGGTCATTGTATGACTTAATAGTACATTCAGAGACGAAGAAGAACCTGAAAATCATTTTTGCACTTTGTAAGAAATTTGACGATCACTTGTGCATTCTGAGAGATTAATATCTGTTGAGACAACGGTTGTTCTTGATTGAGAATATCCCTTTAAAATCCCGCAAATTTAGAAACTATCACCGAATGGTCAAGACCGATAACAAAATGGTAAACTGAAATCTTTTGAACCTTGCATCAGAATTCTGAAGACGTTTACAACTTGCGTTACCTTGATAAATTTCGTGACCAGAGAGAAGCCGCTTAGTCTGATTGAGAACGGAGTTTTGGAAGGCCGAAATAGAAATTTGTTTCCATACCTTCAGACGGAACAAATTTTGAGACATTTCAGAAAGAGACTCGGTTATGCTCCCTTGCAACACAGAAGGTTTTGCGTATGCATCAAGACAACTAGAAACGCATCAGAAGTATTACTTCGCTACCTGACCTAGAGTTGACAACAGCGGTGACTACCCTGAAGAGTGAAGACATTCCTTACAAGGCAGAAGTGTTGGCGATGCAGAAGAAAGACGGCGAACCTGGAGCTGATGAAGACGTACAGTCTCACTTCCCTATTCATCTTGGTTGTACTAAGATGAATTGAGGGCGGAAGCAGACTGGATGATGAAGAAACTTAAAGATCGTGCCAGAAATTCACATTACTCCATCACATTCCAAGAAGAACTGCAGGAGGCGTGATGAACCAGACGATTTTGCTTCACTTCCAGATTGATGGAAAAACGAAGACATATTAACCGGACTTGAAGAGAGTAGATGTTTTGAATGAACGGATTTCTGAATCAGACCTTTTATGTTTGGAAGAATTGATTCTGTGAAGACCGAAGTTATTGACGATTAGTTTTCATTTCCGTTGACTCCCTTAAGCTTCGTTATATCATGATAAGATCCGCTAATGATTTAAGTTTCCTAGAAGCATTTCAGCCCCGTGCTTATTTTCGTATGTTCGATGATGGTTTTGTTCTGAGGAATTTTGGCGAACTGTGGAAAATCTGATGCTTGTGGCGGCGTGCCTTACTCTGCTAGGCAATCTGGAAATTCCGATACTCTTGCGAATAGTCTTATTTCTCTCTTGACTATGACTTTGATCTGGTTGACTCTGAGACTGTAGAAGTACTAGGTGGATTAAGATAGGTTGTTATACTCACGACTCGAGATAAAGTATGATTATCATGAAGGCATATTTATATGGTGCTAGTATTATGACGCCTGATCAACGTGATAAAACTTACACCATATAACGTGCACTAATTGTGGCCATAGGATATCTTAGGGGAGTACCTAAGAAGTTTAGAATCTGATCTCCGTTGGTTTATCCGTGATTAGTGAGACATTAGGTTCATTCTACCTATGCGTATACTCTGTTTCCATTCACAAGATATCTGGATGAGTTTGGAATCTCGTTTTACATTCTGTTGACCTCAGTTATAAATCCTGAACTCTCTGTGGGGCTCTCTACTGATAATACAGTTAATCTGATTTGAAATTCTGTTCAAGCTTTTCAGAAGATTCACCTACCATCCATTTTATGTTGTATGGTCCTTTTGATCAGAATCAACCTAATTTGTCTTTTCTGAGGAAATCTGAACCCCCTTGTTTCTGATTGAGTCATGAGAAACCATTTTGGTTTGAACATCTTTTGAAGAACCTCCCCGGGCGCGAGGATGTTCGTGTCGATCTTTGCGATTTGCTACGACTTTGTTTAACCTTGCGACTTCAAATTTCGAGGACGAAATTTTTTTTAAGAGGGGAAGAGTTGTAAAACCCGAAAATCTAAAACATGCAAAATTACCAATTTGCCCCTGAAAATTTAAAATTTAATTAAAGCTTATTTAAAGTACCAAAGTAATCCCGAATCTCTGGAAATGAACTACAAATCAAGTGAGATAATTTTGAGGCAAGCTTCTAACATTTTTACAATGTACAAAAATGTATAATTACACCCAAAATACACATGGGCCGAATTTTATAATTAAAATACATAAGATATAATTTTTATTATTTAAAAGCATTTAAACCACAAATTAATTAAGAAAATCACTTATAAATGGAAAACTGATTTTTGGTCAATGAGATACCGGTTCTTTAGGCCATTCTCCCCCCATAGCTCGGCATTACCATACATAACCAAACCATGATTTTACTTTCTCATTAAAACCCTAAAAACTAAACCGATACACACAAAAATCAACACACACTCAATCCGATTTTTCTGAGGTGAAGAGGAATTTTCCTGGTGATCTTACAAGTGCTAAGAAGGTAGGAAAAATAGGGCTAAGTTCGTGGAATAGTTGTGTTGATCGAGGGAGTTTTCTTTTGTCGGCTTGATTTAACGAAAGGTACAAAACTCATACGCCTTATCCACTCGTTTAAAACATCATCTGGTATTTTTCCTATGTTCTTTACATCACATATAACCTATATAAAATGATACAATCGACCCATGCATGCTTGTCCAATCGCTTGAAGTTATTCGAATAAATGAACCCTAAAACGCAAATAAAACCCAAATCTGTTCTTAAGAATTTTATGGGTCTCGAACATATTTTATCTAAGTTCCTTATGCATCATACAACTCTGGTAAAATGGTCATTTGATTTGTTAAAGCCTAAATCATCCTTGTGGAGTTTTGTTTGAAATCGGATTTAAAGAAAAACGAGGAAAAAAAAATAGAAAACCTATTCGAATTGAATTAGGGTTAATGTTTTTGGATTAGATCTGATGTAATGATGATGTTTTAATGATGTTTTGATGATTTGGTGATGATTGGTAAATTAGGGTTAGGGTTTTGTAATTAAAGTGTTACCGATGGGTTTTTGAAAACTAAAGGGGTATGTTTTGTAATTCTTTAAACTTGTGGAGTATTTTGTGAGGTTATTTAGATCAGGGGTAAAATGTATCAAATATAATATGAGGGTATTTTGTGTAACAATTGTAAGATAAAGGTTTATTTGTAAACCGTATGAAATATTATAATCTTATTTGTAAATTAATAAAATTGAGGGACCATTTTGTAAATTCTGGAAATTGAAGGTTGGATTCGTAAATATTGATATAAGGGGTATAAAGTGTAATTTTGATTAATTAGAGGTAAAATGTGTAAATATGAATATAATATGGATCGGATTTATATTTATTTAATTAAAAGGGTTTGTTTTGTAATTAAATTTATTTGAGGGACTTGTCATGTAATTTACATATAGTTGAGGCTGTTTTCGTACTTATATTTAATTAAAGGGTTATTGTGTAATTTGGTAAAATAAAAGACTTGATGTGTAAATATAATTATGGAAAGTTACCTAAAAAGGAAAAGTTGCTAAAAATGGAAAGCCGACTAAAATAAGTAATCCGAATTAAACAAACTATTAATAAGACAATCATGAATTCGTGTAGATCCGCTGAAGATGGAGTTTGCTTCCGACCCTTATTGTTCTGTTGTGTACTTGCGGTATAAGGTACAGATATTCTGAACCTTCTCACAGGTTTCTCATGATCTCTTTCATTTTTCTGATCTATCAGCTTCTGTATTGATGCCATTGCTATGATCCCCTTTACTTTGAACCTTTCATATGATTCCCCTTTGTTATAATTCCTGATATGAACTTTGTTATGAAACTTGATTCTGAGCCATCTGTTATAAACCCTTTGAAATATGAACTTGTTATAACACTTTGATTCTGACATGATATCTGACTCTGAATTTTCCCTTGATACTTGACTCATTACCTTGTGACCTGAATATGCAAACTTCTGAATACCCTGAAGATTCATTTTGACATTTTAACTGAAATTGGAAACTTTCCTTAATGATATGAAAATGTCTTTGAAAAGCTTTTGAGTACGATGTTATAAACAGCACTAAAGGTTTTATGAAAATTTCTTTTAAAAACTATATGTATAAGAAGGTTTTACCAAACATCATTTTATGAAAGTCACTGAAAGATTATTTAAATACAAGTTAAATATGAAACCTTTGAATTAAAATCTTTTCTATGAACCTATAAACCTTTTTGATTATGAACTTTTGATATGACCTAGTGAACCTTGATTTGAACCTTATTCTAAACCCGGTTATAAACTCTTGTTTTTGAAACTTAAGCATTAATCTGATATACTATTTCTGAACCTGGACTTGAACATTTTTATAAACTCTGATATGAAGAACTCTGATATAAACCGATCTGATTTCTGAACCTCTGATATACACTTCTGAAACATTTGACATGGACCATTATGCTATGAACCTTCTGATATAATACTCTGATTTTTGACCTGATACTTTATACTTGACCCTGACCACGGTTTGATACCCGAGCCAACTCACTAGGCATGAGGTGTTCATGTCCTTGTCATTGATGCACCGATGACTTGACTCTAGGGTAGGAGAGAGATGACCTATCCCGTCCCTGACTTTATCTGATTTGGTGTATATTGGTAGACTCTGGCCACCTGGGGCGTATGGATGCATCCTAGATTTGTTCTGTTTCTGTTATCTGTTTATATTATCTGTTATATCTCTGGTGACTGATGGTGTGTGCGATACACGTCTTTCACAACCTCTAGGAGCTAGCTACTCCATTTGATACATGAGGACACCCCTCATATTATCTGGTTACTGAGAGGACACCCCTCTGATTGATGATGATGGCATGGTTATATATATTATATCTCTATTTCTGGGCTCGTGGTGGATTACTGTTTTCCCTTTACCATATACATTTATTTACTTTGTCCCTTATTATACCTTGCACTGTTTCCCTTTACCTTTACCTATTTATTATTCCCTATCCCTTTATCCTTACTCCTTTATTTACCCTTTAACTCTGATTATGTCTGCATGACCTATATTTCTGATACTCTGTACTATTCTTTATTACTGCTTGTTACCGTTATATCTGTTCACTGAGCTCTCGTAGCTCAGCCGCATTTCTTTTCCTGCGGCAGGTTTTAGTAGGAAGCTGGGTATGAGTGGAGAGTATCATTGGACTTAGAAGACTGCACTGTGATAGATATTCTGTTATAGAGATGACTAGAAGAATTTTATTTTCAGACTTAGTATTTATTCCTCTGTAATTCTGTATTTCCTTGTAAATTCTTGTAACCTTTGTAATTCTTTGTATTATTGAAGATGTATGCTTATGTATGTTTCTGATATGTCATCATTGTTGTGACATCTCTACCCTTGTCGGGTCGGGGTGTTACATGTCATAGGAATTGTGCAAACTAGTCTAGGCAAGTGTAGTCTTTTAATTATTGAATTTACATCATCTTTATTTGCTTGCTAATTTGAATCGACAAGTTGGATTGTTCTTTATTTACAAAAATTTC
This sequence comes from Artemisia tridentata subsp. tridentata, assembly GCA_021014915.2. Lineage (NCBI taxonomy): Eukaryota > Viridiplantae > Streptophyta > Magnoliopsida > Asterales > Asteraceae > Artemisia > Artemisia tridentata. The sequence continues at coordinate 154,351,527 of CP139505.1, forward strand.
ACATCATACAAACAAAACAAATCCTAGTGAACGACCTCGGCTTACCTCAATTATCTCTTACTACACACGGACGAGTATACTTGCTCGTATGTGTTTCGTTTGAATCATTGGTAAATCATGTTAAAAGTTTTAAAACTTGTACTCCTAACGGGTATATCCCTTGAAACACATCAAATATCTGAGTCACTTTTGACATCAATCAGATTTCCCTGAATTAAGGTGGGTTCGTAGCCTAACACTTTTATTCAAACTACTTTCCCACTAAACCTACGGATTTCACTCAACCTTAGTGTTGACCTTTAAGCATGTTATCCTAGGTAACTGAGCACTTATGGCCTTACTACACGGAGTGACAATGGACATGAGGACACCAAACCTGTTATCATTCATCTTCCTATTTCAAACACGTGTCTTTGGGACCTCTCTTTTTGCAAAAGTCTCTCTTTTGCTGTAAAAACTCTGATAAATAAATGAACGATAACTCATTTCTAAAAACGTCTCTTTTTTAGTCATTTTCGATCATTGTGACGATGTATCCATGAGGTAATACCCCAACACTAGTACAAAAACGACCTATGGTCACACATGGTCGATTTGGAACAGCCACACATTCAAATATTTGTGTGGCTGAAGGTAGGTAAATTGACAGCATTTACGAATTAGTCACACATAAGCATTTCGAATGTGTGACCATAAGAACTCTATTGCCACACAATCGACCCTTATGTGACTAAACGTAACTGGTGATTTTGTTCCAGATCATTTAGTCACATATGCATTTGGAACGTGTGACAAATACAAGTAACCTTGATGCCATATATGGTCACACTAAAATTATAGTCACATTTGCTTCTAATAGTATGACCAAATGCCATATACGGTCACACAAAACAGTTTGTCACACATTATTTAAGTGTAGCCAAAATCCAGTACATATAGTCACACTAAACAGTTTGTCACACATTATTTAAGTGTAGCCAAAACATGATTTGTGTGACTAAATGTTAACAAAGGCCACACAAAAACCAAATTAATGTGGCAAGTGGATGATCAATAGTCACACAAAATACACATTCCTTCACTTTAAATAGCATATGGTCACACTTATTAACACTTTTGGTCACTTGATGGTTAGTTGTATGTGACTAAATACACTCCCAAAAACATGCTTTGTGTGACTAAATGTTAGTAAAGGCCACACAAAAACCAAATTCATGTGGCAAGTGGATGATCAATAGTCACACAAAATACACATTCCTTCACTTTAATAGCATATGGTCACACTTATTAACACTTTTGGTCACTTGATGGTTAGTTGTATGTGACTAAATACACTCCCAAAAACATGCTTTGTGTGACTAAATGTTACCAAAGGCCACACAAAAACCAAATTCATGTGGCAAGTGGATGATCAATAGTCACACAAACTACACATTCCTTCACTTTAAACAGCATATGGTCACACTTATTAACACTTTTGGTCACTTGATGGTTAGTTGTATGTGACTAAATACACTCCCAAAAACATGCTTTGTGTGACTAAATGTTAGTAAAGGCCACACAAAAACCAAATTCATGTGGAATTTGGATGATCAATAGTCACACAAAATACACATTCTTTCACTTTAAACAGCATATGGTCACACTTATTAACACTTTTGGCCACTTTAGGGTTAGTTTTATGTGACTAAATACACTCCCAAAAACATGCTTTGTGTGACTAAATGTTACCAAAGGCCACAGAAAAACCAAATTCATGTGGCAATTGGATGATCAATAGTCACACAAAATACACATTCCTTCACTTTAAACAGCATATGGTCACACTTATTAACACTTTTGGTCACTTGATGGTTAGTTGTATGTGACTAAATTCACTCCCAAAAACATGCTTTGTGTGACTAAATGTTACCAAAGGCCACACAAAAACCAAATTCATGTGGCAAGTGGATGATCAATAGTCACACAAAATACACATTCCTTCACTTTAAACAGCATATGGTCACACTTATTAACACTTTTGGTCACTTGATGGTTAGTTGTATGTGACTAAATACACTCCCAAAAACATGCTTTGTGTGACTAAATGTTAGTAAAGGCCACACAAAAACCAAATTAATGTGGCAATTGGATGATCAATAGTCACACATAATACACATTCATTAACTTTAAACATCATATGGTCACACTTATTAACACTTTTGGTCACTTTAAGGCTAGTTATATGAGAGTAAATACACTCCCAAAACCATGGTTTGTGTGACTAAATGTTACCAAAGGCCACACAAAAACCTAATTCATGTGGCAATTGGATGATCAATAGTCATAAAAAATACACATTCCTTGACTTTAAACAGCATATATGGTCACAGTTACTAACAATTTTGGTCACTTTATGGTTAGTTGTGTGTGACTAAATACCCAAAAGAAACATGCTTTAATTTGTGTGACTAAATGTTACAAAACGCCACACAAATATCAATTTCATGTTGCAATTGGATGAACAATAGTCACACAAAATACGCATAAATAACAGCTCATACATTTTTTGTTTACTTAATTAAGGTAAATTTATTAAGAAAGTGAGCCATAAAGGCAATGTTACATGAAACAACAACCAAACAAAACTATACAGCCATAACATAACACAAACACCTAAATACATTGGACAATTCCCAAGCTCTTATTACATAACATGGTTCACTTGGATTTTCGTATAACAACACCTCCACAGTCGGTTCGATAGTAGTCAGTTCGTGATTCGTTACCCATAATTATTCAGGTCAACCAATGGCTACCACATGAATGCCGGTCGGGTTTCAAGGTTCCAGTCTCGTGTTTTTTCCTTCTATGATCAGATCCAGGTATTAGAGCTTCATAATTTACTACTTATTAAACCGTGGCTTTTTCACCCTCTGCTTATTTTCAACTTGTTTCACTTTTAAAATTTCGAATATAGCAAAACTAAATAAGTTGTAGCTTATTTGGTTTAAAGGGTAAAATATCATATCGGTTTAAATCGTTTTCGTTCATTTTTTTTTCTTGATTTCGACCGTGTTTTTATGTCTGGGACCGTTTTTCTCCATTGTCTAACATTTTGTTAAAAAAACGTATGAAGGCGTACAAAATGTACGAAAGCGAACACATCGTAGCAAAACAAAGAAAAAAAGGAGAAGTACGTATGAAAACAAAAAATTCGTACAAAAATGTACGAAAACGTGATAAACGTTTCATAACGTTTTAATACGGAGGAAAACGTTCAAAAAAGCTTGCAAACATATGAAAACGAGCGAAAAATGCCGACAACGTTAAAAAATGGATGAAATCGGTCGAAAAGGTCAAAATCGGTCGAACACGGTCGCAATCGGTCGTAGTCGGTCTAAAACGGTCTAAATCCATCGAAATCGGTCGAAAACTAGCGAAATCGGTCAAAATCGATTGAAAACGGTTAAAAAGGGACGAAAAACGTTACAAACGGATGAAAACGTAAAAAAAATACAAAACGTATAATAAATGTTGTATAGTATTTGTCTTAGTTTACAAAACCTAATGTACATGACCAATGACCCATGTGAATTAGCCATTATCACCGGTCATGCATGGGTTCCATTATACTATAAGCCACTACAACCCAATGCACATGATCCATGACCCATGTTAATTACCCATTGTCGATCACCAGTCATGTATTGGTCGATAACATGACACTATAAGCCACTACAACCCAATGCACATGACCCATTACCTATGTTAATTACCCATTGTCAACAGTCATGGATGTATCGTAACATGACACTCTAAGCAACTATAACCCAATGCATATGACCCATATGATGTCAAATACCCATTAATGAATGTGATCAATGATAACCTAATGCACATGACCCATGACCCATGTGAATTAGCCATTATCACCGGTCATGCATGGGTTGCACCGGCTTGGTAGGTGTATAATTATAGTGTGAAGGTTATATGAATTGTATTTGAAGTTATTAAAGGCGGTCATGCATGGGTTGCACTGGCTTGGTAGGTGTATACCGTTTGTCACAGACACTAAGAAGCAAGTATCCAGGGACCTCCTGATCATGTTATCCGTGATAGAGAAAGTTTGAACTCGGCTTGAGCTTGACTCGAAAAGCTCGATTTATTTGTAAAGATGTGTTTTCTTACACAAATTAAAATTGAAATATAACCTAAGAATCGAATTCGGTTCGACTTCAGCTCGAAAAGATCGATACATTCATAAATAAGTATTTAAACTTAGTACACTTACATATATACAAAATATATTAAAAAAAAAACATATGCTATATCACTTACAAGCTCAAAAACTCAACAATAACTCGAGTCGAACTTATATAAGGTTGAGCTCAACTCATTAAACATTTCGAGTTCATTTGATAGGCTTGAGCTTGAGCTCAAAGCTCGATAAGAATCAGCTAAACGAACTCTAGTTACACGACAAAAGCTCAAATCAGTTACGCCTTATCCCTACCTATTTTACTTAAACAAAAAAAAAACCTATCTTTTCCCCAAAATTTCAATCTCCCGCTCAAGATCCCGCCCCTTTTTCCCCTAAAATCAAAACCTGAACACTTTACATCCATTCATTCCCGCCTCCCTTTATCATTATCAAAAACAGATAGTCAGATCTATCTTCTCTCTCTCCAACAATTCATCTCTTCTCCTTCTCTCTAAAACCGACTCATACCACCGCCACACTTCACCGCCTTATCTCGCCGTCGCTCCACCAACCATCGTTCCTCCACGCCATCACCATCATCAAGACAAGGGAGGCAAGGGGTGAGCTTGTTTACTTCGGTTGTTTGGTTCGAGATAACCACCACATCCACCACCATCACAGTCGAGCCACCATCACCCTCATCTCACCTATCCTACTCTCATCATGGGTATGCTCAAACACATATTTAATTTATATTTTCTTAAATGTATAATCGAATATAAAACGATTTATATTGATTTTCGTGGATTAAAACTAGCCTAAAACATGTTTTTGATTATAAATTCGTGTGGTGGTAATCGTTTATGTTGTTTGATTTAATTATTTTGCAGATAGGGCAGGTCAAGAAACCCGTATGGGTTTGGGTCGAGCCCGTTTGGTCCCGGTTTTGGATTGGATTTGCTTATTGTCTATGCATATGGCTCATTTGGTTCTTAATAAGATGAGCTTATTTGAGTCTGATTTTGGGATTGTGTTTGGTTTCGGTTTACAAGAGAAGCCGAGAGAGTGTTTGTTGTTTATTCTTTTTTTTTTCTTTTTTTTTGGTTCACGGTATAAACAACAAAGAGAGTGTATGTTTGTTCTCGGCTCTAACCACCCAAGGGGTGCGTCTGGCTTGTGTCTCGGCTCGGTACAGCCACCAACCCAACGAGGGTGTTTAAGGTGAATAAAAAGGTTGTTTGTTTGTTTTGTTGTTTGAGCAGAATGAGTTTGGTGGTGGTTTTAATGTAAAGTTTTATTAGATAAAGTGGTTTTGTTTTTAAGGTGAATAAAAAGGTTGTTTGTTTGTTTTGTTGTTTGAGCAGAATGAGTTTGGTGGTGGTTTTAATGTAATGGGGCAAATGCAAGTGAATCGAATAGTTGATTGCAGACGAAATAGCAGAAAAGCGTTGCTGCTGCTTCTGCTTCTTCTGCTGCAACTGATAAGTTGAAGGCGTCTAACTTTCCCGCTACCATTTTAAGGATAGGTACCTGGGAGGTAGTAACCTTTTCACCCTTTTTATTTTGGGAATGCATATTGGAAGAGATTATCTAAGGGGGTGTTCGTTAAAGGTTATACGTGGGCTTATATGTCATAATTAGATGCAAAGCAATGTCTATCACCTAATTCAAGCTTTCTCTTTTGTACGCTTCAGTTTCACTTTCCCAAAACAAAAACACCTAATTAGATGCAAAGCAACGTCTATCACCTAATTGCATTTGCTTTAAGCAAGTTTTGTACCTTCTTAAATTGTTTACCATAGCATAAATTAAGTGAATCAACCATACCAGTGCCAAGGGGCCTTGGTGCACCTGACTGCCCTCTTTAGGCAATAAGCCAACGTTCATGTTGATTAAAGAGTGAGTTTGGTCTGTACAACTCTTACCTGTTTGATACCTTATGGCCTTTGTTTGTATACTCATCGGTTGTGGGATGCCAACTATAATTTAAAGCTCTTGACAATGGGATATGTACCCTTAAAATCTGTCGTTATTCATTTTTGGAGCTAACCTATAACTTTTTGTTTTCTATGTTAGTTTTATCCTTCAAAATAGTGTTGAACTGATTTTTATTCAAGGAGACAAACTTAAGTACCATTGTTTTCTGTTTCGTGTTTAATGTTACCAATATCACACCTTAGTCGCTGTTTTTTATTTCATTCTCATTACTTTGTTTGCAATTCAAAATATGAAAGCCATGGTAACTCCAAAGTGTATTGAATTGCATTAAACCTCCCAAATTCATTATTTTCTATGAAACCTGTGATTATCTAGAACTGGTTACATTTGGTTCTGAACAAAGTTAATATTGGTTTTCAATAATCTGCTCGGCCTGGTCCGGAATTGGAACAACGTTTTTTTTGACAGAATTATTTCTCAAATCTGGAATAATATTAGAGAACTAGATCTTGATGGTGTTATTGGCGTGTTGTAGTCTGATAATCAATTTTTTTTTGTGGTTCCCGGTTTTCTTTGACTCACTAAACATATTACATGTTCAAAACCAGTCTGTTTTGACCCGTTACCCGACTTGCCCATTTTGACGTTTGAGCTGTTTTATGCAGCAGGGAGTCAAGCAAAGATCAGGAATCTCGCACGGAAGTTAGAAGTGGTGCAGATGTTACTTCAAGCAAATATCAGTAATCTCGTAGGGAAGTTAGCAGCAGTGCAGATGTTACTTCAAGGAAGCTGAAACGTGTACGTAATTATGTAATTAGGAATACGTTATATTCATAAAGTGACGCTGATGATGACGTTTCACAGGAAGATAATAGTGGGAAAGATGAAGATGTTCTTGTGGAATCTATTAAAGGACTCGATTCTGCTCAGGATGAATTTGCGAGAGGTAGCTTCTTGACCTTTGTTTTTCTTTTATAGTAAACTGACTTTGCTAAAATTTCGCTTTTAAATGTTAGTTCTGAATGTTTATATCATGTTAACTTATTTTTGAAGTTTGGATATATGTTTGCTTTGATGATGTGAATGCCAATATGTTTTTTGGCTTAATCACTAAGCCTGTTTTTAGCATAGTAGTCGAACTGTAGTCTGAAAATAGTTTAAACTTAATGTTATGCAAAAGAAAGTAAGCTTGATTATCGAACCTCATCATGTTGTTGTATCTGCAATATGAGTAGTTAAGTACAGAGTATGCGTTAATGACTCATGAACTTTTTAGTTTTAGAATGTTTAAAATATTTGTTGCTAAAGAATGAAATATGTGTGTGTCTGCTTGAAATATTTGAGTCTGTATCTTACATTTAGGATCCAAAGAATGCTCATCATTTTTTTCTTTTCTGATTTGCTAAACAAATCAGTCTGCATCTAATATGTGCTTCTGATGGGTACTGAACTATTATGTGTTTTATTGAAATGATTATAATTGGTCCTCAAAATCATTTGTGATTTGAAGAAGTGCAAAAGTGGAAGGATGTTGGGAAAGACGAGCCATCAATCTTAGATGACCCGATATTGAATATGCTTGAGCGTAAGGATGCCAAGATTTTGGAATTGGAATCCACCTTAACCTCTGCGGACATTGAGGCAGAGTTCGAGGATCACCACCAAGTACCATACAAATGATTAGTGAGCATAACAAAGTTCCACCTAAATTAACAGGGAAGCGCAACTACGTCTCTATTGAAGCCATGAAAAGTGAAGCTGCTCAGAAGATAAAGACTAAGAAGTCGTTAAATTATTGAGAATTTTATTATTTACGGCATTACAATTTTATATACATTCCAATTTTATTGTATTTGAATTTGTTTTGATATATCAAAACACTGTTGGTATTACGGCATTACAATTTTATATACATTCCAATTTTACGCCGATTTTATTGTATTTGAATTTATTTGAATTATATATATATATATTGATTTCTTAAATGTGACTAAAAGATGCATATAGTCACTATTATTAACACTGTTGGTCACTGTTTAATTAATTCGTTGTGTGACTAAATGTTACAAAAGGCCACACACGCATACAATTCATGTGGCAATTTGATGATCAATAGTCACACAAAATACAAATTTCTTCAATTTAAACGGCATATGGTCACACTTATTAACACTTTTGGCCACTTTATGATTAATTGTATGTGACTAAATACCCAAAAGAAACATGATTTGTGTGACTAAATGGTACAAAAGGCCACACAAACATACAATTCATGTGGCCATTGGATGATCAATAGTCACACAAACCACAAATTTCTTCACTTTAAACACCATATGGTCACACTTATTCACACTTTTGGCCACTTTATGATTTATTGTATATGACTAAATACCCAAAAGAAAAATGCTTTGTGTGACTAAATGTAACAAAAGGCCACACAAAAATAAAATTCATGTGACCATTGGTTGATCAATAGTCACACAAAACACACATTTCTTCACTTTAAACACCATATGGTCACACTTATTCACACTTTTGGCCACTTTATGATTTATTGTATGTGACTAAATACGCAAAAGAAAAATGCTTTGTGTGACTAAATGTAACAAAAGGCCACACAAAAATAAAATTCATGTGGCCATTGGATGATCAATAGTCACACAAAACACACATTTCTTAACTCTAAACACCATATGGTCACACTTATTCACACTTTTGGCCACTTTATGATTTATTGTATGTGACTAAATACCCAAAAGAAAAATTCTTTGTGTGACTAAATGTAACAAAAGGCCACACAAAAATAAAATTCATGTGGCCATTGGATGATCAATAGTCACACAAAACACACATTTCTTCACTTTAAACACCATATGGTCACACTTATTCACACTTTTGGCCACTTTATGATTTATTGTATGTGACTAAATACCCAAAAGAAAAATGATTTGTGTGACTAAATGTAACAAAAGGCCACACAAACATACAATTCATGTGGCCATTGGATGATTAATAGTCACACAAACCACACATTTCTTCACTTTAAAGAACATATGGTCACACTTATTCACATTTTTTGCCACTTTATGATTAATTGTATGTGACTAAATACCCAAAAGAAACATGATTTGTGTGACTAAATGGTACAAAAGGCCACACAAAAACCAAATTTATGTGGCAATTGGATGATCTATAGTCACACAAACCATACATTTCTTCACTTTTAACACCATATGGTCACACTTATTAACACTTTTGGCCACTTTATGGTTAATTGTATGTGACTAAATATACAAAAAGAAAATGCTTCGTGTGACTATAAGAGTTTTTGGTCACACAAAGCTGATTAATCCAACTAAAATTGTACCTATTTAGTCACACATTTTAACGTTTTGGTTACTCTTTTGTAAGTGAGACTAAAAAGAACCAAAACATGTGACCGTAGGTACCCTATGGTCACACCACCTTTAGTCACAAACACGAAAAAAACCATGTGTGACTATATGTATATCGTCACACATATTTGGTGTAACCAATTCCACTTTTTGTTCTAGTGGTCGTCCCAAGATTTAGCTTCCGCTACTATCTGAGAAATAGGGGTGTTACATGTTGTTACTGATGATTATAGTAGGTTCACTTGGGTTTTCTTTTTAGCAACTAAGGATGAGACAGCTGGCATTCTTAAGAGTTTGATTACTGAGATAGAAAACCTAGTTGATAGGAAAGTAAAAATAATCAGATGTGACAACGGAACAAAATTTAAAAATAGGGTTATGAATGAATCTTGTGATCAAAAAGGTATTAGGAGAGAATTCAGTGTAGCTAGAACTCCTCAGCAGAATGGTCTTGCTGAAAGGAGGAATAGGACTCTGATAGTGGCTGCTAGAACCATGTTAGCTGACTCTAAGTTACCCACTACTTTTTGGGCTGAAGCAGTCAATACTGCTTGTTATGTGCAGAACAGGGTTTTAGTGGTTAAACCTCACAACAAGACACCTTATGAACTCTTTAGAGGTAGATCCCCTGCCTTAAGCTTCATGAGGCCATTTGGATGTCATGTTACTATTCTGAATACCTAAGATCACTTGGATAATTTTGATGGAAAGTCAGATGAGGGTTTCTTGGTTGGTTACTCTATGAATAGAAAGGCTTCTAGGGTATACAACATTGGAACCAAGAAGGTAGAGGAAAACCTGCACATTGAGTTTTTGGAAAATAAGTCTAATGTTGCAGGTGAAGGTCCTAAATGGCTATTTGATCTTGATGCTCTAACAGAATCTATGAACTATGTACCAATTGTTGCAGGTTCAAATACTAATGATTTTGCAAGTTCAGAAGATAATGTTGATGCAGGTGAATCCTACATGGAGAAAGAGACTAGCCAAGATCACATTTTGATGCCATTATGGAAAGATGGTTCACTATTTGTATTCATCTTCAAAAAGTGTTACCAATGATGACTCACCATCTTCTAGTGATGTTGAAAGGAAGGATGGAGAAGGTGTCAGTAATGAAGGAGGAGCTGATGATCAAGAGAAACGTGAAGACAGTACTAATGATATTAGTACTGGTAGGAAAAATGTTAATACTGGTGGGCCAAGCATTAATACTGCTAGTCCAACAGTTTCTGATTTATTTGATGATGAAGAACAGGTGGATTTGAACAACATGCCTATCACATATCAAGCTCCTACAACTCCCCACACAAGAATTCATAAAGATCATTCACTTGGTCTTGTGATTGGTGATGTTTAGTCTGGTGTAAAGACAAGAAGACAAGTTCAATCTACAGATGAACAAGGCTTTCTCAGTTAAATCTATAAAGAGAAAACTCATGAAGACACCAATACTCGTCTGTTTGTGTGTTTCTCATCACAAGAAGAACCCAAGAATGTACTTAAAGCACTACAAGATTCAAGCTGGGTGGAGGCTATGCAAGAGGAGCTTCTACAGTTTAAACTACAAAAGGTTTGGGTGCTTGTGGATTTACCTAAAGGCATGAAGGTGATTGGTACAAAGTGGGTCTTCAGGAATAAGAATGATGAAAGAGGAATAGTGATCAGAAACAAAGCAAGGTTGGTTGCACAAGGCTATACTCAAGAGGAAGGTATAGATTATGAAGAAGTTTTTGCCCCTGTGGCAAGAATTGAGGCAATAAGGCTGTTTTTAGCTTATGCTTCATTCATGGGATTCACAGTATACCAGATGGATGTGAAAAGTGCCTTTCTGTATGGTACTATTGATGAAGAGGTTTATGTTATGCAACCACCAGGGTTTGAAGATCCTGATCATCCTGACAAGGTCTACAAGGTATTGAAAGCTCTTTATGGTTTGCATTAAGCTCCAAGAGCCTGGTATGAAACTCTGACCAAGTATTTGTTGGAGAATGGGTTTCATAGAGGAAAGATAGATCAGACCTTATTCATCAAGAAGCAAAAAGGAGATATTTTTCTTGTTCAGGTCTATGTGGATGATATTATCTTTGGATCTATAAAGAAGGAGCTTGTGCACTGAATTTGAAAAGCTGATGCATGATAAATTTCAAATGAGTTCTATGGGTGAGATAGGACTGCAAGTGAAGCAGAAAGATGATGGAATATTAATCAGTCAAGATAAATATGTTGCAGAGATTTTGAGGAAGTTCAATTATGCAGATGCTAGACCTGCTAGCACTCCTATGGATGCAGACAAGCCTTTACTCAAAGATTCAGATGGTGATGATGTTGATGTTCATCTCTACAGGTCAATGATTGGATCATTAATGTATCATACATCATCAAGGCCAGATATTATGTTTGCAGTTTGTGCATGTGCAAGGTTTCAAGTTACACCTAAAGCCTCACATTTACACCTTCCTTGCACTACTTCACTCCCCGAGTCGCCTACTCGAGAGTTCGTAATCACCGCATAACACAAAATCCTTTCACATGGCGGAGAGGCCTTCACAACGTCGCTTACACTTTATCCGGTACAAAGCTAGATACCGGGTCTTTCACACAAGGTAGATCAAACCTTCGTCGCCTACACTTTATCTGGTACAAGGCTAGATACCGGGTCCTTAGCATGGCGGACCAAACCAGCACACCTAATACAGCTCGACTAAAGGATCCAACGTCCTTTTACACCTATCGACTCAACACATCTACAACACCCTTTGAGAAGAAAGAAAGAACAAGATTCACTTCTGTGATCTCACGAGCTTGCATGTCTTCGAAAGGTTGTGTTCTCGCCTTTTGGAAGGAACCTAGAGAAACACAAAGAGAAACTACATAGAAAGATCATTGGATCTGAGGTTAGAGAGTTTAGAACATAGAGAGAAGTAATGTCTAAAAGGGGTGTGAGATAAGAGAGAAATGACTTACTATTTATAGGCAAAACTGGCTACTGTTCACCCGGTTCCACCGGATCCCTTCCCAGAGGGATCCGGCTAGTGTAAACCGAGGGATTCGGGTAACTGGGTAAACCAGTCCGGATTTTGGGTTACAAAACGGGTTATGGGTTATGGGTTATGATCCATGGATAGATGATGTCGTGCCTGATGTCAAAGATATCTTGGGTCATGGGTTATGGACTTTGGGTTATGGTTATGGACTTTGGGTCATGGGTCATGGGTTTTACCCATTATGGATGTCATGCATGATGTCATGCAATGGGTCATGGGTTATGAGTCAAGCTCCATGGTTTATGGTTTATGGACTTGGTTTTGGGCCATGGATAATCCAAGTGTTTACAAGCTTTTTCTTAACATGTATTTTATAAAATGTAAGTAACAAATGTTGCTTAAGTGTTTTTATAAAATAGTTTTGGTTTCATGTAAACTACTTAACTAAACATGTTTAATATATATTTGTTTAGTGAAATGAGTTAGTAAACTATTGGCTCAAAGCGTTACGTGTTTTATTTATTTCGTTAAAATGATTTTACGTTTGTTATCGACAAAACATTGAAAGATCATAAAATATAAATAAACGTTTTGAAGGTTTATTTGTATTAACAATCTCCCACTTTTTGTTGATGACAAAACATAAAATTATTTTAAGTAAAAAATAAAATTCGTAAATTTTTGAATTGAAGTTTCTACTCTTTCTCCCCCTTTTTGTTGAAACCAAAAGAGTGTCGAAAAGAAACTAACTCGAATGCAAGTTTTAAGAAAAGTAAGTGAAAGAAGTGGTGTAAGAATACAGAGAAGAGAGTAAGAAGTTCTTAGTTGCTCCCCCTCGACGGTTGCTCCCCTTTATTGAGGGCGTCAAGTAATTAGGGAGACTAAGATGTGCTCATTGCAAGTTTTTTCTTGGACGAGAGCTCCCCCTTAATGAGGGCGTCAAGTACTCCATGTGTATTTTTGAAAATCTACAAAACAAAGGTTATAAAACAAGTATATTGTTTCCCTTTGTAGAAAATGGAGCTGCATAAAATTTTGGTTAGTGTTCTGTTTTTTCGGATCCGCTGTTCCTTTGAAAAAGGGATTCGGCTAGAACAAAATGATGGATCCGGATAACCTGCAATTTGTTAGCAGCAGTACACAATAGAAAAGGTATGAAGACAAGCAACAATTACACCAATCATGTACACATAGACAAGAAGCACATAATCAAGTAGATTCATTTAATAAAACAAGAGAAATGTTACACACATTGATCAAATCTCTAAAAACTAATAAAATGATCTAAACATGAAAAGGAAAAATCCTAACAACAAAGTCTAGGCCTAATACTAGAGGAGGAATACCACTTGTGCTTGCACTTTAAGGTTTTTCGGTTAGGTTTGGTTTGGTGACGTCATCAAGATGTTCAAGGAGATGGTAGAACCTGAAACGTACTTCATCACATAGTTCATGTACTAAGGTTTGAGCATGTTGACAATGATCACAAGTATCATTGTGGTTTGATTATTGAGGATCTAAGGTAGAAGGTTGGTAAGAACCTAAGATAGAAGGTTGTTGAGGCATGTTTGAGGCGGAAGCACCTAGGTTTAGAGGTTGTGGATGTACCACGGGTGTTGGTTGAGAGGTATGTATGGGAGGGAGTGTGTCATTGTTTGGTAGAGGTGGTTGAGGTGGTTGAGATGGTTGACATCTTCTCATTACCCAAAATAGGCCATTTGAGGGTGGAGGAGAGGAAGATAAGTTTGCTATAGGTGGTGGTATGTTAATGTCAACATTTAGGTGATGGGATGGTGTTTGAGTTGACATTCTCTCAATGGATGAGAATGTAGGCAATGGTGGTGGATTAGAAGGTCTAGGAGGTAAGTCCTCCAATGAGTTGAAGTAGAGGTGAGGTGATGAATGAGGTGTGGTGAAAGAAAGAAGTCTTGGTTCAAGAGGTGAAGGTTTTGTTGGTTGAGTTGAGATAGGTGTGCTTGGTAATGTAGGCTCAATGGGAGGTGTTGTTTTGGTGGAAGCAAGTTGTGGTGGTGATGGTTCAAAGGATGGAGGAGTTTGGATGTAGGTTGAGATAGGTGTTCTAGTAGAGGGTGCTTTGATGGGTGAGGCTTCGGTTGAAGATATTTCATACACTATTCGTGCGGTTTTTCTTGGAGGGCTCCTAGTGGATGATCTTGCACTTGGTGCTTTAGTCATGTTTTGAGGTAAGTTTAGAAGTTGAGTTTGCAGTAGAAGATGGTTTGTTTAAGTGTGGTTTGGAAGCACAAACACAAGTGGCTTAAATAGTGAAGGATAAAGTAAGTAAATTAAAGCCTAAACCACTAAAATCCTTTGAATTGCAATGATATGCATGCACCAAGGTCAACTACAGTGATACAATCTTCTAGGAGATAAATTAAAAGCAGTGTGGAGTGTTTGAGTGGATAAAGTTGAGTTTTGGAAGGCTATAGGTGATAAAATCTGTTTCTGTTTGCCCGGTTCGAGTGGATCCTTCCCAAAAGGGATCCGACTAGCTTTAGCTGAGGGAACCGGATAACAGATCAGATAAAGGTGGGAAATGATGGTGTTCTAGCTATTGCAGCCCTATGTTTCCTGGTGTAATGAGTGTAAGATAGTGTTTTAGTGAAGGCAACTCTGAGTGTTATAAGACTAATGATGATGGGTTGTCTTTAATGGTCTTTAGAGATGAGAAAATTCTAAAGTAGGCCATTAAGTGAATATCAGTTAAGATAATCATATCACTAGGTGTCAAATGTCTGTAGGTTTTAGGGAAAGGAGGTGTGAAAAATTTTAAAATTCTTTAAAAATCATAAGAATTAAAAAATTGATTTTAGAGCATTTTGAGGTAGATATAGTGCAAATAAATTTTGTTAAAAATCCATTTAAATTAGGTAAGTGTAAAGTGATCAGAGAGAGGTGATGCAAGAAGCGGAACTGAGAAATAGTGGTTATTGTGGAAATGATAAATCAAAAACATCTCGGAAGTGACTTAAGTCTTTCCTAAAAGATCAACAAGGCTACTAACCTCAAAGTTAGCTCAAATGTGACTAAAAGGAGATGTCTAACTAGTGTACTAAGGTCAGAATGGTTGAGTGTGATGAAAAGTGATATAAAATTCTTTTCTGTTTGGCCGGTTCCTCCGGATCCTTTCTAAACGGGATCCGGCCAGTTGACTAAGAAATCTAACACCTTAGGCAGCATAGATATAACACGTAGAGCAAGTAGGAAACATAGACAGGATATTACTTATTTCATGCTAAAAAAAATCTTCAGACTACAATCATTTCAAAAAGGTTAAAAAGACTTTCAAGACAACTTAATAACAGAGTACAGATATAGCAAATGACAAAATCATGTATTACCAAATCACCAACTTTCATAAGTACTCTCTTCACTTGATTTTCTTCATTCCTCGTCTTCGCTTGCTGAATCATCAGATGGTTCATGGTAGGTGGATGACTCGGGAATGAGATATGATGTTAAATGTGACTGATTAATGGGTTCCATTAATTTATAGAAAAGTGAATATTGAGGATTTTGAAGATATGGGTGATCATTCATGAAATGACGATAGAAACGAGTTAGAAGCATTCCATATGGTATTAGTTTGTTTCTTTTATCTTTGAGGTGTATGATTCGTTTAGCGAAGAAGTAAGCGAGATTGTAGGGTTGTTGATTTAGAATGCAGTAGAGCATGTGAGCACAACAAGCAGGTAAATACTCACGATCTTTGGCTAGACTCAGAACATTTTCACGTAAGATGAGTGCCATGGGTTGTAAGAAATAGCGGAGTTCAATCATACGTATTCTATTGGGGTGTCGTGTTGAGTTACAGAGAACACTGATCAATTCTCCTGGGGAAGGGATGTATGTAGGGTATGGTCCATGTTCCTCTTGTTTAAGAGAATCAAGAGCAAATTTTTCGGTATAGGCATATTGCCCATGATTTGGAAGACCAAGAATTTGAGCAAATTGTTCAAGGGGAGAAGAGAATTTGTAGTTTTGTATGCAAAACCAAAGGAAAAGAGATTGATCCTCGTAACGACCGAGACTAATATCACGAACGAATTCTAATACGAAATGTGGACAGATTGGTTCGTTGATGGTGAGTAGTGAATCAAAACCTATGGTTCGAAAGGCTCTTCTAACTTCTTCATAAAAGGTAAAGTTGGGGTAAACAGTCCTTCCTTCGTGAAGATGTCGTGACTCAAGATTTTGGAAACTTGAAGCAACATCAAGGCGTGTGTAAGATTCAGTTGAAATGTTTGGAATGTAGTAGTTGGTTAGATGATGATCAAAGTCATATGTATGTGGCATTTTTGAGACCTAGACAAATTTAAGCAAACATAAACTTTATTGATGTATGTGAGTTTTTAGTTAATCTTGTTTATCAAATTTTAATCAAATGGGATTTATGATAAAGGTTTCATTTTATTAACAATGTCAAAACAATTATTTGATTTAAAGATTAATTTAATCTAGAAAACATTTGAATGGTTTGATTTAATCCCATTTGAATTATTTCTTGATATACAAAACCCTAGAATCTAATTGGAAGAAGGAAGATTAAAATAGATGATGTAATTACTTACATAGATGATTAGGAGATTGATTTTGAAAAGGATGGAACCCTAAGATGAGAGGGTTTTGCTTTTGATCGTTTTTGGTGTTATGAGTGGGAGAAATTTTTGTTTGTTAATGTTTCAAGTACGTATCAGTTATCTGATGTGCCGGTTTTGCCGGATCCTTTGAAAAAGGGATCCGGTAGGTTATAATAGAAGGATCTGGGAAGACAGTCGAAAAAAAATAAGGATGGTGTTTGGTGAATTAGTCATTTTAATTAATTTGAAGGATTTAGACGAAGTTTGGATGCGGCATATTAGAATATAGATCGCAACGAGAAATAAGTTTCAGAAGTGAGAGTTTGGGTAGTTTTGAGACGAGAGTGGAAACGTACGATAGACCGTAGTTGTGTTGTCTTCATTTCTTCTTTTGATGAGGTGGTATTAAGAGAGTAAGAAAGTTTGTCGCAAGACTGAGGAATTTTGATGAATGAAATACTTATTTTTTCATTTTAGTGTTCATGGCAAAGAGTTAAGTAATATAAGTTTGTCGTGATATATTTTAAGACGAGAAAGAATGTTTATGAGTTTGATTGAGATGATGATCAAGACCTGAAAAGCTTTTTCTTGTGTCGACTTGACCCTTTTTAGTTAATGTTGATCATGAATGCATTTTAAGGAAGACATGAATGATGGAATACAATTCCTTATAGTTTGAAAGGTTAGTGAAGAGAGACTTTTTGAAGGTTGTAATTTAGATTAGAGATTTTTGTGTTGATATGACTCTTTTTGAAGAAAAAATGTTCAAAAGAATTTTTTTGAATAACAAATCAAGTAAGCACAAGTATATCAAGTAATTGTGTACCATATAGATCAACACTTATTAATCACAAACAAATAATCACCTAAAGAGAAAAACAAACATGCCTGTTAATACAAATAAGCCGTAAAAACGTTTATTTATATTTTACGATCTTTCAATGTTTTGTCGATAACAAACGTAAAATCATTTTAACGAAACAAATAAAGTACGTAAAGTTTTGAGTCAATAGTTTACTAACTCATTTCACTAAACAAATAAATCATGAAACATGTTTAGTTAATTAGTTTGCCAAAACCATTTTTATGAAACACTTATAAGTAATATGTTACTTGCATTTTTCATAAAATACATACTTTGAAAACAACTAGTTAAATACAATGTACTAGTTAATAGAGTTGGACTATCCAAACCCATAACCCATGGAGCACAACCCATAACCCATGTGCTTGACATCATGCATAACATCACAAATGGGTAATATCCATGACCCATGACCCAAAGTCCATAACCCATGACCCAAGATGTCTTTGACATCATGCATGACATCACTTGACCTATAACCCAAAACCCGTAATTGCAACCCAAAGTCTGGACTGGTACTACCAGATACCCGGTTCCATCAGTTTGCACTGGCCGGATCCCTCTAGGAAGGGATCCGCTAGAGCCGGGTGAACAGTGGCTTTTATTGCCTATAAATAGTGAGCCATTTCCTCTTTCTTTCTTGCACCTTCTCACATATTTCTCTCTCTATGTTTCTCTCTTACTAACCTCAGATCCTAGATCTTTCTTGTAGTCTTTTGTGTGGTGATTCTATAGGTTCCTTCTAAAGGAGAATCACTACGTTTAGAGTCGAAGTCGTGCAACCTCCAAGCCATGGAATGCTAGACTTCATCATAATCTCAAGATCACAGAAGTGACTCTTGTAGGTGATCCATCTCAAGTAGATTCAAGACACGGTGTGTACTTTGGTGTAGTTGAAGCTTGGATTGCCAAGTCAAGCCGTGAAGGTCTTTGTCATTGAAGAGTGGTTCTTCAAGTTGTGTAGATCAAGATTGTGAAGATGAGTTGTGGTGGCTCATGAAGATCTTGGTGTAGATTGTCGAAGTCGAGGTTTGATACCTCAAGGTTGTCTTGGTGCAAGACATTGTTGTCGAGGTTTGGTGCCTCAAGTCTTATTGTATACATTGGTGTAGTCAGGGGTGATCACCTGTATGTTGTGTCTTGTAGATTGGTGATATTGGAGAGTGGATCTCCAAGTTGTGTTGGGTAGTGGTTCCTCCTTTGTAATGGAATCTGGTATCTAGCCTTGTACCGGATAAAGTGTAGGCGATGTTGTGATAGGTTTGGCTCTACCTCATGGAAGAGCTCGGTATTTATCTTTGTACCGGATAAATTGTAAGCGACGTTGTGAAGACTTCTCCGCCGGTGAAAGGAGTTTGTCTTGTGTAGTGTTTACGGAACTCTCGAGTAGGTGACTCGGGGAGCGGAGTAGGGCAGGGAAAAAGAGTCCCTGTAGCTGAACCACTATAAACACTCGTGTTATAGTTGTGTCTTTCTATCTCTATCTCTTTAGTTATTTTCCTTTTCTAACTATCAATATACAACATGTAAACTAGATTGACATAAGTCGATCTATAAGTTTTAATAAGAGATTTTAATTGGTAAAACTATTCAACCCCCTTCTAGTTTTCTACAATTAGCATCAGAGCTTCGTTACCATGTTTCTTAAAGTATATTGTACTTTAAAAGCTTGAAACGATCCGTGTATGTTTGAAAACTACAAAGAAGGATAAATCTTTTGCAAAAATTGACATATAACTCATTTTTACAAAAGTGATAAAACTTTTTATGTTTGGATATTGATAAGTTTATTATTATCTATTATATTATAACAAATCTTCTTTAAGAAATCTTCAGTTTAGGAATCTTCGAAAACTTCATCCTACTAAAGGATAAATGAAGTTAACACCCAAGAAGAACCTTAAAGACCTGTCAACCTGCCTTACCAATAAGCTTGCAGGACCTTTAAAAGCTCTTGAAGTAGTTAGCGTATATGGTTTCAAAAACCATATAAGAAAATGTAGCAAAGGTATGTTTTCTTATTTATAATTAATGTTTTAAAATGTGCTAATTACGTATGGTTAAAAGATTGATCTATATGTTTATTTATTTCTAAAAGATATGTTAACATGTACATGATCTTTTTTCTAAACATTTTAGTTGGTCATAAATATCATATCTACATGAATTTTGTGTCAAATCAAACCACAAGTTCAAAAGCCTCTTTTCACTAATTTCCATATTCATTAAACCAAGGAATAGTATTTCATCAAACTTTTCTCTCTTAAACAAATCTCATTCATTGTTTATTGAAAAGATTAAGTCGACACAAGGAAATGTTTTTCACGTCTTAATCATCATATTCATCTATCCTTCTCTGAAACTTCTTTATAACGATTAATCTACTTCCATGTATCTCTAATCATCCATCTTCTTTTATTGTCCTGTGCATTAAAGAAAATGGAATTCATGTGTTCTCTCATCTAAATTTCTCAAACCCTCGGTGTTGGGAACATGTTTTGTAATATTTCAATTATTGGTCATTGTATTAATTAGGTTGCTCAATAAATGGGCTTTAAGTTAGAGTTAATCCACACGGCTCCATTAGAGGCCCATGGGCCGTGTGGTATGGTTAAAAGTTTCTAGAAGCTAGATGGCAAAGTGTTGCCCTAACACTTTGCCTATAAATACTAGCCTTATGTATGCTTAATACTTGTTGGTTTATTTCATATTGTAGCCGAACTCTTTCCTATCTTATACGTGAATGAATAAGCCTTCCATTCTCTTCATCTCTTCATCTCTTCTCGTTTTCTTATTGTTTCTTAGTTATACGATCTATATAGTTGTTATTCGTGGTGATTATATCTTGTGTTAAGCTAAATATAGGACCTAACAAGTGGTATCATTCGCTAGAAGATAGTTAGATTGTGTGTTTTTGAGTAGATTAGATCATTATTTTTACTTATACGTTTGGTTTAGTAGTTTAACGATTGGTTTAGTACTTTATTCGACATAAAAGTCTCATTTCTTTCACTTTTTTTCACACTTGTAAAGTGTAAAGATCCATATAGTGAGTAGAGATCAGATTTGAAGTTGAAAGTTTAGATCTTGTTCGAGTTTTATTAGCTTTTCGATCACGTTCATAAGTTGCGTTTTATCGAAATTCACCAAATTTTCGTTTAAACGTTAAAGGTTGAAACTTTCCTATTATTTTCGTGTTTTTAAACGTTTTGAACCAAACAAATCCTGTTAAAACATCGCCTTTTAGTCGTAAAAGTGATTTGTAAAATCTGGCATTTTATCAGAATTGGTGAAAAGAGTGTTTATCGGATTTGGTTTTGAGGGTTTGTCGGAATTCATCAGAAAGGGTTTGTCGGATTTCCAGACTTAAGTGTTTATCGGAATTGGTGTTCAGTAGATTCCTTGCTTGTATAAGCTTGTGAAAATACTTCGACTTTGAGGCAAATCTCCTATCTTGTATAAGGTAGTGAGAAAATTATCAGAATTGTAATTTAGATAAGCTATCAAAATTTCCAGTTCTATCGCAATTTAGATAAGTTATCGGAATTGTCAATTTCTATCTCAATTGCAAGGTCCATCGCAATTCTCAGATTCATCGAAATTCACTAGTCTATCGGAATTCACCCAGTTTGTTGGAGTTTAGATAAATCCATCAGAATTGCACAATTTCATCGGAATTCGGATTACTCATCACAATTCAGAGACCTCATCGGAATTTAGTGACCTTATCGAAATTGGCAACTATGAACAGTGTTTTATCGGAATTGATAGTGAACAGTAATTGTCGAAATTGAACAAGAAAAACATCTAAATTAGCACTTAACCAAAACCAACTTCATAACTCATAACACACATCTCAATTGTCTACAAGATCCACAAGAACACAAGAATGTCTCAACCACCGAACTACAGCTATTTTTACAATCAACAACAACAGAATCAACAGTAACAACAATATAATCAACAGCAACAACAATATCATCAACAACCACAATATCCTCAACAACTACTCTTCATGCAACAACATCAGTTTTTCCCTCAACAACAAGTCCCTCAGCCACAATAATATCCACAACAACCAATGCAGACTTACCAACTTCCACCTAAAAAACCTCACTGGTTTGACCAAATATGTGAAGCAATCAGCAGTCAACAGTCAAGACATGAGGCCGGATCCTTAGATACACCTCCAATGCTAACTCCGGGTAATTATGTGCAGTGGTCAAGTCGATTTATACGGTTTATTGAACTCAAGAAACCCCATGGAAAGTACTTGAAGAAGATAATTATTGAAGGACCATATCCAATACCTACCACAACGGTTCCTGACGATCCCAATGCCATTCCTCCAAGAGAAGCAACTGTTACTCCTGTTCCTGATGCTCAGCTCACAGCAGAACAAGTACTTTAGAAAGAAGCTAATGAACTAGCAATGTCATACATCCTTCAAGGAATTCCCAATCCTATCTTCCGAAGTATTGATGCACAAAAGACTGCTAAGGACATGTGGGAACATGTTCATCTTCTCATGGAAGGAACAGAGTTAAACCAAGAGGATATGGAATCTAAGCTCTATCTGGAATACACCATGTTTATGATTGAAGCAGGGGAATCCTTAGAGTCTTACTACCATAGGTTTACCAATATCATCAATGACTTGGACCGTCACAACATCATACTACCCAGGATTGCAGTGAATACTAAGTTCCTAAGTTGTCTTGGACCTGATTGGCAGAAGTATGTAACTTTTGTTCGACAAGCTAAGAATCTACACAACGCCTCATATGGGTTGTTGTATGATTACTTGAAGCATCACCAATCAGAGGTTGATAAAGACAGAGCAGCTCGTAGAGGTTACTCACCATCATCAACTCTAAACTCACTAGCTTTGATTGCTCAGTCTCATTTTGCTCTACAACCAAATCAGGGTTTTGTCCAAAATCATTCTGCTTATCCCTCACAAACTTCATCAAGCCAACTTGTTCCATATGAAGCATCACCACAACAAACTGATAATCAATTGGTTCCATTTGACAACACCGATACTATGCTTTACTCAAATGTCAACAGTGATGAAGACGATGCTTTCAATTCGTTGAACGAAGGATTTGCTTTGATTGCTAGAGCTTTCAGCAAATTTTCAAACAAATCCAACAACCGTCTTAGGTCTTCATCCAACACTCGTAATCAGGCAGCTGTTCATGATGGCAAAGTTGAAATTCAAAACAGAGCTTCTGGGAGATATGGTTTGGGTGGCTATATGGGAAACTCATCTGGGCAGAGGTTTAATTCAGTTGGAAGTAGCAGGAACAACACTGGGAATGCACAAAGAAGGGCAGAAATTGTTGATACAGGGAATACTGGGATTGGAAACACAATGGTCAAATGTTACAACTATGGAGGGAAAGGTCACATAGCCAATGCTTGCCCCAAGCCAAGGACCAGAGGCAGTGTGTACCACAAAGAAGCTCTTCTTCTGGCTCTTAAAGATGAAGCTGGAGGCACCCTTACTGAGAAGGAGCACAACTTTATGGCTAATGCATACTCGGACGATGATATGGAAGATCTGGAGGCCAATGCAGCCGTAATGTTGATGGCTAATATGCAAGAGATGCACATGGGTGAAACAGGCCCGGTTGATGATACCGATGGCTTGTCTCAGGTACCTGACTCTAAATGTCTCATACATGAAATCGTATCCCCCTCTGCATCTACATCAGCTGAAGAGCATGTTGGTCAAGATGACTCATTCTTATCTCCTCAAGTCGATGACCAAATAAGCACCGTAGTTACATTTGATGAAGATCAAATTAACCTAGTTTTTTCATTTGATGATCAACTTGAACAAGATGATTTTTTGCTTGGTCCAGATCCAGAGCTCATGACCTTGCTCTTGACCACCCAAACACAGTTAGACACACAGAAATCCCAAATTGATAAGTGCAATGAAATTAATAGAAATTTAAAAGAAAAAGTTGCATTGTTAACTAAGGATCTTGAGTGCTACAAACTTCAACTGTCAAACTATAAAACAAAAGAAAAACGGGAAAAAAGTTTTGAGGTTGTATTCCAACAATCTTATGTGCAAGTACAAGAGTTAGAACATCAGGTACGTGAATTAACCGTTACCAAAAATGAATTAATTTCACAAAAGGAACAAGAACGATTAGATTTTCAAAAACAAGTTGACATTCTACACTCTGAACTTTCCAAAACAAAAATAGAGTTGTCAACTTGTCATGATAATTTTTCTGAACACCGACAAATTTCAAGGAAACGAGTTGATTCCTACCTTGAGGAAATTGTTGAGTTGGAATGCAAACTTAAAGAGTTTCAAAACGTTGTGTATAAAACTAGTGAGTCAGTAACCACCATTCAGAAAATTTCTCTCAAGCAAAATCCCCAAGGATATGGCTTTGCTATTGGGGATGACAAACCAAGTTTTTTCCATAAAGCACTCACGGAAAATCCGAAGTTATATAGTGCAGAACATTTGTTTGATGACTCTTTCATGCGTGTTGTTATTTATAATCGTGAAGAGGAAATGGAACAGGACGAAGAGAGTCGTTCTAAAATGAGTAATGTCAAATTTAATAAACCATATGACTACTCAAGAGTACCTCATATTAGCGACACCTTCGTACCACAACAAGAAAAATCTGAACAAACATGGTCTTTAATTGAAATGAATGAATCGTCTGAGGTTGTTCTTGTGAACACAATAGCACAAGTCAATGGCCCTTTACCAAGTTCAGGTGTAATTGCACCATTGCGAAAACAATGTCTTGTCCTCAGATATTTTAAAACATTTATGGAAGACATACAATTTTTGGAACAAGCAATTGAACGAAATTCAGAGATAAAAGTCTCTACTTTTCTTTCTCCATATGAAAAAGAAAAGAGAGAGGTTTTTCAAAAACAATTTTTGCCACACGTTCAACACTTGCGACTTTGTGCTACACATTGGGAACAGGAACTTCAATTAGAGGTTGCATCCATGATGAACATTTTCGAAGCAACGGAACAAACGAAATCAAAACAAAAATGTAAAAACAAAGCTTTGCAAAAAGAAGCATATCGACTCTTAGAGAATGTTCTATGTTCTGATGTTATATCTGTGATTATGAATTCCATTTATGTGGCTTGTAATGAAATGCTTGTTGATGATCATTCCGTTGATACTGAGATGTTGAAACTTGAGATTGATAATTTGAAAAGAGAAAATGAGAGACTTCGAAAAGTCAATGATGATGTGGAAAACAAATTTTCTAAAGAAAATTTCCAACTCAACCAAAAGTTGCAATGGTGTCAGACTCAGAGTCTTGACTTTGAGTTAAAATTACAAAGCCAAAAAGAATCATTGTCCTTTCAAAACAGTCTTGATTCGAAAATTCAGAATATTGAAAAAGAAAATGCTGTTTTAAAACATCAAATTTCTGAATATGAAAAGGACATTGATGAAGTTTGCCAAAACAGGAACGACAATGTTCGATTAAACCGAGAATTAGATTCCAAAATTCAAAAACAAAAACACATCATCATTGAGTTGAAAGAGAAAATAAAATTACTTGAAAAAGGGAAATTTGTGCACAAGAATGTGATTGCACCAGACATGTATAGAGTAGATGAGACACCTAAGAAAGCATCCCCGCAGACCACTAATGTGCATGCTTCGACTTCTACAGGACTAGGCACCCCTCTTAATGCTAGCAGATCCAAGACCAAAAAGAACAAAAAGAAGACTAGTATCTGGAAACATAAGAGCAGCACATCCAAAGATCAAGAAGTGGAAGACCACATTAGGAATCTGAATAAAAAGAATGTTTTGTCTAATGTAGAATCAAACTTTAAAACGTGTAATTCTAATTGTGATGTAACAAATGCTAAGACTATGAATGTTCTGAATGATGTTATTGTTGTTGCTTATTGTGTGTTTTGTCGTACAAGTATATTGTTTGGTAATCATAAAAATTGTGTTGCAAAGACTCTTTTGTCTCGTAATCAGAAACGTGCATATGCCATTTCCACTAAGCCCACTACCGCTGCTAAGTCAATCTTAGGAAAACCACCAAATGTAGTTTCTAAGACTACCGTAGACAAGACCATAGTTGCTACTAGAATAATCCAAACACCTAGTGCATTTCCTACGAAGAAAGCAGAATCTAGTTGGACATGGCAACGTTGGCTACAGTATAAACCTAGTTTTACTTAGTTACCAAAGATGCTTAAAAACTGTGCTACTAACCCAACGGGTTCCACCGTTATCGTCTCTCCATCTGCATAGTCTTCTTGTGATGCAGGTGATTCAAATTGTACTTTGGATTGTTGATAGCGGATGTTCCTGACACATGACAGGCAACCTAAAACTTCTAGTAAACTTTGTTGCAAAGTTCATAGGAACTGTCAGATTCGGGAATGATCATTTTGCCGCTATAATGGGCTATGGGGACTATGTCAACGGAAACATCAAGATTAGCTGTGTATACTACATTGAAGGCCTTGGACATAACCTTTTCTATGTAGGGAAGTTTTGTGATAGTGACTTGGAAGTTGCATTTAGGGAGAAAACCTGTTTTGTTCGTGACCTACAAGGAAACGACCTTATGAAAGGAAAACGCGGAACGAATCTCTACACCATTTCCTTGTCAGACATGACTGCTTCTTCTCCAATTTGTTTACTTTCCAAGGCACACTCTACAAAATCATGGCTATGGCATAAACGTTTGTCTCATTTGAATTTCAAGACAATGATAGATCTGGTTCGTCATAAGTTAGTCGACGGTCTTCCAAGATTCCGGTATGCTAAAGATCACCTTTGTCCAGCATGTGAACAAGGGAAGAGTACTCGTGCTCATTTTCCTCCTAAAACCGAGCACAGTATGGATCATGTTCTCCAACTTCTACATATGGATTTGTGTGGCCCGATGCGAGTTCAAACAATCAATGGGAAGCGTTATATATTGGTAATCGTCGATGATTTTTCTAGATGGACTTGGGTCTACTTTCTTCGAACCAAAGATCAAGCTCCTTCGATGATCATCACCTTTCTCACCAAAATTCAGGTTCAGCTTCGGAACAGCGTTAGAAAAGTCAGAACAAATAACGGAACCGAATTTAAGAATCACACTCTTCGTGAGTATTTTGAGAAAGTAGGGATTGAACACCAAACATCTATTGCACGCAGCCCAGAACAAAATGGAGTAGTCAAAAGATGAAACCGGACGTTAGTGGAAGCCGCAAGGACGATGTTGATAAATGCTGAATTACCTGATTACCACTGGGCTGAAGCTGTCTCAACCGCTTGCTACACCCAAAACCGTTGTATGATCAACAAAAGGCACAACAAAACCCCATATGAACCTGTTCACAGACGAAAACCGAACATAAATTACTTTCATGTATTTGGGGCCCTCTATTACCCAAATAATGATCGTGATGACCTTGGAAAGTTGAAAGCCAAAGCTGATATTGGAATCTTTGTTGGATACTGTGAGAATTCTAAAGGATTTCGTATCTAGAACCGTCGAACCCGAGAAATTCAAGAGACAATACACGCTCATTTTGATGAACTAACGGAGATGGCTTATGAGCAAAATAGCTTAGGACCCGATTCTAACCGTCTGAACTTCCCTGATCAATCAGTTGCACCACTCTCTCTCAACCGCAAGGACTTGGAAGACTTGTTTGCTCCGCTATTTGATGATTCTCTTGTTAGTCGTGCTTCTGATGTATCCACCAGTTCCGTTGCACAACCTGTCCAAATTCCAGTACCAGATACACCAGTAACTACAACAATAGTAGTTGCTGCAGATGCACCTCCAACAGAAACATCTTCATCAGTAGACCAAACAGCTTCTAATAATGAGACTGCAGCTGAAGATCCCCCCTTTCCTCAATATGTACCCACACCCGCACATTATGACGGAAATGCTTTATTCAATCCATTTGCTCTGGCTCCAACCATTCCAGATATTGCAGAGTCACCAACGAGCAACTTTGATCCGTCAAATATGCATAACAATTTTCAACACTACCCTTCTACCCACAAATGGACTAGAGATCACCCCTTAGTGAACGTGATTGGTAATCCAGACAATCCGGTCATGACACGGAAAAGAATCCACACAGACGGTGAAACTTGCATTTATGCACTCACCGTTTGTTAGGCAAAACCCAAAAATATTAAAGAAGCCCTAACCTACGACAATTGGATTGAGTCAATGCAAGAAGAACTTGAACAATTCAAGCGTCTTGATGTTTGGGAACTGGTAGAAGGACCTACTGGAGTATACATTGTCGGACTGAAATGGATCTGGAAGAACAAATTGGATGCTGATGGCACGGTTATTTGTAACAAATCTCGGTTGGTTGCTAAAGGTTTCAGTCAAGAAGAAGGTATCGAATTTGAGGAATCTTTCGCACCCGTGGCAAGACTTGATGCCGTTCGTATGTTTCTGGCGTATGCTGCCCACAAGAATATCACCATATACCAAATGGACGTGAAGACTGCATTTCTAAATGGACAACTCCGTGAAGAAGTGTGCGTCACACAACCAAGGGCTTCGTCGATCCAGAAC
This sequence comes from Artemisia tridentata subsp. tridentata, assembly GCA_021014915.2. Classification (NCBI taxonomy): domain Eukaryota; kingdom Viridiplantae; phylum Streptophyta; class Magnoliopsida; order Asterales; family Asteraceae; genus Artemisia; species Artemisia tridentata. The sequence goes on from CP139505.1 coordinate 154,380,073, forward strand.
ATCCAAACCATGTGTACCGGCTCAAGAAAGCCCTCTATGGACTTAAACAAGCCCCGAGGGCATGGTACGATAAACTGTCTGCATTCCTAATAGCTAATCATTTCACCAAAGGATTTGTTGATCCAACATTGTTTATACAAAAACACGAGGAAGACATCTTAATTGTTCAAATCTATGTGGATGATATCATTTTTGGTTCAACCCATAAGAAGTACTCAAATGCTTTTGCTAAATTAATGAAACAAAACTTTTAGATGTCTATGATGGGTGAACTTAAGTTCTTCTTAGGAATGCAAGTTCATCAATCCCCCCGTGGTATTTTCTTAAAGCAGTCCAAATATGCTCTTGAAATTTTGAAAAAGCATGGCATGACAAGTTGTGACACATATAATACCCCAATGTCTGCATCATCTCCCAAGCTGGATGCTGATTTACATGGGACACCAATTGACCCTACCAAATACCAAAGTATGATTGGGTCACTCATGTATCTAACAGCCAGCAGACCAGATATTGTATTTGCAACATATCTTTGCTCCCGCTATCAGTCTAGACCTACAGAAAGACACCTCTCTGAGGTTAAATGAATCCTTCGATACATAAAGGGAACCATTCATTTGGGGATCTGGTATTCGAAGAATTCTGGCTTTGAACTAATTGCGTTTTCAGATGCTGATCATGCAGGTTGCTTAGATACTCGTAAAAGTACGTCTGGAGGAGTGCAGTTCCTTGGAGATAAACTTGTCTCTTGGCAGTCAAAGAAGCAAGATTGTACATCACTGTCATCAACTGAATCAGAATACATAGCCATGTCAGCATGTTGTGCTCAAGTCATTTGGATGAGATCACAACTGATGGACTATGGTTATGTATTCAACAAGATTCCAATGTATTGTGACTCCAAGAGTGCCATTGCTATCTCGTGCAACACCGTTCAGCATTCGAAGTCCAAGCACATTGCACTTCGGTATCATTTTATCAAGGAGCACGTGGAACAGGGTACAATTGAACTTTACTTTGTGGGTACAGAATACCAATTGGCAGACTTATTCACCAAAGCCTTGCCTCATGCAAGATTTGTGGAATTAGTTCACCAGATTGGTATGAGGTGTTTGACTCCAGAGGATTTAAACAAATTTCTTACAAACAATTAAAAAAGTCAAACACCCAAACTATCTTTTTAAATATTTTAACAAAAACACAAAAAGATTTTCAATTTTCTTAAAAAAAATGCATGCAAGTACAAAATTTCCATCAACACTTGGTTCATTTCAACACATTACCAATTATTTCTGAACAAGTGTTGAGGGGGAGAAAGAAATTCAAATTTTAAAATTTTCATCAAAATTTGTACTTGCATATTTTCTTTAAAAATTGTTGCTTTACAAAATAGTGGTAAAATCATCTGTGTGATACCCTCCTTGATCTTAAAAATGTTTTCAAATACTCATAAGTCGAGGGGGAGTATTACAATTGTTCTTGTCAAAAACATGTCAAGTCTAATGTATAAGTTGTGAAAAAGGACTTTAATTGAAAAATAATGTGGTTAGAGGACTAAATGTGTCAAATTTGGAAAAAGTTAATGCAAAGGTAAAATCACAATAACTGCATCTGAAATGCAGTTATTGCAATTCATTCTTCACATTAATTCTTTCTCACCTAACACATTTACTTCTCACCCGCTCAAATCTACGATTCAAAATCAAACAACAAATCCGGTCAAGAAACTTCAAATTTGTGAGTACTAATACACTGTTTATATGATTATGTGAAATGGTTTTGAAGGATTTCAAGATCCAACGGTTAAATTTTTCAAAATCGAATGTTTTTTGACTTAACGATTATATTGAATCGGATTTTATGATTTTTGTGTGTTTGAGATGTAATTGGTTGGTGGGATTTGGTTGGAATTGTTCCCTAAACATATTATGAGCCTTTAATCGAACCCAGAAACAAGATTGATGCATGTTTGAAATTAGGGTTTATTTGTCGGAATTGGGAAAATTGAATTAAGTGCGTTGTGGCCCAATTAATGTGTTGAGATAGTGTTAATATAGATTGAATTACATGTTTTAATCGTTAAATCGAACCCAAAAACTCATTTGAAGTGATTTAGATGATTAGGGTTTAAGGTGAACTCGTATAAGTTATATCTTTCGATTTTATGGTTAAAAAAGTGTTAAGACATAGACCAAAGAACTCAGCAACATCATCAGAATGGATTGGAATCAGTTAAACAAACTTCTAACAAGTTTTTATGAATTTTGATAATTTAATTAGGATTTGTCGGAATTGAGGACTGTTGTGTTTTAATTTGATAAACAAGGTTTAATGTGCATAAGAATAACTTGTGAATTGGTTTAATTGAACAGGAGAACCAAATTTCGACAAAGAACCAAGAAAAAATATACGTCTACAGTGTTTATCGAAATTTCTTGTATAAGAAATTGTCGAAATTGCAAAATCCATCGAAATTGGATAAGTTTTGTCGGAATTGCAAAATCTATCGAAATTGGATAAAATTGTCACAATTGCCTAAAACTTGTCGAAATTCAACATTTTTATCGCAATTGGGCAAATTTATCAAAATTCCTGATTTCCATCGCAATTCAACAAAACTTATCGCAATTCAAGTTTTTTCCATCGGAATTGGCCAAATGTCATCGAAATTCAAAATCATCGGAATTGGACCATAAATCTGTCGGAATTTGTAAAAATATCGGAATTGGTCAAGAATTGTCAAAATTCAAAAGTTGTCGAAATTGGACCATAAAACTGTCGAAATTTTAAAATTGTCGGAATTGGTCATAATTGTCGTGATGAACTCAAATAAGTACATTTTATTACCATCATTTATCCTATTTATTTGACTTGTTTTATTATATTATCTATGAGAATTGATACTTAATCGTTTACTTTTGTAATTCTCAGTTAAAAACAAGCATTTGGTGAAACTTAGCTATTATGGACTAAAAATGGAGAAAAATGATCAAGATTGGAAAAGGTTGCTGAAATGAAGAGATTGAAGACCATTGCCTGACTTTGAAGAATGCGCGCATGCAATTCTGTCATGCGTTGCATATGAAACTTTGGTCAACGAAGAAGAACCAACTTGTTCTACTCCAGATGCGCCGCATCTTACTTATTACATACGGCGCATCACTATCAAGATTTCACAAGATACGATCCAAGACAGCAAGGACATGCGCCGCATCTAAGAATGGAGTTACGCCGCATCTTCTGGCGGTGTACGAATATTCCTGAATATATTAATCTTGGACCCCACGCGAAGTTAAGTCAATGCGCCGCATCTACTTATTAGATGCGCCGCATCTTACCCTCAGACAGAAACTATAAATACCCCAAGACCAGACGAATTTCGGGAGCCCTAGTTTTAGAAGACCGAAGACCACAGAAACCTAAGGCCGAATTCAGTCGAAGTAGCAGCACAAGACACACCTTGAACAAAGATACAAGAGCTGTAAGAAGGTCCTGCATGTATTCAATTCATTAAGTAGTTTTGTTTTATTGTATTAGTACACTTTAATTGGTCAGGATTGATGGGCTTGTGATCATGGATTTAACCATGCACTTCGACTCCCCTTAAAATTGCTTTCCCATTAATTAAAGTTTATATGTTGATGTCTTTGGTGACTTTTATTAGTGCATTGATAACCTCTGTGTCTAGCTGAGCATTGCTTGGGTCGCCATGCCCCTTCCTCGCCTGTTTATTAGATCGCCTATGCATTCTATCATCTGTAGAAAAGTAGGAAGAAAGATAAATAGGATAGTCATAAGTAATCATTAAGGGTTTACTCGCCGATAAGATTAGAACCAACGAGAAAGGACTTAATCTCGGTGTGTTGCATCGAACTATACACTTCATATAAAACTAGCAATAAAACAAGTGACAAGCTACTTAACTATCAGGACAGGTCTTATTATTGTCTCAAGTATTTATCTGTGTACGTGTGTGCTACTCGCTGATTCGTGCTCATTAGTTTAGTTTATTATTTAATCACAACCAAACCGTGCCAGTCTCTCAGGCTGAAACCCCATTGCGTTAGATTAGGTTGTATAGCTAACTTAAGATATTAAAATACTGATTAGGATAACTAGATAATACGTTCCACTCTTAGTGATCGACACTCTACTTACCATTATATTCATACTGACCGGGTACACTGCTCGTTAAAGTGTGTGTGTTATTGATAAGTCGGCTAAATATAAATTTAAAACTTGAATACTGCTAAAACCACAACGACACACCGTGGGTATAAATTAGAGCACTACGCACACGCACTCATCAAGTTTTTGGCGCCGTTGCCGGGGAGTGAATTGTTATTATCTGTTAATTTGATTAGTATTTTAATTAGGTTTTTCTTTTTAATTTTTAATCTAACCGCTAACTCTGTTGTATATTAGTTAAATTGCATTCATTGTATTATTTGCATATTTTCTGTTTTGTGTGTTATTTGATTTCTTTTATTTTTGTTGCTTTTCGTTTGTGTTTATTTTTGTTTTTATTTTTCTGTTTTTCTGCATACTGCTATCGTTGTACTGAGCTAATATAAACGATACGGCGCATCTATTTTCATAGATACGGCGTATTGCGTTTAATTTTTATAAAATACAACGCGTTTAATTAATTCGAATATGGCGCATCTTTCCCCAAGATACGGCGTATTCTGTTTTTAATAAGAAATTTTTCTAAACGTTAACGCTATACGACGCATCTGCTTTAGCAGATACGGCGTATCTATTATTTTAATTAAAACAGTTTTCGAATTATTAAACAGATACGACGCATCGATCTCTGTCGATACGGCGTATCTTTGAATCAAAAATCTTGTATTTTGAAACGTAACGAAAATACGGCGCATTAACTTTTGTTAATACGACGCATTTAATTTTAAATAAATATCGATTTTTGATAATTAAAACTGATACGGCGCATTCTAATTTATAAGCGGCGTATCTATTTTCTGAATAAAGTCTGATTAAATTTTAACGATTATAAGATACGGCGTATCCAACTTTTTGGATACGGCGCATCGTCTGCAGATATCAGTAACTTTAATTTTTCGTATTCCATTTTCGTTGTTGATTTTCTGATATATTACTTTCTTGAACATACCCTACTGATGCTTTCGTGATTATTTCAGAAGGAAAATGGTCGGATTCGGAGAACTGATTGACTTCGACTTCGAAGCCAAATTTATGGATGGAATATTAGTACAAGATAAATCACTCGAACGTTACGATGGGGACTACATTGAACTTAATGACCTTGATGGACCATTAGAATCCAATGACCTGTTCATGGATGATGCGGAATCTGAGTTAGAAGAAGGAGAAATTCTGGATAGTCCAAAAGTCAACGTTATTAATACTAGGAATTACGATGAATTTGAGGGATATCATGGTTCTTGGGATTACGGTAGAAGGATCCACGCCGATTGTGCTTACAATTTGCAATTCCCATGCATGATTGGGTACAAGTGTATTGACGCCAATTTCTTTCCTATTTTACCAATCAATGTCATGTCAAGAAGCTTTTACAATTCTATTATGAGAAAAAAAGTGGAGTATAAGGGAAAGAATGTAGTTGGAGCCTTCATTAATGTCCCGATCTTCGTTGGATGTTTTACTATTGTTACTGAGTTCGCCATTGTTGAAGACATGAATGCCTATTGTGACAGCGATATGGGTGACGTGATTGTTGGAAAACCATTTTGTAGGGAGATCACTATTAATGCAAAACGATTTGAAGGAAAGATCACCTTTCAATGTGGAAGCGACGTTATCACTTATATGATGCCCCGAACTCACCCTGGGTTTAAACATGCTACTAATAGGTTCTGCTACAAATTTTCTCCATTCCTTTTTATTGGTGATGATGACATGAAGAGAGGGATTGAGTACCCATATCAAATGATGGAAGGATTCTACAAAGGAGTGTTGAAGTTGGGACCTGAATATATACGTGACGAATTTGTTGCTAAATGGATCCTACGTGGCAATGTGGGAATCAATAGAACAAAATAAGGAGCTGAACGTGAGTCTAACTTGAAGACTCTGGAATAAAGACAAGTGCTGACCGGGAGACAACCCGGAGAATTTTTACTATTCTGTTCTGTGTCGAGTCAGTCAGGCCCGCAGAGGATACGGCGCATCTCAATCCTAAGATGCGACGCATCTCCTGCACTGGTCATATCTTACTTTTTTTGCATTTTTATTTTCGACTTTAAAACTTTCTGTCAGTTTATTTTAATGCGGCGCATCCCTGGTTAAGGATGCGACGCATCTTCTATTCTGATTCGTAATTATTCCAGGCTCGATACGGCGTATCTTCTTCCATAAGATACGGCGCATCGACTGACCTGATGATTTTCAGCTTTAATTTTTATGTTTTATTTTCGCTAACTACTAATGTATTATGCAAGTTTGAACTTTCTTAATTCAGGTGTGTTTAAAGTATTGGTGGTATTATAGATTCCTGCATTTCCTGTGGATACATCAATTATGAAGCTTAAACGTTCTCATCCACGAGGAAGTTGATTTTTGCTCTTACACAAATAATGGAGGATCATACCGAGCAAATCTCAGGGGAGTTTTTCTGTTCTAATTCTTTTATTTTCCAGTTTTTAACCTTTGATACAAACAACGAGGACGTTGTTTAACTTAAGTGGGGGGATTGGAGAATTAGAACACTTACTTGTCCTAAACTTTTCAAAATATGCTTAAAATGTGCTTAATATATCAAAATTTAAAATTTTTAGCATGTTTTTGTTTAAAGTCTAAGTTACATAGCTGCACACATGACGTTATTTTCAAAAATTGTGATTTTTCAAAATTCACAAATCTATGAGTGTGCCGGTGACTTATAAACTTTAGAACTTGGCTTGTATACTATTCGAGACCACTATAATAAGTATTATTTATATAATTGGAATGACTTGTCTAAATTGGTAAATTTCTAGGATTACACCCAAATAGCCTTTATATGTTATGTGTTATTAGCTAACTACACTGGTTAGTTAACCCCCGTATAAACCCTTTTGTTACTCTCACTTTTAGAGTAAGATACCCTAGAAAAACACTTAGAGCCATTCCTTTCGTTTCTTACACCTTTGTTAAAATGTTTCGTTACACCCTTACACCTTAGCCTACCCTGTAGATTAAAATCCGTGGTTGGTTAATTGCTTTAGGCAAAGTGTGTTTCCTTACATTACCTGTGTTCGCGTGCGTAATTCATTATCTATGGTTAGGTCGGGAAATTGCACAATGCAATTGGAGTGAAAGTAAATATTGTATATCTTTGAGTTTATTTTTTGTGTGTTTACTACTTTCACTATTACCGTTATTTCTGAAAGTATGAAAAGTATGGAAAAATTATCCAGAGTTATCGTTATAGTGATGTGGTGAAATTTTACACATCTATGTTTATGTTTCAAGTAAAAAAAAAAAAAAAGAAAAAAAAAAAAAAAAAGTTGGATGTTTGTTTTAACAACTTATGTAAAGTTTTGTATTAAGTGGTCGATATCACCACTATTTGTTGTATATTATATCTATGGATTGAATGGGAGTTGAACGTTATGGGAACGCCAACTAAAGGTTATTCTTTGATTGAGATCTTGTTGAGTATAATTCGTGTCTACCTAAAGCGTGTGTTTCAAGTGTTAAAGCGTGAGTTATTCTATGATATGAGTCTTATTCATGGGATGGTTGGGATAGTGATTAACCACACTTAGGATTTTAATTTATCTGTTTTGTTTATTTTTCATTTTACACCAATTTGTATCCCAAATATTATCCATACCCTATATTATTCTTTATCCAAACCTTTGATTTATTGAGATTATGGGATTTGAGCAATCTTAAGTATCGAAGTCGTGGATTCAGCTATGTATTTATGATTTTGTCGCCCTTTTTGATATAATATTATTGGTGAAGATTACTTGGTCCTATCTTTAGCCTATTCGAGTTAAGGATTTGAGCAATTGCAAGTATCGTGTTCGTGGATTCGATCATGTATTTGTGATTTTGTCGCCTTTTCTGGAATTTGAGATCGATAGAGATTAAGAAGAATGATTAACCCTTAAGCCTCAAAACCCTATTTACCGCTTTAGACTTGTTATTCCTTGGCTTTAGTGGGGGAGATGTGCATACTTGCCAAGCTTATGATAGAATAGTCGTCACGACTGGACAGTTAAACGATTAGATTTGCTTTTATCAGAATATTTTATTTTACTTCTAATTCGTTAAGTGTTTGGTTGTGTGATTATGACAAAAATTAATACATGCTTAAATATAAAAATAAATCCTAATATCTTTTAGGATACATTTTCATAAGATTAATTCTAAGGTTTACTTGGGGACAAGTAAAGATCAAGTGGGGGGATATTTGATGAACTTAAATAAGTACATTTTATTACCATCATTTATCCTATTTATTTGACTTGTTTTATTATATTATGTATGAGAATTGATACTTAATCGTTTACTTTTGTAATTCTCAGTTAAAAACAAGCATTTGGTGAAACTTAGCTATTATGGACTAAAAATGGAGAAAAATGATCAAGATTGGAAAAGGTTGCTGAAATGAAGAGATTGAAGACCATTGCCTGACTTTGAAGAATGCGCGCATGCAATTCTGTCATGCGTTGCATATGAAACTTTGGTCAACGAAGAA